>CM028249.1:48648201-49083817 GCA_016432835.1 Brassica nigra
GCAAAAGCAAGCGATCAGTCATCGCACAGCCTCAAAGCTGGGAAGTAAACCTAGGTCTTGCCTAAACCCAGTCTTCTTTGGATCTTGACATCTCGGACATAGTATCATATCGAGATCCCAAAAAGTATGTCTTATAAACTACACCTAAAAGCGGCTTTAAAAAGTAGCATACGGACTAAGCGACGAAAAAAGTTAGGATCTTGAAGTGACTACGCATCCTTCCTCTACACTGGCGAAAGTATAAATCAAAACAAAGAAGCTAAATCTCGCAAATTTTCATATTCATAAAAGCCGCAAAAGACGGCAGGATTCAAAGCCACCAGCGGCCAGTCGAAAACATAAGAATGCAACCTCCAGCGGCACGCAGGATAAAATTACTAAAACGGCCACACCGGCCAGAAAATTCAATTCACAAAGGAAGTCAACGTTGAGAAATCCGGATGCAGAAATCCCAAATAGAACTAGCAGGCTGGTCCACTTCTTCATTCACACCTCGAGCATTCCCACCATTCTCGGTGTTCTCTCGGCGCTCGACCTGCATGTCTCGAAACCTCGATAGGTTCCCATAGTCTCCGGACTCTTTCTTCTACCGGAGGAACCAAGGACTCAGCATGAGCACACTTTCGGCCATGAAATCCTTCATTTCAGCGATCTCGAATCGAAGAAATCTGGGTTCGAGACTTGTAAGATTCACGACCGAACCTGCGCACTCGCGGAAATCACCAACAAACTCCTCGAGCTTTAAAGCATTGAAACTCAGCGACAACGATTCCGCCCGTCTTGCCACCTCGCCACGACCATCCCTTCTTCCTCTCCTTTCGCCCGATGCGAGCCGGGCGTGAAGCTCAGCTTGCCCGCGTTCGTGCCTTCCTCCTCTTGGAACCGGAAAAGCTCTCGCTACTTCGTGGTCTTGAAGTTAGCAATCCTGGATTTGCGACTTTCGAGTCAAGCGCCTCGCTAAACACTCTTAGTCCCTCGCATGAAACTCAAGATCAGCAAGCATGCTCATATCTGATTCAAACGCAAAGTTAAAGAAGTTCGAAGGCCAAACCTCGTTGAGGCGTTAGGAGCCCCGGCAAAACCGTTGTTTCTCCTCCAGTGACTCATCAGTAGTAAACTCGGAGGAAGGCCATCAAAGAAGTTGATAGGTGGAAAACCGCTGGCTCCATCTTTTCGTTGGAACAAAACTAGGTTTTCTCCCCAGCGGTGAAGAAGGTCTTCGAGCCTTCCCATCGTCGATTTCCTTCCCCTTACGAGACCTCTGTCTGCGCCTCCGAGAAGGAACCACGGTAACAGGTTACGTCGTCACGGCGAACGAACCCCGGACCGATAAAGGTTAACGCATCTGGATCCGTTCGAGGTGAAGGATTTCCAAGCGGCCTTTGGCGAAGAAGATCTCTCTGACGAAAGCGTTACACGAGCAAATGCTTGGCGGTAGGGTTGTTCCCTACAAAGCGAAAATTTTGTCAAAGACACGCGCCAGAAAAGTGAGATAGATAACAGAATTTTCGTCATATTACCTCGGTTAAAGTTCCATGCCCTTGAGGAAATAGATGGAGCAGCTCTCATTCGACTCGCCATCTATTTGAACAAAGCAGCTCCTGCCGATTTGGGATTGAAGTAGTCACGATCACGGCCATATCCTTCTTAGGCAGCATGGAATAGTAACGTCACTCCCCGTCGGCCGAGTACCCCAAAGACCTTGAAATCATCGGGACCAGATCAATCCAGAGTTAAGTAGCCTAGCAATTAATGCATGAAGCCAACTCTCCCGGAGGGCTGAGTTGGCTGATCGGATGGCGGTGAAGCGCCGCGAACAATGGCACCGGAATTGGGAACCACATACGGCGATCGCGTAAAGAAAGCTTCGTAACATGTAAAAGAAATCTTGCGGAGGATTCCTCGCACTCGTTACCAAGCGGAATCGAATTGACTCTTCGGGGAACTGGTAAAATCTCGAAGAACCTTGAGATATTTGAGAAACCGAACTCGGCGCAAAGGAGCACCGGGCTGCCTCGAGGCCTCTTGAACAGGGATCTCTGGCAGTATAGAGGCGAACCTACAAGGGCTCGGTAATCGCGATTCCTCTTTTCCTCCTCGACCGACTCCTCTGCTTTACCGTTACATGGCCGGGAGAGTCATCGAGAGATGAATGGAAGAAGGATTTCTCTTTGAGGATTTTGAAGACATTGTTCTTAAAGAGAGAAAGTTCTTGAGAGAGAGTAAAAACCTTGTGATGAAGTAAGAAGAGATTTCTTACTCCATATAAAGGAGGTAAAATCCTTTGCTACCCGATTTTGTGACGATACGTCTCAACACCTTCCACGCGGCTATACCGCTGACTAGGATCCGACAGCTCACGGTTCCTAGCTAGCGGGGGGCTAACTGTTAGAGTCAAAATCAGTCAATGACGAAATCGTCACCCGAAAGTCCTCGAAAGAAAGCCCAGCGGCGATCAAATCCAAAGCGGGTGTGTCGCTCGATAAAACTCGGAAGGCTCGTCCACTCCCATCCGGCGCCAGCGAGGTCCTGGCGGCCCATCAATGCGATCGTCTCACGATCTCGGCAATGACAGCATCTAGTCCTTGAAATCCATGTCTGGATTGTCGAGATCTACAATGAGTCTTCCGTAAAACCTTCCCGATTGTTTTAAAGATTCATCTTTTAACATATCTGAAACTCGAGCCACATTGCTCTCATCACCGACGGCGAAAATCTGAAGATCTAAGTCCATCTCAAAATCCGATACTCGCGGAGAATCTCGTTGAAACAATTATCTCGAGATCTACTTGAACCCTCCCAAACTCGAAAGATTTCCCATGGCGAGGGAAAGATCGAACAAACCGAACGACAAAGGCGAGCCTGGCACCAGCAAGCAGCTGGCGGAACTCGCCGGCAGCACCCGGCCTGGCGCCAGCGGCGCTGGACGCAGGCTGGCCAGCGCCAGCGCACCAGCCACAGCGCCGGCAACACGCCAGGACGCGGCTGGCCTGGCGCCAGCGGCACCGGCCTGGCGCCGGCGGCGCCGCCAGGACGCGGAACTGGCCTGGCGCCGGCGGCACCCGACCTGGCGCCAGCGTAGCGGACGGGCTGGCCAGCACCGCGGCGCCCGGCATGCAGAAACCCAGGCAGGAGTTGGCTGGCGCCAGGCGGCAGCACGGGCTGAGCTGGCCACAGGCGCCGGTGGCACCGGCCGCAAAGCCGGCACCGATCCGTAGACGCCTGGCGCCCGGCGGCACCGGCCTGGCCAGGCTGACTGCGCTGGCGCCCGGACTTGCAGGCTGGCATTTGGCGCCCGGCGGCATTCGCCTGGCGCCCAGCGGCACGTAATCCGCAGCGGGCTGCCTGGCATGGCCCCGGCACCGGGCGGAGCCGGCTGGCGCCCGGCGGCACCAGGCTGGCGCCTGGCGCCAGCGGCTTCCGAGCTGGCCAGCCCGGCACCATCCGCAGGCGGCCTGGCGCCCGGCGGCACCGGCCTGGCGCCCGGCGGCACCGTCCACCTTGAGCGGCCTGGCGCGTAATTCGACCTGGCGCCGGCACCGGCCTGGCGGGCGGCTTTCCGTCAGCGAGTGCGGCTGGCGTCGGTCCACGGCCCTCGTCGGTCTCGTTCTATCGTGTCCGTTCGATCCCATCTTAGCTTTTCGGATCAGTCCACGCAAGTTCGGTATGATCACGGTTATTCCGAGCGCCACTTCCTCGACTAAACAAGGAATTAAGGTTCCTTCCGGGCACCGAGGCGTTCAAACGTCCTTTGAAAAACCGTAGCGCCCTCGCGGCCTAGCGGCCAAAGCGGTACAATCGCGATTTTCGAAAGAAGGATAACTATGACGGTTTATCTTTATCCTCACATAAGAGATAAATGTCAGTTTCCATAAGAGATAAATATCAAGTTTCCAGAAGATAAATGTCGAGATTTCCGAAGATAAATGTCAAGTTTCCCGATAAACACAAAGATGGACGAAAATGGAAAAAGCCCAACTCAGCCCGCGAGAAGATAGACCGTCATAGGAGGAGTATATAAGGAGAGCTTTGAAGCAAGAAGCAAACCAGATCACAAAACGTCGGAGCACTTAGAGCAACTTAGCATTATTTTCTGTTTTCAGCGAGCGACTCAACTAGGATAGACTTAGGCGATCGACGAACTTGCCAACAGCTCTCCGTAGCAAGGCTCTTACATTGTTCACGCTCAAACGCGGATTCGGAAATAAAATCTCTTGCTCTATTCTTTTTTCTTACGATTTTTATTTCGTTTTCATATTTTCTTTGTCGAACTGATTGTGTCGGTAGCGGCCAGCAGATATCAGGGACCTTCGGGGAAGGCTTGGTTCACTCGGCTTTCCTCCAAATTAACTTAATTTGACGGTGCGAATTTCGGTTCCCACAGGGATTGCCTGAACTAGAACTGCTCCTTGATTGCGTAGATAGCTAGTCCAATTTGACAGTCCTTCTTGCTTGCATACAGTTTCCCCACAAATGGTTCCTCGTCGCCTAAGGCGAAATTCAAGTCTGGGACATCTTCGACCGTATGAAAGGTCATCAAAGAGTGGTGGTATGTCAAATTCTTCGTGGCTGATCTCTGAGAGTGGCCTGGTCTCGCGCAAGGGAGGGGTGACAGGTGGGGGTTGCGGTGAGATGGTAGGAGCAGGAGGAGGTGTACATGTGGACATGGAAAGGACGGCGTACATGTGTACCGCTTTGGTGATGTCCAGATAGTGGTGAGTTGGTAGGGCGGGGAGGGTGTGGACGTCGAAGGACGGCGTACATGTGGATCTCGTTGGTGATGTCCAGTTTGTGGAGTGTTTGTGGGAGTTGTACAGTTGTACATGGGATTAGGGTGTACATGTGGGAAGCTGTTCTTCAGTGCGCCGGTATCGTTGGGTTCATGCTTCCCCTGTGTTGGTAGTACTCCAGAGACTAGCACATCATGGTCAAAAGCGCTGCCAGTAGAACAATGAATGATGTGTGGAGCTGTTTTGGGAACATTAATGCCAGCCATGAACTCAACAGCATCGGATCCCCCAAGGTCCTTGTCAATCAAAGGGTCCTAAAAGTCGTGATCATACGGACGTGGTTGAACATCTTCGAATCCAGGAGGCAGTGAAGTAGGTGAACAATTTTCCTCTTCCATCTCGGTGATCCAACTGTCTGGAATGTTGTCAGGATCGTCTTTGAACATCTCTTCAAGCATCTCGTCACCACATGAAATGGTTTCGTCGATAAGGGAGAAACGTGTGATCTTTGACCGAGCTGTGTGAGGACTGGTAGTAGTGTTGGAAGGTTGTGTTGGGATATCATCGAGGAACTCTTCGTCATCAAAAAGGGAAAAACCAGGGATTTTTGAGGCGGCGGTAGAAGGGGAGGAGGGGACAGTAGGAGGTTTGCGGGATTGATTAAAACATTGGGAGAAGTTTTGGGTCTTTTTGATTGGCTGGTTTGGGGTAGTGAATGGAAAAAGGTTGTCAGCTCCAATGCTCATTTGAACTGGATCCGCTGGTTTAGCGAATGTGACAAAGAGATTCATTCCCTTGTGTGCTTCGAAATGACGGTGGAAGTACACGAGTCCCCCGTCGTGTGTGAGCATTACAGGTGGGGTGGAGATTCCAGTGACAAGTTCTTTTGTGTTAGGCGGCCAGTAGCTAAGTGAGAGAGCGGGGGGAGGTTCGCTGTTAGCATAAAACTCTTTCAGAACAGCGTTTTGTAGTTCAAGCAGAGACATAGAGGGATGGAGAGTAACAATCCTCGACATTTGCAGTTTGTCAATTGAGAATGACCAGCTCCCGTCATCTCCAGTCTCCCACTCGCCGGCGATAACCATACAGTGGTCCGCCATGGAAGGTCTCTGCAAAAAGTTAAATGATTGTTAGTCAACGGCTGTTAGCAGGAAAACAAGTGAGTATCAACATATTTGCTCAGAAACTGACCACTTCAAATCCAAGGAATGAAGTACTAGGCTTAATCAACAGAGTTTTTGTTTTCTTACTGGTAAAACAAAGAAAAAGTCGACGATGTGGGGAGGAGAAGAAAGAGGAATTGATATTAATCTGAGCCGTAGAATGTGGGAGAGAGAGGGAATTGATCTAAGGGTTGTGGTTAATGGGCAGGGATGTGTCAAGTCCAGATCTGTTATAGTCAATAGGAACCGTTGAAACTTTAAGAATATCAACGGTGGGGGAGTAATCCCGCCTAAGGGAAACATAGTTAGCTCATTTATGTTTGGTATTTAACGACAAAGAAGAAGACTGGTTGAGGAAAGTGTGTCAGTAGCACTTTGTGTCTTGGTGTGTAATAAAAACTAAGGAATGTGACCCATAGTGAAAATATTTCTTATTTGTACTGATGGGCAAAGTCCCACATCGGTAGAAAAGAAAAGAGAGGCAAAATCTTACTCTATATATAGAGAATAGTCTTGCTAAGAGAATGATAAAGTATTTGGACTTCGGGTTTCCTGTCAAGCCCAGTATATATTCTTATAGTTTACAAATTATAAATTTTATTTACTTAATGGGCTGCCTGATTATATCAAAATCGCTTCGGCTGGTGTCCACATAGCGAATAGGCGGACGTCTAGGCGGCAAGGCGTCCGCCTTTTTGAACAGGGGGAAATAGTAATCAGTACAATGACGTATTAAGTGACTTTTTATAGATATAAGTTCTCTCTGTTGGTAATAAATCTACTCTACTGAGAGAGTGATTACATATATTTAATATATCGGTATAGATGAATGTTCTAGGTCTAAGTAATTATGAGGAATTTTCTATAAGTGGAGAAAGAGATATATACAAAATAGTGTTTTTTATGTCTCTTACATTCCCTTCAAAATGGAGGGGCTTTGTCAATTCCAGCCATGTTTCTGAGTTCTAGGAAATGTGCACGTTGGAGCGTCTTCGTGAATGCGTCTGCCAATTGATCTTTGGTGGTGACATGAGCGAGACATAGAATGCGTTTATGTATGTGTTCGCGAATGAAATGATAATTCAAGGTTATGTGTTTCATGCGTGAATGATGAATGAAAAAACGGATTAGGCATATCTCTTATGTTATCGCAGTTGAGGACTTGGGTAGAGGGTAGAATGATGACAAGTTATATTAACACATTTCATATCGACCGTACTTCAGATGTTGTGCTCGCACTTGTTTGCTTCTTCAAAGACCTTGAAACTGGGTTCCTGCCAAGATAAACAATGTATGCGTTCGTGGAGTTATAATCACCTGATCTTATGCCCAGAAAATGTCCATGTGTGATTGAAGAACCAGAGGAGTGTTAGAAGAGAGGAAGATACAGTGTGTTGTTGTATATGATGGATATCAGATTATCTTCTTAGTTGCTTGCCAATGATCTTGCATGGAGTGGTATATAAACTGAGAGAGTTTGTTCTCAGTGGATGCTATGTCTGATCTTGCGAATGCCAGATATTGTAGAGAGTCTACAAGTCGACGATACTCTGTTTGGTTGGGGATGGATGTACCCGGTAGGATAGTCAACTTGGGAGAAGAGACCATGGGCATAGTTATTGGTTTTGCATTCACCATATTGTGGCAGTGTAAGAGATCCAAAATGTACTTGGGCTGACACAGGTGGAGTCTTTTGGTTGCCAACTTGGGAGAAGAGACCATGTGCATAGTGTCCTTGTACGTCGGATGGAATGAACCAATTCGATGAAAAAGTGATCAGTCATCAGGTTTAGTACCTTGGTAGTGTGATGGTCCTGCTTCCGCTGATAAGGATATCATTGACATAGATAATAATAATATATCTTGGTTTTTGTTGGGTTTTAGCCATGATATAAGCCATGTTTTAGAGTCAGTTATGTATGTATTGAGTCTTTTATGACTCATTGTAGGTTCATGTATGTTTTTGGACAAGATTAGAGATTTTGGATGTAATTATAGAGAGAAAGAGATGGTATTGAGAGAATAAAGAGAGATTGAAAGAGATTAAAAGAAGATTAAGAAAGATTAGAAGAGATTTAGTAGAGAATCATGATTAACACCAAGAACAAGAGAGAAAGAGACTCAAATCGCATAGCTTTATTCATGAGAAAAGTTTACATTATATAGTGAGACACAAGGGTTTCTAGCTAAAAGGATAAGGCAAAGTATGTGTAGTCAACCAAGGAGGAGCGCCATTTTAAATTCAGACCAATGGGAGCCTCCACACGTTTTAAGCATCTTGGCATCTTTGGTCTTGATCCTGACAGCCTGTGCCAGGCTGTCAGATGCGCCTCAATCCCTTCTCAATGGTCACATGCTTTGTAGTAAGAAGGAGTCACCACACTGATTTACATTCACCCGGGTAACTTTCTTCACTTCATGGTCGAGAGACTCGTCCATGTACGGATGGTGGGGACCTTCTTGTACGGCCATCTTGTACGGCCTGTACGGACACAAACCACTCCACTCCATTCCTTTCCAATTGCCTTCTACTCTTCATATCATCATCTCATACTTCATGTAACTCCTCATATCTCAACATTCCCCCCTCAAGATTGACCATATGGAACAAGTCAAGCTTGGAAAGTCATGAGATCTTTCTCATTAAAAACCTCACCAAGAAAAATCCATTGGGACAAAACCTTGATGAGGGAAAAAGAGGAAAGACCTCATGACCAAGGGGATCAGCTCCTCCTTGGTGAAAGATCTACGAGTCCCAATATGATGTGAATGGACTCCATAGTCTTTTGTCTTGCGGCCTTGGTAAAAACATCTGCTAGTTGATCTTCACTCCTTGTGTAGCAAGGTAAGATCACTCCATGACTATCATCTGCCTAACCTTGTGACAATCCACCTCAATGTGCTTGGTCCTCTCATGGAACACCAAATTTGTTGCAATGTGTATAGCCGTTTGATTATCACAGTGCATTGTCATTGGAGTTGCTTGCTCAATCTCCAAGTACTTCATTATCCCTTTGATCCACACTAGCTCGTTGTAAGCTTCAGCATTGCTCTGTACTCAGCCTCAGCACTTGAACAAGAGACCACCTTCTGCTTCTTGCTCTTCCAAGTCACAAGATTCCCACCTATGAAAGTGCAATAGCCTGTTGTAGATCTTCTATATGCTCTATCACAAGCCCAATCAGCATCACAGTACCCAACAACTTAAGTATTTCCATTGCAGCCCATCCAGACACCAAGACCAGTCGTGCCATTCAGATACATAAGTATTCTTTCCACCACACGCCAATGATGCTCCTTTGGGACTTGCATATGCTGGCTCACCTGATTCAGAGCAAAACAGATATCAGGCCGTGTGATAGTTAAGTAGATCATCTTATCTACTAGCTTTCTATAAAGCTTTAGATCATGGAATGGCTTGCTGTCTTCAAACGCCCCCCCCCCCTCACGTGGGATCTTATACCCATCCTCAAAAGGCATCTTAGCAGTCTTCCCATCAAGTCCACCTGCATCTTTCAAAAGATCAAGTGTATATGTATTTTGATAAATGAACAAGCCTTCCTTGGATCTACACAACTCAATTTTAAGGAAGTATTTCAACTCTTCTAGATCTTTAATCTCAAACACAGATTTCAGAAAATCTTTTGTGGCTTGTATACCGCCTTATCACTACCTGTTATGTTGATATCATCAACATATACAAGTAGACAGATGATACCTGAGAATGTGGTGAGAGTGAATAGAGTGTGATCTAACTCAGACTTCCTGAAGCCACGCCCATTCAAGGTGGGGCTCAACTTGTTGTACCAAGCTCTAGAAGACTGCTTCAGACCATAGATGGCTTTCTTTAACCTCAAGACATTCCCTGACTTCATTAGACCTTCTAAACCGGGAGGAGGATGCATATATAATTCTAGTTCACCTTGAAGAAATGCATTCTTCACATCCATCTGACAAAGATCCCACTCAAGGTTTACAACAAGAGGTAGGACTATTCTGATTGTGTGCAACTTGGCAACATGAGCAAAGGTGTCAATGTAGTCCTCTCCATAGGTCTGAGTATATCCTCTTGCCACTAGTCTTGTCTTGCGCCTATCCACAGTTCCATCAGGCAAGTATTTGATAGTAAAGATCCATCTTCTAGTCACAGCCTTCTTTCCCTTTGGTAATCCACTCTCATACCAAGTGTCATTCTTGATCATAACATTAGCTTCATCTTCAACAGATTCTTTCCACTCCTCATGCATCATTGATTCTTCATAAGATTTCGGGACAAAGCTCTCATCTAGGCTTACCATGAAGGCACAATGCTCTTCAGGATACTCAGCAAAGGAGCACAAGGCTTGAGAAGGATGCTCCACAGCCTGGGAATTGTAGTACACTCTCGTGTTTACCCAGTTGGAAGGATCCTTCCTCACCGTGTGCTTCTTCTCAATGTAACATCAGCAACTGGTTCTGGTTCAGCTGGTTCTGGTTTCTCAATTGGTTCTTCTTCTTGTAGCTGACTCTCCTCTTCAGGTTCCTGATTCTTTTCACCCACACTTTGACCAGGACTAGGACTAGCTGGGCTTTGATCTCCTTGACCTCCAGCTTCAGCTCCTTCTCCCCCCTCATGATCAAGGTGTGTTGGTTCTTCAACTTCATGAGAGATAGGCGTGTGATGCCTTCTCTGATCCTGGGACACACCAATCCCAATTCCTTCCAGTATCATCCGCAGACTTGTAGCCTTGTCAAGATGGTTTAGACAAATCCTTCAGATCCTCCCAATTCTTCCCTTCATAGTACCCTTTTTCTCCATGAACTTTACATCTCTCAACATTAATACTCTCCTTGCATCTGGATCAAAGGACTTGAACCCATTTTGTGTTGTAGAATAACCAATAAACATAGCCTTGGTACTCTTTGCTTCAAGCTTGTTTCTCATTTCACCAGGTACCAGTACATAGCAAACACATCCAAGTATCCTCAAGTGATCCAACACTGGTCTGCTCTTGTTCACAACCTCAAATGGAGACTGATCTTCTAATATCCTTGTTGGTATCATGTTGATCAGATAACAAACAGCAAGGACAGCATCGCTCCAAACTTACAATGCTTTTCCAAAATACATGCTTCACACTCATTATTTTTAAAAATGACACCTGGTAACATTAAGCCTAAGGCTCTAACATGTGGATGTCCTAGCCTAGCATGCCACAATGCATCTTTATTCAAAGAAGAGACAGAACTAAACGAGTAACAAGAACTAGAAACATGGGCAATGTCTTCAAGCAGGTAAAGAGCTCCCTTTGTAACTCCTTTTCCAATCAACTTACTGCTTTCAATAACCTGAAACTTCACATCATTAGGACTAAAGATAACATTTCATTGAAGATCAGTGGTGCATATCTTGACAGATAAAAGATTAGAAGTGAACTCAGGCATGTAAAAGGCTTTAGAATCTTTATCAAACAGTTTCAGTTTTCCAACTCCCTTAATAGGAGGGATTCTATCACCATTTGCAATCATAACATGTCCATGAGTAGGTTCTATATCTTTAATGAGCTTATTATCACTAATCATATGATGAGATGCACCAGAGTCAATAATCAATGGCTTTTTCATGTTTTGAGCAATATGAGTCCTAGATGATCCATTTCTATTGTGCAAGGTCTCAATCAATTATAGAAATCTATCAAGAATGCTAGTCATCTTATCAGCAGTATAAGCATTCTCAAAAACATCTAGCAACCTATCAGGAATACTAGACATCATATGAGCAGTATAGGAGTAGTCAAGGGTGTTTCCGAGTTTGTTACCAAATTCCTTAAGAGCTTTGATGAGAGATTCAATGTCAGACCTCCTGATCACCTCATGCTCCATGTTCTTTCCACTCACTTGATGAGAAGCCATAGCTCTACCTTCACTTTCACCCACTTTCACATTTGGACCAGCCCCGGATGAACCAGCTCCACTTGCTTCAGCAGAAAGGTGAGCTCTTGCTTCTCTATCCTTGTTGAACTTAGATTGCTTGAGATGTGGGTGTAGAATCCAGCATTGACTCTTCTTTTGTCCAGGTTTCTTGCAATGATCACATTCACCCGCAACCTCTCACCATACTTCCTTTCTCCAGTCCAGTACATAGCCTTGTTAGCTTGACTTTCTTCGGCTTTATGCGCTATGGAGAGCTCTCTCTTGCCACCAAAGAGACCTAGAGACCCCTCCACCTTCTGTAGCTGCGTGCACACTTTCTCCATGGATGGAAGGCTTGACGACCTCTGTATGTGCTTGATCACATCCTTGAAAGTTGGATCCAAAGTCATCATCAGCCCAAACACATGATCTTGCTCTCTCCTTTCCGCAAGGATCTCTTGATCAGTAGTGTTGGGTCTTAAGCTTTCAAGCTCAGACCATAAAGCTCTGAACTTTCCCAAGTATTTTGTAAACTCCTCACCATCTTGCACAAGAGAGTTGATAGCTCCTTTCAACTCAAACACACGGCTCAGATTGGTTGTGTTACCAAATGTCTTCTGGAGCGTCTCCCACAGGTGCTTAGGGGTCTCACAGTAGCTGTAAGATTCAAGGATGGGGACTTCAAGCGAGCCTTGTAGCATGGAAAGCACCATCAGATCATCTTGAATCCACTTCTTCTCTTCCGCTAAAGCAAGAGCTTTTCCACCTTCACCTTCTTCAGTTTCTTTAGCCACTGGCTCGGGACCATCATAAGTGATGTGACTCCATAGCCCTAGCCTCCCAATTGCAGTCTTCACAAGTCGAGACCACAACAGGTAGTTTCCCCCACCTTTCAAAGCAACCACAACATACATCATCTTATTGTTGTTTCCATCCATTGCTTAGCACACAAAGAACTCACAAAGATTAAAGCTTGAAATGAAGTTGAAGAACACAAGATCTCAATACCAAAGCCAACTCTGATACCATGTAGTCTTAGAGAGGAAGAGATGGTATTGAGAGAACAAAGAGAGATTGAAAGATAGTAAAAGAAGATTAAAAAAGATTTAGTAGATAGTCATGATGAACACCAAGAAAAAGAAAGAAAGAGACTAAAATCGCATAGCTTTATTCATGAGAAGAGTTTACATTATATAGTGAGACTAATACAAGGGTTTCTAGCTAAAAGGATAAGGCAAAGCATGTGTAGTCAACCAAGGAGGAGCGCCATTTTGAATTCAGACCAATGGGAGCCTCCACACGTTTTAAGCATCTTGGCATCTTTGGTCTTGATCCTGAAAGCCTGTGCCAGACTGTCAGACGCGCCTCAATCCCTTCTCAACGGTCACATGCTGTGTAGTAAGAAGAAGGAGTCACCACACTGATTTACATTCACCCGAGTAACTTTCTTCACTTCATGGTCGAGAGACTCACCCATGTACGGATGGTACGGACCTTCTTGTAAACCATTCCACTCCATTCCTTTCCAATTGCCTTATAATCTTCATATCATCATCTCATACTTCATGTAAATCCTCTCATCTCAACATGGAATACTTTGGAGCATGGTGAGAATTTGATGAAAAACTCCCAAGGAATGCACTCAAAGGTTGGTGAAAAGGATAGGCGGATCAAAGGTTCTTCAGTATAAGGCTGTGGAAGGCCAAATACTTGCTAGGTGGTCTTAGTCCATGAGAGGCAGCCCCACTAGTGAACAAGACCGTGCTTACGGAAATCACTCTCCTGGCATTACGATGATTCAAAGAACAAAGGATTCAACAAGATAAAAGATAATTTTTATGGAAAAGGTTGAATAATTAAAACAATACAAAGCTAAGCCTTTAATAATAGGCTGTAGGTTAGACCAAAGGTCTAAAGTTATTCTAGGAAATACAAATTACATAACTAAGGTATACTTGACCAAAAGACCAAGATCTTTGACTGAATTTTGAATGTTGTGCTCGCAAAACTCTTATCCTTCTGCATGGTCTACGGTCTCTGAATTGCCGCCAGATTGATATATTATAAGACCATACTTATATTTTCTTGCTGGGCCTTTCTTCCTTTGGGCTGAAACATGTTCATTAACATATTTTCCATAAATCTTCAAGCCCATCTCTTTGAAACTCAAACCCATAAACCAAACTTTTTTTTTATTTGTTTGTTGATGATCAAGGTCACATCATCCCCTCCTCCTTTAAAATAATTTGCCCTCAAAACCGACTTAATGTTAGAACCTGTGACCGCGATAGGCAGCCCCACTAGTGATCAAAACAGGTTGCTTTCGGAGAATCAGTCTCCTAGAGCCATTGAGTTGGAAGAGCAGTCTCGGTTTAACTTCGGATGGGATGATCTCTTGGCTTCTCGTATAAATTTCCTTTTTCTTTTTCTTTTTTTTTTGTAAAAGATGAAAAGATGAGAATGATGAATGACATAAGTGAACATCGAACCCTCAAGTGACTTAAATCAAAGAAGATCGGAAGCCTAAGCTTCCATTGCTTTTCTTCAGGGCCTTGGCCTTGTATACAGAATATAGTGTTTCCTTGTTATGTCTCTTACACTCTCAGCATATGAATAAAACATTAGTACTTTCAAGGTTTTTGATATACTATCACGAGCAAAACATACGGTGTGGTAATTGGAGAACAAACACATCTGATCGATAAATTCCACCACAATGTGTATAAAATTGATTTATTATTTATGGATTTAATGAGTAATACTTCTAAATACTATGTGTTAGTTGGTATAGGATAAAACAGAAGCAATGGTCGAATAAGTTACGATTAATACTAGAAAAAAGTCTGTGTTGAATCAGTTGGAAACAAAAGTATTATTTTTCAGAGAAAATTTAACACCGAAAAAAACAAGATTTATTAGGGAAAAAACAGGATTTATTAGAGAGAGAAAACGATGGTTTACAGAGGAGTAGGTCTGCACGCTCCAAAATGCTACTGAAAATGTCCATATCAGGATAGAAGCAGAACCGATACTGGTAACAAGCTGATACTTTAAAGACCAAAATGAAAAAAGATTAGCTGCTTCAGTTAATGTAAAGGAAGTGAACATTAACTGATGTTTTGAGCAAGTAAAGTTGGTTTTAGGCTCAAACTAAAACAAAAATAAATTAAATTTATATCCCTCAAAAGTAACAAAAATGAATTCGGAGTGTTAAGCGAAATGCTATGACCCAAACCGAAATCCTAGGTCAGAAGCTTCACTACCCACAAAAATACGAATCCGAAAAGAACCAATTGCATGGTACTTCTTATGTTCTTAAATGGGAAAAATGTCATTTAAATCATCAACTTTCAAATTTGGTTGAAATAAAACACCAACTTTCCGGTAAGCCAAAAAAATACTAAATTTTTATTAACGAGCCATTTTAATCATAAACTTTCGTTGACTATCTCACTTTAGACATATCGTTAGTCAATAGTTATAGTTTACTAACAATATACCTAAAAAGGCTTTTCAAGTTGATGCATTTTTTGGCACAAATATAAATCAACAATTTTTTTTCAAAAACAAATTGTTAATTAACTTTTAGAATAAATTATTTAGTAACAATTAAACCTTATGCATAAATTGAATAAATAAAAATAAATATTTTGCATTACTTTCTTCAAAATAAAATGTAAATAATTTTAATTATAATTCTAAAATATTAGTTAATATATCATGAGTTTATATTTTACTAAATAAAATAAAGAAATTTTGTGTTTATTTACGATATTTATATAACTTTATAAATATTTATATAGTCCTAATTGGATTACAATTCATAATTTTTATTGTTTGTAAAATATTAATATATTTTTTATTCTCACAAGAATAAAATTAATGGTATTCTAATTATGTAGCAATATTTTGGATCTTAGGTGTTTGGTGAAATTTATTTTAATTAAATGCGAAGGAATCTTGTAACACATTTATAGGAACTATATAATTTTTTTTGGATAATTCTTTTCGTTTGAGCATAAAAATTGAATTAACACTTCACTAACAAATTTTTGACGGTAATATTATACAACATAATCCCAATAAGATTATATAAACAGTTTTGAAAAATTGATCGTAGATAATTATAAAAGTTTTTGATAATTATTTTATAACTAAATTCTTAAATTACTCATGAGTTAAATTCCATTGAAATTTCTAGATATATTATATTATATATTATATATATATATATACACACAAATATATATATTTTCATTATACAATTTTCGGTTTTAAGCATGACATGCGATTTTCATGTCATGCGATTTTAGGTTTAGATTAGTTCTTAGGTTTAAAACTTATGACCATGTTTTACTAAGTTTTAAACATATATTATATGATTTATAAGGATATAAATCGAATTATGCATTCATAGTTGGTTAGGTTTTGATTTCTATGATCGCATATTAAGGTATATGCGATCGATTCTCTCTTGTATGGTTCGAGTTTAATGTAATTAAACTCGACCTCTAAGTAGTTTTAAAGTTTGAGATAGTTTACCTATGAACTCTTTTTGATCTGAATGGAAAATAGAGTTTGATCGCACGTGCAGCAACTCTTCTCGGCTTGAACTCCTTGTTGATATTAGATTTAATTCCCTCAGCTCATGGAACAACACGAGGAGCATTAGATAACATGAACGCCATAAGCTAACAAGATAACATGAATCAACTAAGGTATGATAAACTTATCTTGCACAGGATTTGAGTTCGGCTAGAAAATCCTTGTTGGAATCGGATTTGGTTTCCAAAGCAAATCGACGTGCACTGTATCTGTGCGTGAGGGCGCGTCGGTGGTCAGATCGACAAGCGGTTTGCACTGAAAGATTCGTCTCGGCGAGGACTTAGATTTGATATCTTGATAGTTTTCTGGGTCCTCACGGTTTGAGAGAACGGCCTCTTTGAAGTTCCGAGGCAGATTCCTTTGTGTTTAGGGTTTGATGATTTTCGGCTGAGTTGAAGAATATTTCGTGGGGGCTTAGGGTTAGAGAATCGTGCTGATAATGTGTTTTAAAATAAGGGAAAAATCTATACCTTTA
Source organism: Brassica nigra (assembly GCA_016432835.1). NCBI lineage: Eukaryota > Viridiplantae > Streptophyta > Magnoliopsida > Brassicales > Brassicaceae > Brassica > Brassica nigra. The sequence continues at coordinate 48,665,067 of CM028249.1, forward strand.
TTAGACAATAAGAATCCCTTTATATAGGGAATTATATAAGTTCGAAACCCTAATACAATATGTGCTAGGAAATACAAACACATAAGAATATGGGTCTTCGGATATGGGCTTCCACCAGACTTTGGTTTATAACAAGTTGATCATTTAAATGACATTTTCCCGTTCTTAGATGTGTAAAGGACCAACAATATGTTCTTCGGTTACTTCATCACTAATCTTCTAGCCACTTGATCATCATCGACTTAGAAAATATGGACTTAACTAGCGAAAATTGCTGTAACATCCTTACAATTACAATTTATATGATTTTCCTATTTGATTCGTGGGTCCGCTACTGACCAAATCAATATTCCTTTTTAAAAATTGTTCAATATTCTTCTACAAGTTAAAATAACCGTTTCAAGAAACTGAAAAGACAGGGCAAATACGTCCCAAGAGTTATCCATAAACAAAAAGCTCTTTAACTAAGAGCAGTCCAAGTTTGTCTGGTCTTTCGACCGGAGGGGAATCACAAAGACGGTCTCTGACAGAGGATGAAGAGCTGACAACTGATGAAAGCCATCAACAGAGAAGTTAACATCTCAAACCCAACAATTTTTGGGAAATGCCATCCCATGACTCCCTTTAGATAGCTTGTGATTGAAGGCATTGCGCCGATGATCACTGCACAAGTGTATAGATGGGGTTCATGGTCTTTGTCTTGTTCTTGCGTAGCCACATCAACGAACCTAGCGCAGCTAAAGATATCGTGAACACCTGAACACAAACGTTCAGAAACATACAGATGGATCTTTCTAGAAGTAAAGACTGGTATGTATATATATATATACCAAATTCGCATTGGCTTCAAGCCCTTGCAAAACATAATCCCAAGTGAACTCCAGTCCTCGAGCACCAACCCAAAGAGGTGCCAACCTGTGCAAAACAGCATCTGCAAATGCCCATCCTGAACCAAAAAAATAACATATTTCTTAAATCACAGATAATTGATATTCCATGATGCTAACAATCACTGAGGGAAGTCTAGAAATGGTTCAAAATGTCCTAGCCAAATTCTGAGATTTTCTATCACCTCTTTTTGCTCACGGATTATATCCTGTGCTTCCAGTAAAGCAAGGTATTGTCATCCATATGGTGGCTCCCGATCAAACCACTGGAAGAACTCGCAACCCACATACTTATTCCCAACACGACGTCCTCTGCATCCAAGGAATCTCTGCTCTGGGTTATCACGAGTCCGGCCTCTCTGAATTTTCGCCTCTCGGTTGCAAGCGCAACGCACCCCATGGGCTATGACAATAGAGTTTTCAAGGCTCCTTGTGCCAAAGTAGTATAAAGAGTGTCAAATCCAATCCTGAGCGATTTTGAGGCAATGAGAATGCATGTTCATGCTTAATCTAAGTGCAATCAGATTTTGATGATGATATGAACTAAGAACTATGATCTAAAGCAATAAAGTAACAAGCTTTCAAGCAATATGAATAAAGAGGACTCATGGGGCTAGGGATTTGACTTTAGGTGATCAAGATCCAATCTAGAGGTGGCAAGCTATCAATCAAACACTTTCCTTATGCCTAGACACAACACTAAACAAGTTCTTTCTCAAGATAGATGCTCATTTGCAATGGTCACCCAAACTTCAAATCTCTTTGACTGAAATGACTAAAGCGATCATGGAGAACAAGTCTACTAGCAATCTTAGCTCATTTAGCAACAAATCTCTTTGGTAAAGCAAACTAAAAGCTGTTGGGGTCAAAAACGGTTATCTCGAAATCTACGGCTAAGGACCTTCCCGAAACTCAAAAGATTTCCCGCAAACGACTGAAGAGGGAAAGATCGAACAACGAAAAAAACCCACAGACGGCAAGACGGCCTGGCGCGGCACCGGCCTGGCGGGCGCATCCGCGTGCGGCCTGGCGCCGGCAGCGGACGCTGGCTGGCCTGGCACCGGCGCGGACCGCTGGCCTGGCGGCGGCTTGCGGGGAGCTGGCTGGCTGCGCCGGCACCCGTCCGCGGGCGGCCTGGCGCCGGCGGTCAGCGTGGTCGGCCTGGCGTCGGTCCGCGGCCCTCGTCTCGGGGCGGTCCTATCGTGCCGGTTCGATCCGCCTTAGCTTGTTCGGATCAGCCCTCGTGAGTTTGGTCCAATCAGGCTATGGCAGTTTATCCGACTCCGAAACATCGGATAAACATCAAGTCATCGAAAGATAGCGGAAAACTTCGGAGATAATTACGAAGACCGGCGAAAATTGAACATTTCGGAAGAGATAAGCTTGGGCCCAAAGGCAAGGCCCATCACCCTAAGGCAAACCGACCTAGAGGTGGGTATATAAGGAGAGCAAGAGCAGAAAAGAAAGGCATCCGAAAATCCGAGAATTAGACTTAGAGCATCCTGCTAGCTTAGAAAAACTAGGGTTTAGGTGGTTAGACTAGCGGAGCAAGGCTTAGGACGTTTGGCTGCCTGCGACTCTATATTTTTCTTTAATCGCAAATCTCTCTGTCTTTCGGAGAATCCTTGTACTCGCCTCTTTCATCTAATAAAACGCCTTCGGGCAAATATTTCAAACTCTTATTTTTATCTATTGAACTTTATCGATTTCGTGTGGCAACGCAGAGAATCCGGACCTTCAAGGAAAGTCGGGTTTACTTGGCTTTCCTCCGCAATCTTATTTATCGAAAATTGACGGTGTGAATTTCGGTTCCCACAAAAGCATTGAAGAGTTGGTTCAGGCATTTCATCATACACCTTTCGGGCAGGAAATGCCTAGAGATCTATTTTGGTATGATCAAGACTAAAATAGAACCCTCAACAAGCAAAGAAAGAAGTAGATCTAATACTAAACACCCTAGATCTTCATCTAATCACCCTAATCACCATAGTCCATGAATCTAAAGTGGATCTACTCACTAATCATCATGATAAGCCCGAAACCCATGGATGAGTCAAAGTTAATCATGTTGAGAAGCAAGTTTAATCTCACAAACACAAAGAAATAAGGTGAAAAGAGACTAAAGACTCAATCTTTCTTCAATAATACCAAAGTTGTTTGAGAGAAAACAACATAAGTCCCAAATTTAGGTCTAGAGTCTATTTATAGTGCTCTAAAAACGTAGGGTAAAAATTGGTAAAAACAGAAGTGCAGATTTTTCTAAGTGTCGCAGCTGGTTTTAGACGTGTCATTAGGCCGCTGAGACAAAAGGCCGCTGGAACACTTAGCTTCTCGCGGCTTCATAGACCGCTGCACAAGGCCAAGTCAGATTCCACATAACTGTCACCAAAACTCCGCAGTCACCACATGCCACTGCGTAAGGCCGCTGGGACACTTAGGCTCATTTCGTTTCTCGAGAAAAACCACTCCTTTTGCCTCAAATCAAGCTCCAACTGCTCCAAAACTACCCAAATGGAATCCCCAACACCTGACATGGACTTATGCATGAAAATGCAACCTAATGATGTCTAAATGCTACTATAAATGATCAATATATACACTAAATGATAGCTAAAATCTAGCAAATTCATAAGATATCAGTCTGTCGAGGATGACAAGATGATACTCTCTGAATTCACACCCTGGAAATTGTCACCCTGAGGCATTTTCGACCACAATTACAAATTCTCTGTTTAATCCTCTCTCACCAACGGACTTGATTTTATTAGACGAACCCAAGATCCCCAATTTTCTCTTTACGAAGGGACCGATAAAACACGTTTTCAATTCGTTACTTTAATTCAAATTTTGAATCAAAAAAATTCGCTCTATGAAATAAATTCGACGAGCCTCAGCATAAATGTTTTTTGGTTGGTGACAACTAACACTAGCTTCTTTTATAAAATGATCATTCATTTCAAATCTTTATCAAAACTTTTTACGATGACCGATCCCAGCTATAGAGACGAGAAAAGGTCGAGGAGATATGTGGACATGCTCCACTTTGTAGCCGACTCTGACTATGGAATTCCGGAATGTTGTCCATGCGGAAGCCAGATTATCATAGAAATCTCAAAAGCGAAGGCAGACGTTGGGAAGAAATTCTTTGTTTGCAAAGATTTCGAGGTCATTGAAACTATAACATGTAATTATTTTCTTTCTGCACATTATAATCGAAACATCATATTTGCAGAATGACGGCTTGCACAGAAAGAAAGAATGGAACGAGGCTATGGAAGAGCAAAACCCGACGTCTGAGGAATAAAGATGACGATAACGAACGCAGGATGCGGAGCATAGGTGCCCTGGAATATAAGATCGATGGAATCGACAAAACTTCAAAGAAAAATGCTGATGAGATTGCACACCTGAAGGAAATTATTAAGAACCTGTACCCCAATGTTTCGGCGTAGCGGCTGAAGTAAATGTTGAAAGCAGATTAAGATTGATGCTTCAAGTATTTCTCAGACTATTGTCATAAATTTCAATAATCTATTAAAAATGGGTTGGTGTACAGCTTGTGTTTTGAGTGTGTACGGGATGATAAATATGAAAACTGGTTGGTGTGCATCTTAATTCTGGAACTGCTGCTTTTGTTATTTCACAAGGAAAAATTCTTCGGGATGGGATTACATTAGAGAAAGTAAATACTATCTTATGTTAAAATAGCGACCAATGATTATAAATTTGGTCGGTGTGCAATATTTGTTTGTTGGTGTGCAGTTTAATTTAGGTTACGTTCTTTATTTTACAATTAAAAGATCATGAAGACAACTGCCGGGGAACTATAAATTCCCATAACCTATAACTAAAATCGGAATTGATAAGACATTTGAATTCAAAGACCATAATTAATAGAGTTAAATATATTTTACATAGGAAAACACACACAAAGTAGCATTAGGTTCAGACAACATTCTAACAACACACTTTGAATGATCATGCATGCGGAAAATGTTTTCGATAACCGACGGGTAACAGAAACAACTTGTACTTCATTCAGCTCATGTTTGCAACTCTAAAATCACCGACGAATTATTTGTAGCAGTCATTGCATACTGCCCTCGAAATTTGTCCACATCTTTGTCTGTAATCCGACTCATTTCCTCCTTCCCAAGACCATTAGCATGCATCTCAATGAACTTAGCTGCACATGGCCCACAGTCGCCAGACCTTTTGTTGTGATATATGCCTTCAAGGCGTCTCCACGAGTAAAATCGCACTCCTTCCTTCACATGGTAAACTTTATACCCCGCATACTGTTCCAATATATATGGTAACAAGCTAAGAAGTGGAGCCATGTGTGCATCGACTTGTTGTGCGGTTTCACTGTGAGGGATGTAGGAATCAAAGATCGTCACGTGAAAAATCCCGCAGGTTAATAGAGAGACTAACTCAATGATCTCCACCCTAGTTCATTGGAGCGTACACAATCTTGAAATCGCAACCAAGTTCCAGCTTAAAATTTTTGCTCCTGCTCTATCCTGTCACAAAACTTGCTAAGTTCTTCCCCCAGTCGAAATGCAGCTTCTCTTTGTGTTCACTAAAGGCTGCCTATGATGACTGAAGTAGGGATCCAACATTACCATCCCGTCGTTTTGAAGAAACTTCCCGCAACGCCTCCACAACATTTGCATTATCACATGTATGTGCTGTGTGACATTACAGTATATACAACGAGATTAGGTGCAAACCTTTCTTCGCAAGATATGAAAGAAAAAAGTAATATATGACCACAATCTAAATCTAAATAGTACTTAATCAGACAACCATTTCCCAGGAGTAGCTATGTCAAGGAAGAAGGAATTGGTGACAAGGTGACCGGTTTTAATTTTGAAAATCCTGCAAATTTAACCAGACAAAAGGGAGTTATGTATATGTGTATATAACCCCAAATCGAGATCAGAAACTTACTGCGCGAGGTTTTCACTCAAAATTTTGCTAAACTTCTTATAAACCGCTCGATTCCTCTTGGCTATGGGCCTATACTCAACCTTCTTCTCGCTCTCGAACAACCTTTTCAACCAAGCGTCGGGAGTGTACACTCCACGAATCTTGCTGGATATCTTATGCTGACGTTTACCCCCACTTGCCACATAATTCGAGTCCTCTTTCGTGTCAGAAACCAGATTACCTTGTTTCTCTTGCATATGGAAATCTTTGGAGATGTCTTCTCTGCACTGTCAATATTTTTCGTCTTCCTCCATCATCGGGCACTCATGATTACTCTCCTCTTAGATAGGAGCATGACGTACACCGACATCCACAACAGCAGAAGGGACTTTTTCGGTACACACGTTTAGGGAAACTGGTTCCCGAGCGTCTTCAATTCCGGTGGATGCAACCTTTGGTTCTGAGTAGGGGTTTGGTGAGAATGCAGGATGACTTGAATGTACTTTTTTAACCGACCTGTAGAGATTAGGGTTTGATTCCTCCCACGTGACTTGTACGAGTTCTTGATCTCGGAAACGCCTGGTTCCAGTGATCTGCAAATAGTGAGAACATGACCATATCAAACTAAATTAATGACGAATATTTGGCCAATGAATAGAGAACTACTAACAATTACACTGACCTTTGGTGGTGACACATAGGACTGAGGACGAACACATAAAACATTAGTATACACAGCGACTGCAGTGCCTGGTGTTTCTGGTTGCTGAGCATCCTCTGGAGCATTGGGTGTACGTGTTCCCTGTATGAAATCTATATACGACCTTTTAGAAGTGTACACCAGTAACACACCAAAACAAGAGTCTACGACATAACCTCCGCGGCGACATTTTGGACGAGTACGAGCATTGTTAGACTCGTTTTCGTCTCTGGTCTCTCTCTCAGATAACGCCGGGCTGTCTCTTATGGTTCCCTGATAAATGGCACACGGGTCAGAACATGGACCATATCCGAATATGTTGAATTTAAGAAAGAATAACTTCGGTGTACCACTCCCGATACGTCATTGCCGTCTCCAGAGGGCAGCGAATATGCATGTTTTTTCTCACCAGGTTTACTGACTACAGGTTTAGTTTTTTTGCCCCTTTAGATTGGGCGCTGTGTTTGGAGGCCACCACTTTCCGGAGAGGCAGACTGTGGACGATGATCATCGCTGCCTTTCTTCTTCTGGCTGTTATGGATGGTATCCTCGGGCATACCGAAGCGCCTGCATATATTTCTCTCCATTTGACCTAACTGGCTCTTGAACTCATTTGAAAAAGCATTCGACACCTTTTCCAACTGAACCAACAGCCACTGCTTCAAATCTTCGTGTGTACAACTCTCTGATTGAGGAGGACCATGTGATTCGCTGTCTCCAGATGAAGATAATTCCTCGATATTAACAGGCACAGATTTACTTGGCCGTAAATTCCGCTGGTGGACGGGTAGAGGACCACATTTCTCGTCCTTCAGCAGACATCCAGTGTTTTTTTCCTCTGGTCTATGGCCAAATGACCTGTCTCCATCTGGGTAATCTTCAAATTTAAATGTTTGTCCACTACGCATCATCTCAACCAAAGAAGCTATCAACGTCGGAGAGCATTTCAACATACTTCGGATTAAGTTTAAGGGCTTTGTTACTGCAGCAGACAACCCCATTCACCAAGGTGATAAGAACCAAAGGAACCCTTTTCCAGTCAGCTAGATATGGATTGCGCAACATCTCCAGAACGTGACTCACTGTAATGTCACCGAGAGTTGTATCAAAGAGCTGGTTCGACATCGTAGACCCTGTAGCATCGTCAGTTTTGGAATCTTGAACATCGAATGCTCCACAGTTCAAGCCAGTAACGTTGCGGAATTCATCGAGTGAGAAACGAAGAGGATGGGTAGCAAATGTGAACCAAAGCTCGAATTTGCGAATTGTAACAAGCTGATGGCAGAGGAGGGTGCCGATCAGCTTCGTAGAGTTGTGACAAAGGGCGAAGGGAAGCTCAAACAGCTTGCCAAACTGAGACTTTAGCAAAATGTCCATGGCAGCCGAACCTTGAAGACAAGACGCAATAGTACTGATTACGTTTTCCTTCGAGTAGATGTTGAGGTGCAAAGCTGTTGGGTAAGAATGGGGCGAAAAAAGCTCGGCAGTGTCGAGGAAGAAGAACCGACCTCCCCACCTAGGACCTCTAGTGGCATAGATCCCTATGCGGTGGAGACTTTATCTGATCTAGCTCCACCGTCGTCAGAGTCGGAAACTATAAAACTGAAATGGTTGATCTATAAAACCAGAACAGCAAGAAGCACTATCCACGAGTTCAGAGGCGAAAGAATTTTTTTAAAAAAAATAATGAAAATTAACATGAAAGGTATAAGGGAAGACATAACCGGAGCTCAGTTGGTCCGGCGTAACAGGGGAGAAACGAAAAAATCAGAACACGAACCTTGATACCATTGCTGTTTCGCAGGGCGGGACTGTTTGGATTTCTGGGCCCTCAATCTCGTCCGATGATCGACGGGAGTCTCCTTTTGCTTCGATTGTAGCACCATATCGGCAGAAAATAAGTCGTCTCAATGCTTTGGATGATGAAACCATGGTCTGAGCAGCAGAATCGGCGGCGATGGAGAGAAAAATCAAGAAAAACCACTCTCGATTTAGGTCTTTACACTTATGAGAACCGAGAGAGAGAGAGTGTGAGAGAGAAAGCTTCCCGACTGTAAAGTTGATTAATTACCGCGGAAGGTTACCGCCAATTACAGGTGAGACGACGAAGTTAATAGGTCATGTTTGTCGGGAAGTGGGACAGTCGACAAAGTCTCTCACGTGAAAGAAGTAAGTGGCATTCACGTTATTATTCTGCTGGAGAAGGGTGCGTTTCGTATTTTCTGGAAGACCTGCACAGGGTCGAAAACAGCTGCGACCCATTCAACAAATAAAAACTTTGGCAGACCCAAAACTCAAATTAATAACTTGAAAGTGACTCAAATTGCCAATAAATTCATGCTAAACATAGTACATTCAATAAAAAAAAGTGGAATTCATTTTCTACTTTGTAGAATGAAATTCTACTTTCTGTTGAACAGAATCTGAAATTATGATTTAAATATTTTTAGAATTGAGAAAAAATACAACTAAGTTGATATAGGTATTTCATCAGTAGTTACTATTTTTTCCAATTTTTTTGTTTTTTTTTTTGTGAAACTATTTGTTTAATTTATTTTCGAAAATACTAAAGGACATCAAAGGAAAAAAAGGTACAAATAAAAATTAATCTAATGGAACATAGTTACCATTTTTTGGTCTAAAAAATAATTTTCCCATTTTAAAAAGGTACTTCAACTTTAATAGTGTAGATGATATGATAATACTGTAACAAAGCCTGAAACCAGTGTTTTTTTTTTAATTCACTAAAGACCATCAAAATCTTGTGACTGAATGAACCAATTTATCTTATGTTGAATAATGTAAAGTCGCAGAGATTGTATGTGAATGCACGGCAAGTATAAAATAGTAACTTCGTTTTATATCTTTCTTAACTTTTCCTATGAGATCACCTTACACTTTAGATCTCCTTATATAGGTATCTTAGCTTAACCTATTACACCTTGAACTAGGAACCTTATCTTTATCCTAATCCTAATTATATAAGTTATCCTACTTATCTTAATGAATAACTTAATACACAAGTAATGTTGAAGCTTATCCAACATTCTCCCTTCTAAGATTCAAGCCATCTTCACTTAAGTTTTGAACTTGAATCTGCTCCCTCATCTCTTTGAACTTGATTCTTGCTAAGGCTTTAGTTACGATGTCCGCTTTCTGCTCTGTTCCGGGTACATGCTCCACGTCAATCTCGTCTTGCTCCACTCGTTCACGGATGAAATGAAACCTCTTGTGGATGTGCTTGCTCCGACGGTGAAACACAGGATTCTTGGCCAGTGAGATGGCAGACATTTTTTTGTCGACAGGGATCAGTGTCTTCTTCATCTCTTTTCCTGTAATCTCACTTACCAAATCTTGTAACCAAACTTCCTGTTTCGCAGCCTCTATTGCAGCCATGAATTCTGCTTACAAGAGGATAGAGCCACCGTGTCCTGCTTCTGAGAACACCATGTTATTGGTGTTTCTCCGAGACAAAACAGGTGTTATGTCGTGCTCCGTCCATCATCAGGGTCAGTGTTGTGACTACTGTCGCTGTAACCCACGAGTTTTATAGAATCCTCCTTGCTTGTATGATAATCCATACCCGATTGTTCCCTTTAAATGCCTTATCACTTGTTTCAGTGCATTGCCGTGTGAGGCTCTTGGCGAGTGCATGTATCTACTCAAGATACCAACTGAAAATGCCATGTCTGGTCTTGTGTGCATAAGATATCTGAGGCATCCTATTCTTCTCCGATAAAGCCTTTTGAGAGTTGCAAACCAAACTCCATTGGTATACAAACTGAGTTGCAATCTTCCATTGCAGCTTCCTCTAATACTCTTCGTGCATATGCTTCTTGATTGATTGTAATGCACTCTGAGTTCTACTTTACTTCTAATCTGAGGTAGTAGGTTAATAAACCTAAGTCGGACATCTCAAAGTTCTTCGACATGTCTTTCTTATAATCCGAGATTTCCTTCACAGAGTTGCCGGTGACGAACAAGTCATCAACATATATCGCAAGCGATTAGTAGTTTACCTTTATCACTCTTGCGATAAATAGAACTTTCCTTTGAACACTTCTTGAATCCTAGCCGTTTAAGAATCTGATCAAGCTTTGTATTCCAAGCACGTGGAGCTTGTCTCAACCCATATAAGACCTTCAAGAGTTTGAAAACCTTATGCTCTTCTCCCTTCTTTTCAAATCCTTCAGGTTGAGAAACGTAGACATCTTCATTCAATTCACCATGCAAGAATGCCGTCTTGACGTCTAGGTGATGAATCTCCCACTTGTTTGCAGCAGCTAACCCGATTAGAAGTCTTATTGTCTCTAGACGAGCTACTGGAGCAAACACTTCATCAAAGTCGATTCCATGCTCTTGTACATAACCTTTTGCTACAAGTCTGTGCTTTGAATTTGTTAATTGATCCATCTGCATTCCTTTTTATTTTAAAAATCCACTTGAGGCCGATGATCTTTGCTCCCACTGGCTTGTCTACTAGAGTCCATGTTTTGTTTATGTTGATAGAATGGATCTCGTCTTCACATGCATTCGTCCATCTTTTGTTGCATTTTGCTTCTTGAAAATTCTTTGGCTCATCTTTGATGGAGAGAAGAAGTAACTCACATTCTATTTCTGCGAGTAGAATGTAATCATTAAGGCAACTCGGTTTGTTTACCTGGCGAGTTGAGCGCCTTGTTTCCTGAGTTGCAGGTTGCTCTGTTTCTTCCTCTGCATGCGTCGTCTCTGTTCTATCACCTTCATGCTCTGTTTCTGTAGCGATATTTTCTTCTTGTTGTGTACCAGCTATAAACGGACCATTACCTTCATCTAGAGTTGTTCCCCAAGTCATATGAAACATTCGAGAGTTTTTATTAGCGTCCTCATCGGCTCCCTTCCAATTCCAACAAGATTTTTCATCAAAAATAACATCTCGACTAACAACAATCCTCTTGGTATCAGGATTGTAGAGTCGATATGCTTTTGAGCCGGGCTCGATTCCAAGATGAACAAGAGCTTGTTACCGGTCGACTAGTTTCTTCAGACGATGGGAGTCGATCTTTGCGTGTGCAACACACCCAAAAACTCTAAAGTGACCCATACTATGCTTTCTTCCAATTCCAACAAGATTTTTCATCAAAAATAACATCTCGACTAACAACAATCCTTTTGGTATCAGGATTGTAGAGTCGATATGCTTTTGAGCCGGGCTCGATTCCAAGATGAAGAAGAGCTTGTGACCGGTCGACTAGTTTCTTCAGAAGATGGGAGTCGATCTTTGCGTGTGCAACACACCCAAAAACTCTAGTGTGACCCATACTAGGCTTTCTTCCTTCAAGCTTTCGTATGGAGTACTATCCTTTAGGGCTCTTGTGGGAACTCGGCTTATGATATATGTAGCATGTCTAACTGCTTCACCCCACATGTACTTAGGAACTCTGGTTGCTTTAACATGCTACGAGTCATCTCCATAAGAGTACGGTTTCTTCTCTCTACTACGCTGTTCTGCTGCGGTGAGTATGGAGCTGTTAGATGACGCTTAATTCCATTCTTATTACAGAATTCTTGAAACTCCCTCGATGTGAACTCTCCTCCTCTGTCTGTACGAAGCGTTCATATGGTCTTGTTCACTTCCTTCTCAACGAGGCTTTTAAAATCTTTGAACTTCTCAAAGACTTTGCTCTTGTCTTTCAACAAGATAGACCACATGTATCTCGTACAATCATCGATTATGATGAATATGTACGGTTGTGCGCGACTGTGGCAGGTGTTATTGGACCACAGAGATCCACGTGTAATAGCTCCAATGTTGTAGTTGACCTGTAAGGTGTTGTAGCAGGGAAGCTATGTCTTGTCTGCTTACCCACCAAGCATGAATCATACAACTGTTTTTCGTCTGGAATTTCAGGTAGACCAAGAACCATCTTCTGTGTCGCCATAGTTCTTATTGTTTTGAAGCTGATATGACCAAGGCGTGCATGCCATCTCCAGGGTTCTTCCTTTAGTTTTGCATGAAGGCATATAGGAGTACCGACTTTAAGCGATATTGTATATAGACGATTAGGAGACCTCAATACTTTGGTCATTAATCTTTCGTTTGGACCTCTAAAAGTCAGATAATTATCCTTCATCCTAACATTGCAGCCTTGTTCTGTTGCCTGTCCCAAGCTGAGGATATTACTTCTTAAATCTGGTATGTAGTATATATCAGGGAGAAGCCTTTGCTCCCCTGTTTTAGCTTCAAACAATATTGATCCCTTCCCATCAATCTTAACGCATGATCCGTCTCCGAACCTTACTCTTCCTTTTATATTTTTGTTTAACTCGGAGAAGTAAGACTTCTCGCCAATCATATGATTACTGGCGCCGTTGTCTAAGTACTACACGCCTTCTTCTTTCTTGCTCGGATCAAGTGTCTTTGGTATGACTTTTTCCTCGTTTAAGAAGACTACTTCATGCATATAAAGTACAGCATCTGCTGCTTCCGTTTTGGTCTTGTTGAGTTCTTGACTTTCATCTTTTCTTTCAGGACAGACAGATTTAAAGTGACCCTTCTTCTTACAGTGAAAGCATGTGATCTGCGAGTAGCCCCTCTTCTCTTTGTTCCACTCGTTAGGGCTGCTTCTTCCGCTTCCTCTACCTCTGTTACCTCGACCACGGCCTCGATATGATCCTCTCCCTCGTCCTCTTGTGTTATGATCATACGAGCTTTCGTCTTTGATGCGTTCTTCATATGCTTTGAGTCTCCCAATAATGTCTTCAAAGGAAGTTTTATTCAAATCTAGAAATTGCTCCAGTGATGCTGTCATGTGAATAAACTTCCGAGGTAGGCTATTGAGAAATTTCTTCACGATTTTAGGTTCATTGATGCTCTGTCCCAATGAGGCGGCTCTTGATGCAAGTTTATATATCTTTCCAGAGAAAGTATCAACAGTGTCTGTGTCATTCATTCTTAGACGGTCAAACTCATTCATCAAGGTCTGTAGACGAGCTTCTTTCACGCGTTCGACACCAAGGTTTCTGGTTTTAATGGCTTCCCAGATATCTTTAGGGAGTCATCTTCTCCAACTTGCAATACCAAGTTTTCAGGTATTGATTGAAAAAGAAGTGCCGTTGCGATATCGTTCTTCTCTTCTTCGTATGTGCATGGGTCAATCGTCTCCCACACCTTATGAACCTTTAACAGAACTTTCATTCTCTTCGCCCAAACGGTATAGTTGGACGTGTTGAGCATCGGACAAACTACTGCACCTGAAACATCTTCTCTTCTTCCTAGTGCTTTCATCTTTCCCAAAGCTTTGGTATCAGCCATGGATACTTCGTCTCAATTATGCAATCACACAAACCTTATGCTCTGATACCAAATAAAGTCGCAGAGATCGTATGTGAATACACGGCAAGTATAAAACAATAGCTTTGTTTTTTATCTTTCTTAACTTTTCTTATGAGATCACCTTACACTTTAGATCTCCTTATATAGGTATCTTAACTTATTCTATTACACCTTGAACTAGGAACCTTAACTTTATCATAATCCTAATTATATAGGTTATCCTACTTATCTTAATGAATAACTTAATACACAAGTAATGTTGAAGTTTATCAAACATAATGTTCTTATGTTTCATTCATTTTTATATTCTAATTATGTACAATGTGTATTATATCTTTCCTAATTTAAACACATTGTGTAAAACAGTCCCAATTTTTTTTGTGATTGTCATATGTCACAGTACCGTTTAACCGATTAACTCATTAAAAGAAAACAGTTCTAATCTCCAAACTCATTTTTTTCAAATAATACTGAAAGTCTGAAATCTAGAATATATAAACCCACATAGCCGCTCTCACAATATCCCACTGCAGTTTAGCTTTCCTCTCTCTCTCTCTTCTGACAAATCTCTGTCTTTTTCCTCACTGTCTCAAACCTATGCCGTCGGAATTGAACCAAACCCGACCCGCCAGAGTTCAGGGCTCTACGGCGGCTTACCCACCGCCGAATCCGGCGGAGTCACTGCCTTGTCCTCGCTGCAACTCCATCATCACCAAGTTCTGTTACTACAACAACTACAACCTCTTGCAGCCTCGTTACTTCTGCAAATCCTGCCGCCGTTACTGGACTCAAGGTGGCACACTCCGCGACGTTCCCATCGGCGGTGGAACACGACAGAGCTCTTCCAAACGCAACCGCCCTTTCTCCTCCAGTGCCACTACTGCCTCCTCCCCTTCATGCTCTGCTTCCGTCATCACGATGAGTCAAGGAACTGTCACAAACGAAGCCAAGGGTAGTACTGTAAATTCAGGTCACGGAAGTTTTGCGTCTCTGTTAAGTGAGCAGAGCGATGGAGCAGCGTTTCTGGCGTTGGGAAGTGGAAGTGGTGGGTTGGATTATGAGTTCGGGTTCGGGTACGGGTACGGTTTGGAGGATACGAGTATTGGGTGTCTTGGAGGAGGCTCCGGAGGAGAGATTCCGGTGGTGGATGGTGGTGACACGTGGCAGATTGGGGAGATAGGAGGTAAAAGTGGGGACAGTTCGATATGGCCTAGTCTCGATGCAAAGCAACATTGTTAAGTGAAAAAAAAAAACCGTGTCTAGTTCTTGTCTGCTTCTACCTTTGTTTTTTGTTTATTTCTTTTTAGAATTTTCTGTTTGTTTTCTTATCCTAGAGAGAAGAGAGAACGTAAAGAAACAAATTGAGGCAAACGAAGTGAAAGAAAAAGTAGGAAGCTTTCGATGTCTTTTATTTTACCTTTTGAGCTCTAACAATGACGGTTTGTAAATCCTCTTTTATGTGAACATGTTGGACTGGAAAAAATAGAAGATGGCTCCAATGTTTTTGAAAATGTTTGAGTCAATAGTGTTGTTTCCATATCCGGTTGGATATATGGTGTTTGTAAATGATATAAGGGATGCAGATTTTCGTATTAATAATCAAGGATAAACTAAAAACTCGGTCAATTACAAGAACTAGAGATGCTTGTCTATACAGATAGTCTAAACAAGTATCTCTCTCTATTTGGTGTGTGGTTATCAAGACGCGCTGCTCTAAGGGGCGCAGATCGTCTACGACTTTTGGTGTGTGGTCGTTGAGACGCGCTGCTCTAAGGGGCGCAGGTCGTCTACGACTTTTGGTGTGTGGTCGACGCTCCAAGTGTGGATGCTCGTCTTTTGGGAATGAGATCTTCTTTTCGTACTTTCTGCGTTTCTCACCCCTATTAATGACTCGATGCCTCCTATTTATAGTAAAAGTACTAAGGTCTCCATGTGTAGTCATCAACTTGCTTATTGGGCCGAATCTGATTTTGGGCTTAGCTCTTAGTGGATCTGTGCTAAGCCCATCTCCAACAATAGCCCCAGTTCGCCAAGGGTTGAATCTTGGTGAATTCTTGTGGTTCTTTTGAGTACAAATCAGGTCGGCAAGAGTGCATTGGTCGTTTGGTTTAGAAATGGCGAGCTTGGGTTCCGTGATGTCAGGTCCCTTTACCATACATAGATACAGATTCCTTGTTGGTCGTCGATGAGCAGCGATGCGTTGATGTTGGTGATGAGGAACAGAATTCTGTTGTTGATGATGAGCAGCATGGCGTTTTGTTGACAATGATCTGTAGGTGGTTGCTGCGATGAGCAGCAGGTAGTTGCGGTAATTGGTGAGGGTAGGATGATGTTGTTGGTGGCGAGGCAGAGCTTCGTCACGAGCTGAGGCGGGCTCGTCGGGATGAGGTGGAGCTTCGTCATGGCGGAGGTGGAAATCTTTGTTTTCATGGTGTGTAATGGATGCTGATGTCGCTTGATGTCCTATGTTATTGCGGCTAACGGGATCGACGATGATTAGACAATTTATGCGGAGAGGGTGAAAGTCGTTGTTAGCATTGTTTGTGGTGGCGACGGCGAGACAGGTGTTTTTTTAAGAAGAGACATAGATCGTTGTTGCGGTGGTGGTTCCGAACTCGTCGTTGCAAAGTTGTGTGATCTTATCGTTTTCAAAGAGTAGTGAAAGTTGTTGAGTGTTGGGGTCAAAATCGGTCAATGACGAAATCGTCACCCGAAAATTCTCGAAAGAAAAACCAAGCGACGATCAAATCTAAGAAACGGGTCGTCGATCGATAAAATTCACGGAAGGCCCGTCCACTCCCATCTGGCGCCAACGGCGAGGGTCCTGGCGCCCATCCGTGCGATCATCTCATGATCTCGGGCAATGACAGCATCTTGGTCCCTTGAAACCCATGTCTGGATTGTCCGAGATCTACAATGAGTCTTCCGTAAAGCCTTCCCGATTGTTTAAAATTCATCTTTTAAACATCTAAAACTCGGAGCCACATTGCTCGCATCCTCGACGACGGAAAATTTGCAGATCCAAATCCATCTCAAATCCGATACTCGCGGAATCTCGTTGGATTAGAAGCGATTATCTCGAAATCTACGGCTAGAGACCCTCCCAAACTCAAAAGATTTCCCTAAACGACTGGCGAGGAAAAGATCGAACAACGAAAAATCCACAGGCGGCAAGACGGCCTGGCACGGCGGCACGGGGCGCGAGCTGGCGCCCGCGGCACCGACCTGGCGTCGGCGGCAGCGGACGCTGGCTGGCCTGGCACCGGCGGCAGCGGGACGAGCTGGCCTGCGCCGGCGGCACCGGCCTGGCGCCCGGCACCCGACCTGGCGCGCACGCCTGGCACCCGCCCGGCCCGGCCTGGCGCCGGCACCGGCCTGGCGCCCGCCGCTTTCCGCAGCGGGCGGCCTGGCGCCCCACCTGGCGCCCGGCGGCACGTCAGCGAGTCGGCTCCGGTCCGCGGCCCTCGTTCGGTCTCAGTCCTATCGTGCCGGTTTGATCCCATCTTAGCTTGTTGGATCAATCTACGAGTTTGGTATGATCACGGTTACTCTAGAAGCGCCACTTTCTCGACTAAGCGAGGAATTGAGGTTCCCGGAACAAAAACCGAAGACTGTCCTTCGAAAACCGTAAAAGCTAAGCGGCCCAGCGTGGCCTAAGCGGCCGTCGATTTTCGAAAGGAAGGATAACTATGGCGGTTTATCTTTATCCTCACATAAGAGATAAATGTCAAGTTTCAGAAGATAAATATCAAGTTTCCAGAAGATAAATGTCAAGATTTCCGAAGATAAATGTCAAGTTTCCGATAAACACGAAGATGGACGAAAATGGAAAAAGCCCGACTCAGCCGCGAGATAGACCGTCATAGGAGGAGTATATAAGGAGCTTTGAGCAAGAAGCAAACCAGATCACAAACTTTCAAGCACTTAGCACTTAGGCGATTTAGCATTCTTTTCTGTTTTCACTAGCGAGCTGCGACTCAAGTAGGATAGACTTAGGCTGACCAGACTAGCGGACTCCTCGACAGCCCTTACGGCCGATTTCTTTTCTTGTTATACTGCGCTCAAAGCGAGAATTCAGAAATAAGATCTCTTTAGCTCAATTTTACGATTTCTATTTTGCGAACTTCTATTTTTATTGATCGTTTAGGTATGCCCAGCAGATACCGGGACCTTCAGGAAGATCGGGTTAACTTCGGTTTTCCTCCGTAAATCTTTATCGGAAATTGGCGGTGCGAATTTCGGTTCCCAGTTTGGCTAGAAGGAGGGTTCACGGATCTATCTATCTACGCAACTGCACGCTTCGATCATGTCAGCCTCGCCACCAAGGATCAGCCAGCGCGACGGAACACCCGTCGGCGCCAGCGCTGAAGACTCCAGCTGGAGCGTCGCGATCACTGCTGATGCAAACACTGGCTCAGGCAAATGAAGGAACTGTTTACCTCGCAGCGAGCGGAACAAGACAAGCTGATAACCTGGCCGCAAAACAGGTCGATACCTTAACTGCGAGGAGCAAGTTGCGGATCCACCAAGGCACGCGGCGGGACTTCGACGGATCTCGAAGCACGAGAAAAGATGCTCGAAAGAGCCCACTCAGAAACAGCTCGAAAGGACAGCAAACGACCTCGCAGAACCTTCCACTCCCGGCTGCGGAAACAAGGAAGCGGCGTCGGCGCGTCGATCTAGATATCAGCGACCGATCGGACCCTTCCGATGAGGGCGCTGACATCCACCAGGAGAACCGAAGCCAGTCCGCTCGGCGGGCGGTATCCCGATAGGCCCATGACAGAAGGAAGAAGAACTCTGGATGGAGCAGGAAGAACTTCGCGGAAGACCAAACTTCGGATCTTTCGCGACCAGCGTCGACAGGTTCGGAGGAGCGTCGGCAGCAATAGCGAGATCCATGATCTCCGCGAATCTCTCAAAGACCGTGGCTGAAGTGGCGGTAAAATCGCAAATCCATCAGGCGACCAGTTCCGCCCGAGATCGATAGACTTCGAGGAAGCACGGAAAACGCCGTTCACCACTTTCGGATCACGGAATCTCAGACCCAGGAAGATCAAAATCCCGTCTATGGCGGTCAACGGATCCTAAGTCGCACCTGCAGTCCTTCCAGATCGCAATGGGTAGGTGCAAACTCCCGGAGCGCGAACGGGACGCAGGTCATTGTCTTCTCTTCGTCGAGCACCTCAAAGGTGCTGCGCTCGAGTGGTTCTCCGGCTCAAAGGAACTCCATCGGAAGCTTCCAACTGGCCTCGGCGTTCCTCAAACAGTACTCCATGTTCATGGACAGAAGCGTCCGGCGTGGATCTATGGAGTCTAGCTCAGAAGGAAGACGAATCACTCCGCGACTTCATGCGAAGGTTCAAACTGGTGATGGCCAGAGTAACAGGCATCAGCGACAACGTTGCAATCGGCATACGAGGAAAACTCTCTGGTACAAGTCGAAGTTCCGAAAGTGGATACTACTGGAAAAGCCGCGGACAATCCAGGATACTCTCCACAAGGCAACGGACTTCATCATCATGGAAGAAGAGATGAAGCTTCTATCCGCGAAGCGCGGGCAGAAAACGCGTCCAAGAAGAAACCTCTCGACAAATCGTCCATCACAAAGGGGAAGACGCCCAAGGCGAGCATAACTACGCCATCAACTCGGAGCAAGGAAAAACCTCCGGAAACACCTGGACCAGGAACCAGTACAAGGATAACTCCTATTGCGAGTTCCACGAGACCAGAGGTCACTCCACTGCGAACTGCAAGGTTCTCCGCGCCTTCGCCGCCAAAACTCCTCACCGGCGAACTATCAAAGGTCAAAGTATAAAGGACTTGCTCCTGGACAACGACCGCCAAAAGACTAACAAAACTGTCTCCGAGGACGTAGCGACCGAAAACCAAGCGGAAAGAAGACGGAGACGACCAAGGAACAACAGCGGTCGCCGGAGGTAAACATGATCATCGGAGGGTCACAGTTCTACCAAGACTCTGTCTCACCGATAAAAGCCTACGGTAGCGAGACCAGTTCCAACTTGTTCCCGGACAGCGATGTTCCCAACCACACAATCGCTTCGAGGAACCGCGAGACCGTCGGAATCGACAAACCTCACTGCGATCCTTTGGTAATCGACCTGGTCATCCAGGATCTCGAAGTCGGCCGCATTCTCGTCGATACAGGAAGCACAGTCAACGTCATCTTCCGACACCCTCTACAGGATGAAGATCCCACTTGGGGAAGTCGTCCCTGAGCCAAAACCTTTGACGGGGTTTTCGGGCGTCACTACCATGACCCTCGGAAAATTAAACTCCGGTCATGGCAAAGGAAGTTACAAAGATCGTCGAATTTGCAGTAGTCGACAACCCGGCCATCTACAATGCCATCATGGGAACCCCTTGGATCAACTCCATGAAGGCAGTACCGTCCACATATCACCTCGGTATCAAGTTTCCAACTCCGACCGGAACCGCAGCCATCTGGGGTAGTCCGAAGCAATCAAGACTCTGTTACCTAGCGAGTTCAAGCTGCGAAAAGATCGAACGCCCTGCAACCAACCGAAACGAGCAAAGGAATCACACAACATTCCGAAACTTCGAAGAAAGATGATCGAGAATCATCCGGAACAGAACGATTCAAGGCGGCGACAAAGCCTCTGAATCCACCGCCGTAAAGCGGACAGCTCGGCCCCGCAAAACCACTGATCCGACAAACACGATCGAACGGCGCGGGGAGTAAAAGCGTCGCGGCAACTATCAGAACTACTGAGATGGCTTGATCCTCGAAGAGGTGCGTAGGCAGCTCGTCGAGACCCGCGAGTTCAGCTATCCCCTCTCCAAAAGGGGACTGGAATGCGTACTCTACTCCCACAAAAACGCAAAATTCGCGCATGTACTCTAACTTCTCGAAATTTTTAATAAAATTCTTTCTATCTTTCATGCTCACTTAAGCATAAGCGGCGAAAACGAAAATCATATCTTCAAAGAAGCGAGGCGTCGCAACTTCTTAAAAGATAACAAAACTTCGTATTATCCGCAAAGACAGTCCACCAGCGACTTAAAATAACTCCGCGCGTCGATTGGCCCGACGGACTCATAAGCGTTCACTCAATACAAAATCGTAGTCAGACCTACAAGGTCCTCTTATATCCGACAAAGGATATCATAGCGCTATACAAGAAACCCAAAATTTTGGTTTAGCGTCTCGGATAAACTCGAAGATAGCTCGATTCTTTTAACACAAGTCATATAAGCGGCTAGTCGCGGACTTTAAGCGAAAAGAATCAGGAAGAAATCACTAACAGAGCAAAATGAAAGCCGATCAGTCATCGCACAGCCTCAAAGCTGAGAGTAAACCTAGGTCTTGCCTAAACCCAGTCTTGCTGGATCTTGACATCTCACAGACATAGTATCGTATCGAGATCCCAAAACATGTCTCTTAAACACACCTAAAGCCGCTAAAAGTAGCATCGGACCAGCGACAAAAAGAGTTAGGATCAAGTGACTACTCGCATCCTTCCCTCTACACTTGGCGAAAGTATAAATCAAAACAAAAGCGAAATCTCGCAAATTTTCATATTCATAAAAGCCGGCGGCGGGATTCAAAGCCACCAGCGGCCAGTCCCAAAACATAAGAATGCAACCTCCAGCGGTCAGGGATTACTAAAAGCGGCCACACGGCCAAAAAATTCAATTCACAAAAGGAAGTCAACATTGAGAAATCCGGATGCGGAAATCCCAAATGAACTAGCAGGCTGGTCCACTTCCTCATTCACGCCTCCAGCATTCCCACCATCCTCGGCGTTCTCATCGACTCCGGCCTCCACGTATCCTCGGAAACCTCGATAGGTTCCCATAGTCTCGGACTCTTTCTTCTACCGGAGGAACCAAGGACTCAGCATGAGCACACTCGGCCATGAAATCCTTCATTTCAGCAATCTCGGAATCGAAGGAGAAATCCGGGTTCGAGACTTGTAAAGGTTTACGACCGAACCCCGGCACTTGCGGAAATCACCAACAAACTCCTGAGCTTCTTTCAAACATTGAAACTCAGCAGCAAACGATTCCGCCCGTCTTGCCACCTCCGCTGCGACCATCCTTCTTCCTCTCCTTTCCGCCCGTACGAGAGCCCGAGCGTGAAGCTCAGCTTGCTTCGCGTTCTGTGCCTTCACCTCTTGTCGGAACCGGAAAAGCTCTCGCTCGCTTCTGTGGTCTTGAAGTTAGCAATCCTGGATTTGCGGAAATTCGAGTCAAGCGCCTCGCTAAACACTCTTAGTCCCTGCGTAAAACTCAAGATCAGCAAGCATGCTTATATACAGATTCGAACGCAAGGTTAAGAAGTTCGAAGGGCCAAACCTCGTTGACCGTTGGGAGCCCTCGGCAAAACCGTTGTTTCTCCTCATTCTCCAGCGACTTCGTCAGTAGTAAACTCGGAGGAAGGCCATCAAAGAAGTTGTTAGGTGGAAAACCGCTGGCTCCTCCTTTTCCTTTGGAGCAAAACTAGGTTTTCTCCCAACGGTGAAGGACTTTCCGAGCCTTCCCCATCATCGATTTCCTTCCCCTTACGAGACCTCTGTCTGCGCCTCCGAGTAGGAGCCACGGTGACAGGTTCGGCGTCGTACGACGGGACAGGACCTCGGGACCGATAAAGCCTAACCGCATCTCGGATCCGTTCAAGGGTGAAGGATTTCCAGAAAAGCGGTTTGACGAAGAAGATCTCTCTTGACAAAGGCGTCACCAGGCAAATCTTGGTAGGGTTGTTCCACAAACAAAAATTTTCACTAAAACTCGCACTTCCGAGAAGGTGAGATAGACAACAGGGTTTTCGTCGTGTTACCTCGGTTGAAGTTCCATGCTCGCGGAAATAGATGGAGGCAGCTCTCCTCGACAGACTCGCCATCTATTTGGACGAAGAAGCGCTCCTGCCACGATTTGGGATTGAAGTAGTCCCTGAATCACGGCCATATCCTTCTTAGGCAGCATGGAATAGTAACCGTCACTCCCGTGGGCGAGTGCCCCAAAGACCGAAATCATCGGGACCAAGATCAATCCCGAGTTAAGTAGCTAGCAATCAATGCGCCAAGCCAACTCTCAAGGCAGGAGCGCTGAGTTGGCTGATCGAAGGCGGCGGTGAAGTGCGAACAATGGCACCAGGATTGGGAACCACATGCGGCGATGCGTAAAGCCGTAACATGTATAGAAACCTTGCGGAGGATTCCTTGCACTCTCGTTACCAGCGGGAATCGAATTTGACTCCCAGGAACCTGGTAAAAATCTCGAAGAACTTTGAGATATTTACGAGCGAGCTTCGGCAAAGGAGCACCGGGCTGCCTCGGAGGCCTCCTCGGACAGGGATCTATGGCAGTGTTGAGGCGAACCTACAAGGGCTTCGGTAATATGCATTCTTCTTTTCCTCCTCGACCGACTCCTCACCTTCTTCACATGGGCGGGAGAGTCATCGAAGATGAATGGGAAGAAGTTTCTCTTTGAGGATCTTGAAGACATTGTTCTTAAAGAGAGAGAAAGGATTCTTGAGAGAGTAAAACCTTGTGATGAAGTAAGAATGAGATTTCTTACTCCATATAAAGGAGGTAAAATCACTATTTACCCGATTTTCGCAAGCGATTACGTCTCAACACCTTCACACGGCTATACGCAAGCTAGGATCCGACAGGCTCTACGGTTCCTAGCTAGCTGGGGCTAACTGTTGGGGTCAAAATCGGTCAATGGCGAAATCGTCACCCGAAAATTCTCGAAAGAAAAACCAGCGGCGATCAAATCTAAGAAGCGGGTGTAAACCGATAAAATTAACGGAAGGCCGTCCACTCCCATCTGGCCAGCGGCGAGGGTCCTGGCGCCCATCCGTGCGATCATCTCATGATCTCGGGCAATGACAGCATCTTGGTCCCTTGAAACCCATGTCGGATTGTCCGAGATCTGATAGAAGTCTTCAGTAAAGCCTTCCGATTGTTTAAAATTCATCTTTTAAACATCTAAAACTTCGAACCACATTGCTCGCATCCTCGGCGGACGGAAAATCTGCAGATCAAATCCATCTCAAATCCGATACTCGCGGAATCTCGTTGGATTAGAAGCGATTATCTCGAAATCTCGGCTAGAGACCCTCCCAAACTCAAAGATTTCCCAAAGCGGCCTGGCACGGCGGCGCAGCGGGCGGCTGGCACGGCACGGCGGCAGTGAGCGACCTGGCGCCGGCGGCACCAGGACGCGGGCTGGCCTGGCGCCAGGCACCGACCTGGCGCGGCGGCGCAGCGGGGGCTGGCTGGCTGGCGCCGGCGGCACCTGGCGCCCGGCAGCGGGGCGTGGGCTAACTGGCGCCGGCAAACGGCGCCGGCGGCGCGGGGCGCGGGCTGGCAAGGCAGCTGCACCCTGCGCCGGCCACAGCCAGGGCCGACTGGCGCCAGCGCAGGCAGCGAGCTGGCCTGGCGCCCGGCTGGCGCCACCCGCTGGCACAGCGGGGCGGGCTGGCGCCGGCGGCACCGGCTGGCGCCCGGCACCGGACCTGCGCCCGGCGGCGCGCTGTGGCAGCGGGCGGCTGGCGCCGGCACGCTGAGCATGGCGGCCTGGCGCGGCGGCACGCTGAGCACGAGCGACCTGGCGCCAGCGGCACTTCGACCTGGTGCGGCGGCACCGTCCGCTGAGCGGCCTGGCGCCCGGCGCCACCGGCCTGGCGGCGGCCGTCAGCGAATTGACCTGGCGTCGGTCCAGCGACCCTCGTTCGGTCTCGGTCCTATCGTGCCGGTTGATCCCATCTTAGCTTGTTGGATCAATCTCACGCAAGTTTGGTATGATCACGGTTACTCTAGAACGCCACTTTCTCGACTAAGCGTTGAGGTTCGCCGGAAACACGAAACCGAAGACTGTCGCTTCGAAACGTAAAAGCGCCTAGCGTAGCGTGGCCAAAAGGCCGCGTACAATTTTCGAAAGGAAGGATAACTATGGCGGTTTATCTTTATCCTCACATAAGAGATAAATGTCAAGTTTCAGAAGATAAATATCAAGTTTCAGAAGATAAATGTCAAGATTTCCGAAGATAAATGTCAAGTTTCGATAAACACGAAGATGGGCGAAAATGGAAAAAGCCGACTCAGCCAGCGAAGATAGACCGTCATAGGAGGAGTATATAAGGAGAGCTTTGAGCAAGAAGCAAACCAGATCACAAACTTTCAAGCACTTAGCACTTAGGCGATTTAGCATTCTTTTCTGTTTCACTAGCGAGCTGCGACTCAACTAGGATAGACTTAGGCGACCAGACTAGCGGACTCCTCGACATCCCTTACGGCCGATTTCTTTTCTTGTTATACACGCTCAAACGAGAATTCAGAAATAAGATCTCTTTCGCTCAATTTTCACGATTTCTATTTTTGACTTATTTTTTTATTGATGCGTTTAGGTAATGCGGCCAGCAGATATCCGGTACCTTCAAGGAAGATTGGGTTAACTTCGGTTTTCCTCCGTAAATCTTTATCGGAAATTGACGGTGCGAATTTCGGTTCCCACATTGAGATGGAAAAAAAATGAGATGGTTGAGGCAAGATGAATGAGATGAGATGGTTGAAGTGAGGTTAACGAGACGAGATGGTCGTTGAGAAGGATGATGTGAGATTGCCGTCGAGGTTGACAAGGTTTGATGGTTGAGACGAGGTCAAGGAGGTGAGATAAGTGGCCCTCTACGTGCTTACTTTTAGCTCCCCATTTGTCTCACAAGGAGGTGAGATAAGTGGCCCTTCCTCCCCTCCTTCGCCACAAATGGAGAGCTAAAAGTAAGCACATGAAGGGCCACTTATCTCACCTCCTTGACCTCGTCTCAAACATCAAACCTTGTCAACCTCGACGGCAATCATCATCTCAACATCTCTCGTCGTTAACCTCCTTCAACCATCTCATCTCATTCATCTTGCCTCAACCATCTCATTTTCCCATCTCAACAACTTTCACTACTCTTTGAAAGCGATAAGATCACACAACTTTGCAGCGACGAGTTGAACCACCACCGCAACAGCGATCTATGTCTCTTCTTAAAACACCTGTCTCTGCTGTCGTCACCACAAACAATGCTAACAGCGACTTTCACCCTCTCGGACAAATTGTCTACTCATCGTCGATCCGTTAGCGCAATAACAGGATCAATCAACCATCAGCATCCATTACACCCCTTGCGACGAGCTCCACCTCATCCCGGGACGAGCTCCGTCTCAGCTCGTGACGAGCTCTGCCCTCGCTCACCAACAACATTGATATGATCATGGACCAGCTTGCTGATAAAGATGGAGAGTTCAAGCTAGCTGAAGGAGATGGGAAGTCTAAAGATGATCCAGCCAAAGAAGATGATGCCTTAGTCCTTACCAATGGTCCCATGACTAGAGCCAGAACCAAGAAACTCAAGGAAGCTATTGGAGGACTGATCAAGAAGTATTTGTTACATGAAGAATGTCTTGAAGGAAGCTTGATACTTCAAGACACGCTTAATACCATTCAAGCTATCTCACCATCAAGCTGAGTGATGTCTAGGCTAGCAAGCTATGTGTGCTCTTTTCCTATCTTTGTTTTTGTCCCAATGGGTTTTGCAAAGATAGGTTTCTAATGAGGCCTTAGTCTTGCTAAACATATCACCTAGATGACATCTCGAAACCTTAGTCTATCTTTTTATTCTAAGTTTTATTTCATTTCTACATTTAATAAAGGAGCTTGTTCCTTTTGAAATTGAAAGCCACTGAGCCTGTTCAGCTTTCATTATAAATATGTACTAGTCGGCAACCCTAATGATAAGCCTTCTTTCATTTTAAAACCTTTGTGTTTCTTCTCCCTTGCCTTGTTGTGAGAGAGTGTCTGGTGTGTAATATCCAGTCTGTTGGTGTGTAATATCCAACATCTAAGGGTTCTAGAGAGGTGTGTCATATCCGATCTAAGCCTAGGAGTATCAAGGAGCATTTCCGCAGCCTCTTGTGTCACCATTCGAACCACAGCCCTTGATAAACTTGAGTCTTTGATTCGTTTATGCAAGGATCTATCCATAGTCATCAGAGAAGCATCCTAGGAGTTCATTAAGTGGTATCGAGCACTCTGGAAGGGAGTTCGATTTCTCTTTTATGTTTTCATAAGATTTGTTCTTCATCGTTTTATATCATTGATCATTCGGGTTTTGTGTGTTGTTTCTCACTTGATCTGATTGTTATCATTGATAGGATTGATAGATCTATTGTTTCGTGGTTCAATATTGATAGATCTAAGAATTTTGATTAAGTTTTAAACAAAACCTTTCACATTCTTGTCGATTACGATATTGTTTTGCTTGATCGAAGGTTTAGTGTGTTTGTGTGACTTGATCTGTTATTAGAATCATAGATCAGGATTTGTTTAATCTCATTTCATCATCTGTTGAATCTGATCTGTGTTGTTTCCATTTAGTGAGTGATAAAGAATTCAAATCATCGCGTGTTACTCAAGTATCGATTGCCTTGTTTAAATCTTCTTGTTTCCTTATTTGAATCACTTTTGTATTTCGATTCCTTTGAACTACTTACTGGTTCAAGTCTTGTGTGTTTAGGAAGCAATGGGATCTGAGGAGGATGATGAAACTTTTATGAGAATGAACAAAATGTTACAGAAGCAATCACCAAACAAGTAATGGATGCGATGGTGAAGTTGCTGGAAGAAAGTATGATCAGAGACCCAATAATGGACAAGAGCAAGCAACTGATCAGAGATGTGAGCCAAGAAGGAACAGGCGTGGTCAGCGTGAGCACACTGGATCAGAAGAAAATGATAACTTTATGAGAAAAGTAGCCATAGCTCCGGTTCGAGACATAGCAGTAGAAGATCTCGACATGATCATGAGGGCCGAAGACATAGACGCAATGAACTATCAGGATTGAAGCTTAAGATCCCTCCTTTCCATGGCAAAACTGATCCAGATGCCTATCTTGAGTGGGAAAAGAAGATAGAACTCGTTTTCAACTGTAGCATTACTCGAGACTAAGAAGATTCAAGTGGATGCTACTGAGTTCTATGATTATGCTTTGAGCTGGTGGGATCAGTTGGTTACAAACAAGAGGCAAATGGTGAGTTTCCCATTGAAACATGGACAGAGATGAAAGCTGTGATGCAAGAGGTTTGTACCAAGTCATTATCATCGTGATCTTCATCAAAGCTGAGATTGCTCACACAAGGACCAAAGTCTGTAGAGGAATACTTTCAAGAGATGGAATTGCTTATGCTGAGAGCTTGTGTATCTGAGGACAGTGAAGCTAATATGGCACGGTTTCTTGGTGGACTCAACCGTGAGATACAAGACAGATTGGAGATGCAACACTACTTGGAGATAGAGGAGATGCTACACAAAGCTATCTTGGTGGAGCAGCAAGTTAAGAGAAGAAGTCAAGCGTGGCAGCTATGGTTCCAGTAGATACCAGACCCTAAAGAAGATAAACCAAGCTATCAGAAGGAGAACAAGCCACAGCCAAAGGAAGAGCCCAAGTCTAGTAGCATTTACAGCAAAGACAAGGGTAAAATGGAAGCTACAAGCTCGCGTGCAAGAGATGTTAAATGCTTTAAGTGTCAAGGGCGTGGACACTATGCCAATGAGTGTACCAACAAAGGGTTATGATTCTTTTGGAGAATGGAGAGTTTGAATCTGAAGATGAGAAGCCCGAGACTGATCTAGAGACTTCAGAGGCAGAGTATGAAGAAGCACCTGTTTGTGGTAAATTGTTGGTTGCAAGGAGGACTCTCAGTTTGCAAAACAAAACCTTAGAGCTAGAACAAAGAGAGAACCTGTTCTACACTCGTTGTATGGTGCAAGGAAAGGTCTGCAGCCTGATCATTGATGGTGGAAGTTGTGTCAATGTTGCTAGCGAGACAATGGTGAAGAAGCTTGGCTTGAAAACTCAGAAGCATCCCAAGCCATATCGATTGCAATGGCTAAATGAAGATGGAGAAATGAGAGTATCTACACGTTTCTGTTCCTTTATCCATTGGAAGATATGAAGATGAAATACTATGTGATGTGATACCAATGGAGGCAAGTCATATCTTACTTGGGAGGCCATGGCAGTTGGATAGAAAAGTTACACATGATGGCTTTACTAACAAGCATTCTTTTGAGTTCAACGGCAAGAAGACTACTCTGGTGCCTCTAACTCCTAAAGAAGTGCATCAAGACCAGTTACAGCTTCAGAAGAAGAAATAGATCTCAAGCCAGAGCCAGACAAGCAGCATAACTTCTATGCCAAAGCTGGTGACATCAAAAGATCTCTTTACTCTAAACAATCAGTTCTCTTATTTGTTTTTAAAGAATCTCTTTTGAATCTAACTGATTGTACACCGGTGTATCCGAGTGAGATGTTAGCTCTTTTACAGGAATATCAGGATGTCTTTCGAAGATAACCCCACTGGTTTGCCACCTCGTGGGATTGAGCATCAGATAGACTTTGTACCAGGATCTACTCTTCCTAACAGGCCAGCCTACAGAACTAATCCCGTTGAAACCAAGGAGTTGCAGAGTCAAGTTGAGGAACTGATGAAGAAAGGCCATATCCGTGAGAGTATGAGTCCTTGTGCTGTTCCAGTGCTTCTTGTACCCAAGAAAGATGGTAGTTGGCGCATGTGTGTTGATTGTCGAGCAATCAACAATATAACAGTGAAGTATCGCCACCCTATTCCTAGATTAGATGATATGCTTGATGAATTGCATGGCTCTAGCATCTTTTCTAAGATAGATCTTAAAAGTGGATATCATCAAATTAGGATGAAAGAGGGAGATGAATGGAAAACTGCCTTTAAAACTAAGCATGGTCTATATGAATGGTTAGTAATGCCTTTTGGATTAACCAATGCTCCTAGTACTTTTATGAGATTGATGAACCATGTGCTTAGGTCTTTTATAGGCTTGTTTGTGGTGGTTTACTTTGATGATATTCTAGTCTACAGCCAGAGTCTAGAAGAGCATATAGATCATCTTAGGGCTGTCCTTGATGTTTTGAGAAAAGAAAAGCTTTTTGCTAATCTTAAGAAATGCACTTTCTGTACGGATAACTTGGTCTTCCTAGGTTTTATTGTGAGTACAGATGGAGTGAAAGTGGATCCAGAGAAGGTGAAAGCTATACAAGAATGGCCGAGTCCTAAGACAGTGGGTGAAGTGAGGAGTTCCATGGACTTGCTGGCTTCTATAGGCGATTTGTAAGAGATTTCAGTACTATAGCAGCTCCTTTGACTGAGGTTATCAAGAAAGATGTTGGATTCAAGTGTGGAAAGCACAAGAAACTGCTTTCCAATGCCTTAAAGAGAAGCTTACTCACGCCCCTCTTCTTATACTTCCTGATTTTAATAAAACATTTGAAATTGAATGTGATGCCTCAGGAATTGGTATTGGTGCTGTTCTTATGCAGGATAAAGACCAATAGCATACTTTAGTGAGAAGCTTGGAGGAGCCACTCTCAACTATGCAACTTATGATAAGGAACTCTATGCCTTGGTGAGGGCCTTGCAGACTTGGCAACATTACTTATGGCCCAAGGAGTTTGTCATTCACACTGATCATGAGTCTCTCAAGTACCCTAAAGGCCAGAACAAGCTCAGTAAGAGGCACGCCAGATGGGTGGAATTCATTGAAACCTTTCCTTATGTGATCAAATACAAACAGGGTAAGGAAAATATAGTTGCTGATGCATTATCCAGAAGGTATGTTCTCTTGAACACTCTTGATGTTAAATTATTGGGTTTTGAGCAAATAAAAGGTATGTATGAGACTGATCCTGAATTTAAAGATTCTTATATCTCTTGTGAAAAGGTTGCTACTGGGCATTATTTTAGGCATGATGGATTTCTTTTCTATGATAATCGTTTGTGTGTGCCTAACTGTTCTTTGAGAGAGTTGTTTGTTAGGGAATCTCATGGAGGAAGTCTCATGGGTCATTTTGGTGTTGCAAAGACTCTTAAAATCTTGCAGGATCATTTCTTTTGGCCTCGGATGAAGAGATGTAGAGAAACTTTGTGAGAGATGTACAACTTGTAAGCAAGCTAAGTCTAAGGTTCAATCTCATGGTTTGTATACCCCTCTCCCTATTCCTTATCATCCTTGGAATGACATATCTATGGATTTCATTGTGGGATTGCCTAGAACTAGGAATGGAACGGATTCTATCTTTGTTGTTGTTGACAGATTCTCAAAAATGGCTCATTTCATAGCATGCCACAAAACGGATGATGCATTACATGTTGCTAACCTGTTCTTTAAAGAGATTGTGCGCATTCATGGCATGCCTAGGACTATAGTTTCTGATAGAGATACTAAGTTTCTTAGTTATTTTTGGAAGACTCTTTGGTCTAAACTAGGTACTAAGCTGTTGTTCTCCACTACTTGTCATCCACAAACTGATGGGCAGACTGAAGTAGTTAATAGAACTCTAGGTACTCTCTTGCGTGCATTCATTAAAAAGAATCTGAAATCTTGGGAAGATCATCTGCCACATTGTGAATTTGCAGATAATCATGCTGTGCATTCTGCTTCTAAGTTTTCACCTTTTGAAATTGTTTATGGGTTCAACCCCACCTCTCCATTGGATCTAATACCTTTACCTGAGTGTGAAAGGATCAGTTTTGATGGAAAAAGAAGGCAGAAATGGTGAAGCAACTCCACGAGCAAGCTAGGATTAATATTGAAGAAAACCAAGCAGTATGTTAAGCATGCTAACAGAGGAAGGCGTGAGATGGTCTTTGCTGTGGGTGATCAAGTTTGGGTTCACCTAAGGAAAGAGATTTCCAAATGAGAGAAAGTCAAGCTAATGCCAAGGATTGATGGACCTTTCAAGATCATAAAGAAGATCAGCAACAATGCCTACAAGATTGATCTCCAAGGGAAGTATGATGTGAGTAATAGCTTTAATGTTTCTGATTTGATCCCTTTTATTGCAGATGAGTTCGATTTGAGGACAAATCCTTTTCAAGAGGGAGGGGATGATATGATCATGGACCAGCTTGCTGATAAAGATGGAGAGTTCAAGCTAGCTGAAGGAGATGGGAAGTCTAAAGATGATCCAGCCAAAGAAGATGATGCCTTAGTCCTTACCAATGGTCCCATGACTAGAGCCAGAACCAAGAAACTCAAGGAAGCTATTGGAGGACTGATCAAGAAGTATTTGTTACATGAAGAATGTCTTGAAGGAAGCTTGATACTTCAAGACACGCTTAATACCATTCAAGCTATCTCACCATCAAGCTGAGTGTTGTCTAGGCTAGCAAGCTATGTGTGCTCTTTTCCTATCTTTGTTTTTGTCCCAATGGGTTTTGCAAAGATAGGTTTCTAATGAGGCCTTAGTCTTGCTAAACATATCACCTAGATGACATCTCGAAACCTTAGTCTATCTTTTTATTCTAAGTTTTATTTCATTTCTACATTTAATAAAGGAGCTTGTTCCTTTTGAAATTGAAAGCCCTGGAGCCTGTTCCAGCTTTCATTATAAATATGTACTAGTCGGCAACCCTAATGATAAGCCTTCTTTCATTTTAAGAACCTTTGTGTTTTCTTCTCCCTTGCCTTGTTGTGAGAGAGTGTCTGGTGTGTAATATCCAGTCTATTGGTGTGTAATATCCAACATCTAAGGGTTCTAGAGAGGTGTGTCATATCCGATCTAAGCCTAGGAGTATCAAGGAGCCTTTCCGCAGCCTCTTGTGTCACCATTCGATCCACAGCCCTTGATAAACTTGAGTCTTTGATTCGTTTATGCAAGGATCTATCCATAGTCATCCAGAGAAGCATCCTAGGAGTTCATTAAACATCATCCTACCCCTCACCAATTACCGCAACTACCTGCTGCTCATCGTTTACAGCAACCACCTACAGATCATTGTCAACAAAAACGTCATGCTGCTCATCATCAACAACAGAATTCTGTTCCTCATCACCAACATCAACGTACTGTTGCTCATTGACGACCAACAAGGAATCTGTATCTATGTATGGTAAAGGCGACCTGACATCACTGGAACCCAAGCTCGTCATTTCTAAACCAAACGACCAATGCACTCTTGCCGACCTGATTTGTACTCAAAAGAACCACAAGAATTCACCAAGATTCAACCCTTGGCGAACTGAGGGGGGGCTATTGTTGGAGATGGGCTTAGCACAGACCCACTAAGAGCTAAGCCCAAAATCAGATTCGGCCCAATAAGCAAGTTGATGACTATACATGGAGACCTTAGTACTTTTACTATAAATAGGAGGCATCAGAGTCATTAATAGGGGGTGAGAAACGTACAGAAAGTACAGAAAAGGAGACCTCATTCCCAAAAGACGAGCATCCACACTTGGAGATCGTCGACCACACACCAAAAGTCGTAGACGACCTGCGCCCCTTAGAGCAGCGCGTCTCAACGACCACACACCAAAAGTCGTAGACGATCTGCGCCCCTTAGAGCAGCGCGTCTTGATAACCACACACCAAATAGAGAGAGATACTTGTTTAGACTATCTGTATAGACAAGCATCTCTAGTTCTTGTAATTGACCGAGTTTTTAGTTTATCCTTGATTATTAATACGAAAATCTCCATCCCTTATATCATTTACAAACACCATATATCCAACCGGATATGGAAACAACAAATAGTCAGAGATAATGTTCATTTATAGTGAAAAAGATTTGGATATCAAGTCATGTGAGTCTAGTGTTGTCCTCATGTGAACAAGAGGAAAAGGTGAAAAATCATTGCGAAGTAGCAAGAGATACTCTGTTGCTACATCTTTGAAATGACAAAATTGTTTGAACTTAATTTTGTTTTATTATAAATGAAATCAACAAGGATAATGTTCATTTATAGTGAAAAAGATTTGGATATCAAGTCATGTGAGTCTAGTGTTGTTTCGTATACGAGACAATGAATAAGAATGGTAAATAAACTTTAGTTTGATCAAAGTAGAGAGATGAAGGACATGTTTCACATTCTAACCAATCCAAGCAAACCAGTTGTAAACTTGTAACTAAGAAACTCATGTACTTTGACCCCAAAAAAAAAAACTCCTCTACTATTTGGGTTTGTTATTTTTCATTGACTATGGTGTATGTTGGGGTCAAAATCGGTCAATGACGAAATCGTCACCCGAAAATTCTCGAAAGAAAAACCAAGCGACGATCAAATCTAAGAAACGGGTCGTCGCTCGATAAAATTCACGGAAGGCCCGTCCACTCCCATCTGGCGCCAACGGCGAGGGTCCTGGCGCCCATCCGTGCGATCATCTCATGATCTCGGGCAATGACAGCATCTTGGTCCCTTAAAACCCATGTCTGGATTGTCCGAGATCTACAATGAGTCTTCCGTAAAGCCTTCCCGATTGTTTA
This sequence comes from Brassica nigra, assembly GCA_016432835.1. NCBI lineage: Eukaryota > Viridiplantae > Streptophyta > Magnoliopsida > Brassicales > Brassicaceae > Brassica > Brassica nigra. The sequence continues at coordinate 48,699,238 of CM028249.1, forward strand.
AAATTCATCTTTTAAACATCTAAAACTCGGAGCCACATTGCTCGCATCCTCGACGACGGAAAATCTGCAGATCCAAATCCATCTCAAATCCCGATACTCGCGGAATCTCGTTGGATTAGAAACAATTATCTCGAAATCTACGGCTGGAGACCCTCCCAAACTCAAAAGATTTCCCACAAAACGACTGACGAGGGAAAGATCGAACAACGAAAAACCCACAGACGGCAAAGGCGGCTGGCCCGGCGGCAGCTGGGCAGCTGGCCTGGCGCCACCAACCTGGCGCCGGCAGCATGCGGAGACATGGCTGGCCTGGCGCCAGCGGCACCCGGCCTGGCGCCGGCCGCGGCAGCTGGCTAGCGCCAGCCAAACCTGGCGCCAGCAGGCCTGGGCTGGCCTAGCGCCGGCGGCAAGCCTGGAGCCGCGACGCTGAGACGCGGCCTGGCGCCAGCGGCACCAACCTGGCCCGGCGGCAGCGGGACGCTGGCGGCTGGCGCCAGCGGCACCGACCTTCGCCCGGCGGCACCATCCGCAGCGGGCGGCCTGGCGCCGGCGGCACCGGCCTGGCGCGGCACCGTCAGCTGAGTCGGCCTGGCTTCCAGCGGCCCTCGTTCGGTCTCGGTCCTATCGTGCCGGTTCGATCCCATCTTAGCTTGTTCGGATCAATCTACGCAAGTTTGGTATGATCCGCGGTTACTCTAGACGCCACTTTCACTAAACGAGGAATTGAGGTTCCTTCGGAAACACGAAACCGAAGACTGTCCTTCGAAAACCGTAAAAGCGCCTAAGCGGTAGCGTGGCCAAAGCGGCCACGTCGATTTTTGAAAGGAAGGATAACTATGACGGTTTATCTTTATCCTCACATAAGAGATAATGTCAAGTTTCCAGAAGATAAATATCAAGTTTCCAGAAGATAAATGTCAAGATTTCCGAAGATAAATGTCAAGTTTCGATAAACGAAGATGGACGAAAATGGAAAAAGCCCGACTCAGCCCGCGAAGATAGACCGTCATAGGAGGAGTATATAAGGAGAGCTTTGAGCAAGAAGCAAACCAGATCACAAACTTTCAAGCACTTAGCACTTAGAGCGATTTAGCATTCTTTTATGTTTTCACTAGCGAGCTGCGACTCAACTAGGATAGACTTAGGCGACCAGACTAGCGGACTCCTCGACAGCCCTTACGGCCGATTTCTTTTGTTGTTATACGCTCAAGCGAGAATTCAGAAATAAGATCTCTTTCGCTCAATTTTACGATTTCTATTTTCGCAACTTCTATTTTTATTGATCGTTTCGTGTGCGGCCCAGCAGATATCCGGACCTTCAAGGAAGATCGGGTTAACTCGGTTTTCCTCCGTAAATCTTTATCGGAAATTGTGGTGCGAATTTCGGTTCCCAGTTTGGCTAGAAGGAGGGTTACGGATCTATCTATCTGCGCTGCACCGCGCTTCGATCATGTCAGCCGACGCCACAAGGATCAGCCAGCTAGGCGGAACACCCGTCGGCCAAGCGCTGAAGACTCCAGCTGGAGACGCGTCGCGAGTCACTGCTGATGCAAACACTGAGGTGCTCAGGCAAATGAAGGAACTGTTTACCTCCGCCGGCGGAACAACAAGACAAGCTGATAACCTCGCCGCAAAAACAGGTCGATACCTTAACTGCGAGGAGCAAGTTGCCGCGGATCCACCAAGGCACGCCGCGGCAGGGACTTCGACCGATCTCCGAAGCGAGAAAAGATGCTCGAAGAGCCCACTCAGAAACGGCTCGAAAGGACAGCAAACGACCTCGCAGAACCTTCCACTCCGGCTGCGGAAACAAGGAAAGCGGCGTCGGCGCATCGATCTAGATATCAGCGACCGATCGGACCCTTCCGATGAGGATGCTGACATCCACCCCAGGAGAACCGAAGCCAGTCCGCCGGCAGACGGTATCCTTCGATAGGCCCATGACGAAGAGGAAGAAGAACTCTACCGGATGGAGCAGGAAGAACTTCGCGGAAGACCAAACTCGGATCTATCGCGACCAGCGTCGACAGGTTGAACGCCGGCAGCAATAGCGAGATCCATGATCTCCGCGAATCTCTCAAAAGACCGTGGCTGAAGTGAAAGCGGTAAAATCGCAAATCCATCAGCGACCAGTTCCGCCCGAGATCGATAGACTTCTCGAGGAAGCACGGAAAACGCTGTTCACCACTGGATCACGGAAACCGCATCTCAGACCGGGAAGATCAAAATCCCGGTCTATGACGGTACGACGGATCTAAGTCGCACCTGCAGTCCTTCCAGATCGCAATGGGTAGGTGCAAACTCGAGCCGAGCGGACGCAGGTCATTGTCTTCTCTTCGAGCACCTCAAAGGTGCTGCGCCGAGTGGTTCTCCGGCTCAAAGGAACTCCATCGGAGCTTCCGCCAACTGGCCTCGGCGTTCCTCAAACAGTACTCCATGTTCATGGACAGAGAAACGTCCGGCGTGGATCTATGGAGTCTAGCTCGAAGGAAGACGAATCACTCCGCGACTTCATGCGAAGGTTCAAACTGGTGATGGCCAGGTAATGGACATCAGCGACAATGTTGCAATCGGCATGAGGAAAACTCTGGTACAAGTCGAAGTTCGAAAGTGGATACTACTGGAAAAGCGCGGACAATCCAGGATACTCTCCACAAGGCAGCGGACTTCATCATCATGGAAGAAGAGATGAAGCTTCTATCACGTAAGCACGGGCCGCAGAAAACCGCGTCGAAGAAACCCTCTTGTAACGACAAATACGTCCATCACGAAGGGAAGACGTGGCGAGCATAACTACGCCATCAACTCGAGCAAGGCAAAACCTCCGGAAACACCTGGACCAGGAACCAGTACAAGGATAACTCCTATTGCGAAGTTCCACGAGACCAGAGGTCACTCCACCGCGAACTGCAAGGTTCGGCGCCCGCTCGCAAAAACTCCTCACCGCGAACTATCAAAGGTCAAGAGTATAAAGGACTTGCTCCTGGACTCCAACCGCCAAAGACTAACAAAACTGTCTCCGAGGACCGCGATCGAAAACCAATCGGGAAAAGCGGAAGAAGACAGGACGACCAAAGGAACAACAGCAGTCGCCCGAGGGTAAACATGATCATCGGAGGTCACAGTTCTACCAAGACTCTGTCTCATCGATAAAAGCCTACGAAAAGCGAGACCAGTTCCAACTGGTTCCCGGACAGCGATGTTCCCAAACACACAATCGCTTCGAGGAACGAGACCGTCGGAATCGACAAACCTCACTGCGATCCTTTGGTAATCGACCTGGTCATCCAGGATCTCGAAGTCGGCCGCATTCTCGATACAGGAAGCACAGTCAACGTCATCTTCCGCGACACCCTCTAGGATGAAGATCCCACTTGGGAAGTCGTCCACGAGCCAAAACCTTTGGCGGGGTTTTGGGCCACTACCATGACCCTCGGAAAATTAAACTCCCAGTCATGGCAAAGGAAGTTACAAAGATCGTCGAATTTGCAGTGAGTCGACAACCCGCCATCTACAATGCCATCATGGGAACCCTTGGATCAACTCCATGAAGGCAGTACGATCCACATATCACCTCGGTATCAAGTTTCCGACTCCGACCGGAACCGCAGCCATCAGGGTAGTCGAAACAATCAAGACTCTGTTACCTAGCCGAGTTCAAGCTGCGAAAGATCGAACGCCTGCGGCCAACCGAAGCGAGCAAAGGAATCACACAATATTCGAAACTTCGAAGAAAGATGATCCAGAATCATCCGAACAGGCAAGGATTCAAGGCGACAAAGCCTCTGAATCCACCGCCGTGAAGCGGACAGCTCGCCCCTCACAAACCACTGATCCGACCAGCACGATCGAACGGCGACGCGCGGAGTAAAACGTCAGCGGCAACTATCAGAACTTCTGAGATGGCTTGATCCTCGAAGAGGTGCGTGGCAGCTTCGTCCGGAACCCGAGTTCAGCTATCCCCTCACCAAAAGGGGACTGGAGTCGCGATACTCTATACTCCCACAAAAGCGAAAAATCCGCACATGTACTCTAACTTCGAAATTTTTTAATAAAATTCTTTCTATCTTTCATGCTCACTTAAGCATAAGCGGCGGAAAACGAAAATCATATCTTCAAAGAAACGAGGCGTCGCAACTTCTTAAAAGATAACAAAACTTCGTATTATCCGCAAAATATAGTCCACCAGCGACTTAAAATAACTCCGCCCGTCGATTGGCCCGACGGACGCCATAAGCGTTTCACTCAATACAAAATCGTAGTCAGACCTACAAGGTCCTCTTACATCCGACAAAGGATATCATAGCGCTATACAAGAAACCCAAAATTTTGGTTTAGCGTCTCGGATAAACTCGAAGATAGCTCGATTCTTTTAACACAAGTCATATAAGCGGCGACTAGTCGCGGACTTTAAACGAAAAGAATCAGGAAGAAATCACTAACAGGAAAAACGAAAGCCGATCAGTCATCGCACAGCCTCAAAGCTGAGAGTAAACCTAGGTCTTGCCCTAAACCCAGTCTTGCTAGATCTTGACATCTCACAGACATAGTATCGTATACGAGATCCCAAAACATGTCTCTTATCGCTTACACCTAAAACGCTCGCTAAAAAGTAGCATACGGACCAAGCGACAAAAAAAGAGTTAGGATACGAAGTGACTACTCGCATCCTTCCCTCTACACTTGACGAAAGTATAAATCAAAACAAAAGACGAAATCTCGCAAATTTTCATATTCATAAAAGCCGCAAAAAACGTAGGATTCAAAGCCACCAACGGCCAGTCCCAAAACATAAGAATGCAACCTCCAACGGTCACAGGATTACTAAAAACGGCCACGCACGGCCAGAAAATTCAATTCTCAAAAGGAAGTCAACATTGAGAAATCCGGATGCGGAAATCCCAAATGAACTAGCAGGCTGGTCCACTTCCTCATTCACGCCTCCAGCATTCCCACCATCCTCGGCGTTCTCATCGACTCCGGCCTCCAACGTATCCTCGGAAACCTCGATAGGTTCCCATAGTCTCCGGACTCTTTCTTCTACCGGAGGAACCAAGAACTCAGCATGAGCACACTCGGCCATGAAATCCTTCATTTCAGCAATCTCGGAATCGAAGGAGAAATCCGGGTTCTGAGACTTGTAAAGGTTTACGACCGAACCCCGGCACTCGCGGAAATCACCAACAAACTCCTGAGCTTCTTTCAAACATTGAAACTCAGCAGCAAACGATTCCGCCCGTCTTGCCACCTCCGCTGCGACCATCCTTCTTCCTCTCCTTTCCGCCCGTCACGAGAGCCCGGCGTGAAGCTCAGCTTGCTTCGTTCGTGCCTTCACCTCTTGTCGGAACCGAAAAGCTCCGCTCGCTTCTGTGGTATTGAAGTTAGCAATCCTGGATTTGCGGAAACTTCGAGTGAAGCGCCTCGCTAAACACTCTTAGTCCCTGCGTAAAACTCAAGATCAGCAAGCATGCTTATATACAGATTCGAACGCAAGGTTAAGAAGTTCGAAGGGCCAAACCTCGTTGACACGTTGGGAGCCCTCGGCAAAAACCCGTTGTTTCTCCTCATCCTCCAGCGACTCGTCAGTAGTAAACTCCGGAGGAAGGCCATCAAAGAAGTTGTTAGGTGGAAAACCGCTGGCTCCGCCTTTTTCCGTTGGAGCAAAACTAGGTTTTTCTCCCAACGGTGAAGGAATTTCCGAGCCTTCCCCATCATCGATTTCCTTCCCCTTACGAGACCTCTGTCTGCGCCTCCGAGTAGGAGCCACGGTGACAGGTTCGGCGTCGTACGACGGGACAGGACCTCGGGACCGATAAAGCCTAACCGCATCTCGGATCCGTTCATGGGTGAAGGATTTCCAGAAAAACGGCCTTTGGAAGAAGATCTCTCTTGACAAAGACGTCACCAGGCAAATCGCGGTAGGGTTGTTCCCTGCAAAACGAAAATTTTTCACTAAAACTCGCACTTCCGAGAAGGTGAGATAGACAACAGGGTTTTCGTCGTGTTACCTCGGTTGAAGTTCCATGCTCGCGGAAATAGATGGAGGCAGCTCTCCTCGACAGACTCGCCATCTATTTGGACGAAGAAGAAACGCTCCTGCCACGATTTGGGATTCGAAGTAGTCCCCTGAATCACGGCCATATCCTTCTTAGGCAGCATGGAATAGTAACCGTCACTCCCGTCGGCCGAGTGCCCCAAAGACCTTCAAATCATCGGGACCAAGATCAATCCGAGTTCAGTAGCTAGCAATCAGTACCAAGCCAACTCTCCAAGGCAGGAGCTGAGGTTGCTGATCGAAAGTTCAAGCGGTGAAGTGCACGAACAATGGCACCAGGGATTGGGAACCACATACGGCGATGCGTGAAAGCAGAACATGTAAAGAAACCTTGCGGAGGATTCCTTGCACTCGTTACCAGCGGAATCTGAATTTGACTCCTTCAGAACCTGGTAAAATCTCGAAGAACTTTGAGATATTTACGAAAACCGAGCTTCGGCGCAAAGGAGCACCGGGCTGCCTCAGAGGCCTCTTCGGAACAGGGATCTCTGGCAGTGTTGGGGGCGAACCTACAAGGGCTCGGTAATATGCATTCTTCTTTTCCCCCTCGACCGACTCCTCCTGCTTCACCGTCACATGGGCAGGAGAGTCATCCGAGGATGAATGGGAAGAAGAGTTTCTCTTTGAGGATCTTGAAGACATTGTTCTTAAAGAGAGAGAAAGGATTCTTGAGAGAGAGAGTAAAAACCTTGTGATGAAGTAAGAATGAGATTTCTTACTCCATATAAAGGAGGTAAAATCACTATTTACCCCGATTTTCGGCAAACGATTACGTCTCAACACCTTCACACACGGCTATACCGCAAGCTAGGATCCGACAGGCTCTATGGTTCCTAGCTAGCTGGAGGGCTAACTGTTGGGGTCAAAATCGGTCAATGACGAAATCGTCACCCGAAAATTCTCGAAAGAAAAACCAAGCGACGATCAAATCTAAGAAACGGGTCGTCGCTCGATAAAATTCACGGAAGGCCCGTCCACTCCCATCTGGCGCCAACGGCGAGGGTCCTGGCGCCCATCCGTGCGATCATCTCATGATCTCGGGCAATGACAGCATCTTGGTCCCTTGAAACCCATGTCTGGATTGTCCGAGATCTACAATGAGTCTTCCGTAAAGCCTTCCCGATTGTTTAAAATTCATCTTTTAAACATCTAAAACTCGGAGCCACATTGCTCGCATCCTCGACGACGGAAAATCTGCAGATCCAAATCCATCTCAAATCCGATACTCGCGGAATCTCGTTGGATTAGAAACGATTATCTCGAAATCTACGGCTAGAGACCCTCCCAAACTCAAAAGATTTCCCGCAAAACGACTGACGAGGGAAAGATCGAACAACGAAAAATTCACAGACGGCAAGACGGCCTGGCACCGGCGACGCGGGACGCGAGCGGCGCGGCACCGGCCTGGCGCCGGCGCAGCGGGGCGGGCGGCCTGGCGCCGGGCACCGCCTGGCGCCCGGCGGCCTGGCGCCGGCGGCACGGGGCTGGCTGGCCTGGCGCCCGGACAGACGCTGGCTGGCCTGGCGCCGGCACCTGGCGCCGGGGCGTGGCCTGGCGCCGGCGGCACCCGCCTGGCGCCGCGGCACGCGGGGCGGCGGCACCGTCCGGCGGCCTGGTGCCGGCGGCACCTCGCCTGGCGCCCGGCGGCACCGTCGCGCTGGCGTCGGTCGCGGCCCTCGTTCGGTCTCGGTCCTATCGTGCCGGTTCGATCCCATCTTAGCTTGTTCGGATCAATCTACGCAAGTTTGGTATGATCACGGTTACTCTAGACGCCACTTTCGACTAAACAAGGAATTGAGGTTCCTTCAAAACACCAAACCTTCAAAGACTGTCCTTCGAAAGTAAAACGCCTAACGCGGGCGTGGCCAAAGCCCACGTCGATTTTTGAAAGGAAGGATAACTATGACGGTTTATCTTTATCCTCACATAAGAGATAAATGTCAAGTTTCCAGAAGATAAATATCAAGTTTCCAGAAGATAAATGTCAAGATTTCGAAGATAAATGTCAAGTTTCCAGATAAATACGAAGATGGACGAAAATGGAAAAAGCCCGACTCAGCCCGCGAGAAGATAGACCGTCATAGGAGGAGTATATAAGGAGAGCTTTGAGCAAGAAGCAAACCAGATCACAAACTTTCAAGCACTTAGCACTTAGAGCGATTTAGCATTCTTTTCTGTTTTCACTAGCGAGCTGCGACTCAACTAGGATAGACTTAGGCGACCAGACTAGCGGACTCCTCGACAGCCCTTACGGCCGATTTCTTTTCTTGTTATACACGCTCAAACGAGAATTCAGAAATAAGATCTCTTTCGCTCAATTTTTACGATTTCTATTTTCGCAACTTCTATTTTTATTGATCGTTTCGTGTGCGGCCCAGCAGATATCCGGGACCTTCAAGGAAGATCGGGTTAACTCGGTTTTCCTCCGTAAATCTTTATCGGAAATTGACGGTGCGAATTTCGGTTCCCACAGTGTACTACTTATCAGGGCACCTTAGTCATTTAGTGTTCTCAGTAAAGTTCTCAACTGAAGTGTGCTTAACAATGAATTGATAGTGTATACATAGGCAATTCTGTCGCATAGCATCCAAATGTGGTCAAAAACAAGTTTTTCTGAACATAAACCGTAACAACATTACGACGACCCAGGGACAGAAAATGATGAGCAGATTTGTTACCAACTAGCAAAACTTGTACCCATAAATCATTCATCCTTGTTTAGTCAAATCGTAATCAACTCCATTGTATTGTGTGTCTAGTATGTTGGAGTCATCAAATTTTATCTCCGTAATTTATTTATTTTTGCTTTTTGAAAGAGGGAATGCCATATCCAATTCAATCCACATGTCAGTAACATACTGGTTGGTGCTAAAGTTTAAATTAACTTGTCTTAAACCTAGAAAATTAACTTTCTGCTTATCAATAACAACTGCCTGAATTATTTTTACTTGCTGGCCTGTTTCTCCTAAAAAAGGTTAACTATGTGTTTATAAGGATTAAAATACAATCATATAGTAGCCAAAACTGTCAACACCACGCATGATGTGGGTTTGATGAGTAACGTCCAACTTTGCATGTATTCTCACCTCTCTCGAATCGCTATATGAAATAGTTAGCTATCTTATGATATTTACGCCTAATCTACATAATTGTTTAATTAACCGCTCTCTCCGGAACTTAAAACCTGAATTTTCTATAATCCGCAAGAAATTGCATAATCTGGGGTTCAAACCCCAGATCTGGGTGTAGAAGCCTTTAAACCTTAATCAGTGGGCTACGGTGCTTCCACAAAAAAAAAACAAAGATTATCTTATATATGTTTTATTTTAACTGTTTTTTATAATTGCTATTTAATTAAGCCGTTCGTATTAAAAAGGTTTTCGACTAAACAAACCTAACCGCTGAATTACTGCTGGAAGTAATATATTATTTTTAATCCTCTAATTACTTCTCATACCTTTAAACAATCATGATCAAAAATTATTGTATACGAAAACATATATTACGGATCTTGTAACATGCTATCATAATAACTTTAGAAAATTTAAAATGTTAAGCATATTAAGTACTATATAGTTTCCGAAGAAGTTATACTAAGGTTATGAATGGTAACGAGCTAGGTGCCAATTTCAGAGCGAAATCTATTATATAATGGGGCAGTTGCGTCACTCCTGAGGCGACACGTCAGCGTTTTTGTGGGACCCACTTTAAAAAAGTGTTAAAAAGTGTCAAACCCATGATTTGAACCCAGGTTACAAAGATACAATCTCCACCATTTATACCACTGAACTAATGGATAATTTGTACAGCCGCAACTAATATATATTTATGAAGGTTGGAAGCCATTACTTCTAGGGCTTTCTCTGAGGCGAGCCTGTAAATGTATTATGGGATTCATTTTTAAATGAGTTTCATCACGTTATATTAAGAAATAGCTTAAGTTTGCAACAATTATAGTTTTTTCATATTGTAAATCGTCGTTGTTTAACATCGGTTAAAATTCTTTTCATCATTGTATCGGACTGAGTTATAGAGTTGCGCCGTTTGTCTATTCGTAATTTTTTTTTACCGGTAAACTATTCATCTCCCAATCTTAAATCGCTTGATCATAAATATTTCTGATTTGTAGCCCCTCTGCAAACCATATATATATATATATATATGATTCTCATCTTTAATGAACTCAATCTGCATCTCCACATAAATCATTGATTCCTCTTAGCTTTAACCATCTTCTAGAAAATGTCTCTCTCCGCCTCTCAGGTTCTCAAACCAGTGTCACGGCGTCTGTCACTCAACCTTAGAGTTTCTCCTTATTGGTCGTAGTAGTCGAGCATTGTCGCTGGCCTCCTCCGCTTTGGGATTCCTTGAAATTCAAGAAAGACGGTGAGTTTATGGTAAGTTAATATTTGATCTATCACATTTATTTAACATAATTGTTTTTAATTGATTTCCTGATTCTTTGTTGAATAATATTATTTACAGATTTTATGATTCATGGATTTATTCCCGGCGGATGTGCTAATCATTACATGCCATCTTTGAAAGCCGGTTCGTGAAAATCGATCGTTTTGAGATTGCTAGGTGCTCAAACATGTACAAGATAACTGATCATCAATTCCTCATTCCATCAACCATTATTGATGAAGTCATCACGAGTGCTCCTGAGATCAATCTTCAGTCATGATTAGGCTGTTCGACAATCTCCAAATGATTGCAAACACAAACCTCAAACTTCCATGTATATTATCATATTACATATGGGTTTATATTATGTTTCGATATTATAAATGATATTAAACTCATATGTGGTTGGGAAATTCCGTTCTATCCAGGGCTCGGAACTCACAAAAGAAACAACTCGAGTCATTATCCGTATCCTCTATGACCAGTCAGAAAAAATCAACACACAATTACCGTCTATTGTACTAACGTCAATGATCAAAAATATTTCCTACCCAAGATCTTTGGTCGCCTATTTATCTCCCTTACTTATCAAACTGATTTCATACAAACTTTTATTTTACAGTTTAACAGAAACCACAACAACCCAAATAATCAAAATACCAAAAACTAGAATCCAAAACTGGAATCCAAAAAAGACGAATCATTAATGATAACCTTTTTGTCTAATTTTACAAATAAACTTCAAACCAAATATACCAAACCAAGCACCTTAACTAAAACTCAACGACATATAATCGAGTCGAGTAAACAAATACAAACTACACAACCAGTTATTTAACAATTTATAAACATACTTTCACAGATGCTTATGAAGAAGACAGAGAAGACAACCAAGATCAGTGAAATCACCTAAACAAAAAAAGCTGAGTAAATTATGAACTCTGATAAATATAACAAACAACGATTTTTGTTTACATATTACCCATCAAATTAAAGAGAAACAAACACATGCACACCAAGAGATACAAGAGAAAATCCAGACAGACACAAATGCGACAACAACATCTCCACCTGCTCACTCCTCTTGTCTTGTGAAAATAGCTTACATGTTCAATGTCAACATACCAATGCTATTGTCTTCTTATGAGAAATATATAAATTTGTTGAAAATCCATTAATGTCAAAACACTCAGAATTATCACTCATTTTATAGTTATTTCTACAAGTCTTCATGTATTTGTTTTAAAGGTTCGTAAAGCAACAAGTTTAAAAATAAAATAAAAATATAACAAACATAATAAAGATAATAAAATTGTTACTTAATACATACAACGACACAATTAATCTGGAAAAAAAACATTCAGAAACAAAGGTACTCTCAACAACTTTAATTTAATTTATGTACTCTCAACAGTACAAGAAACAAATAAAAAAGACAAACAAACAATAATTCTCAGTGACACAGCAAGCAACACTACGAACTATATCTACCACATTACTAACACAGTTTAATATTTCATAAAGGGAGAACAATGCATATACAGTTCATCAACATAACTCTAACCATATAATAATAAAAAAACTTGAAAAACAATGATCGACCGAAAATGCAAAACTCTCACTACAATAACTCTAGCAAATATTGAGATGAAACTCTGTTCATAACCCCGCGCTTGCGCCCTCCAAACTCACACTTATGCATATCTGGAAAACAATCGCAGATGTGAAGCTCTCCCGAAGACGGAAGAAACAATAAAGACCATACTTTTATTTTTTTTCCAAAACAATAGTTCAGAAAAGACCCATTGTAATTTGAGCCCAACGTTTTAAACCCACGATTACTAAACTTTACAATAAAATATTAGAGAAAACAGTTTTAGATCAACAATTCAAATAATTAGAAAGACAACAAAAAAACTCCACAGCTCAAATAAACCACTAAAATAAATATTTATATAACAATATGAATAGAATCCTCATTTTGTATTCAAGATATTTATTCGATAAATTTGAAAGTAGAGCTATACATTAAGCAATTGTAAAGGTCAACATTTTATGCAAATAAAAAAATATTAATATTTTTTATGAAAGATTAATGTTAGGAGAAGAATTTACAATTCTTCTTATTTGACCATTTTAAATATCATAACAAACAAAGAGAAAATTAGTCTTCATAACAAGAAGAATTCAATAAATCACCGTAATAAAATACTAAAACATTAATTTCAATTTTCAACATCATAATAAATACATTATATAAACAAACGTAAAATAAATAGGCAAAATGACATCAATTCCTAACAACCTATAAACATATCTACAATAGGATAAGCTTTCACAACCAAACAACATCAAACAGAGCGCAATTACTCCAGGTCTATATACAAAGACCAAACACACAACAATCGGTCATCGATTTCCAGGTACCATCAATTTTTGACAATCAAGGTAATTACAATGACTCAGTCGCTGAATCATTAGATTTCATGTTATCATATCATGACATTCATCATCCCGACTCTACATTCCTTATTGAGGAGACTAACCAATATGTGATGAATTTAATGAGGGAAAACCATAATATTATATCCCAACATCTTCAAGTTACTCTCGCCATTAGAGACTACAATCTAAATGCAACCGCTAGACTTGACGTTGATCTAATCATCGCGGACCTAGAAGTAACTCGACAACCGAAGAGGAAAACATATATGCACCATCTGCTTTGAGAATTACACCAATGTAACCAATATTTCGACACTCACCTACGGCCATAAATTTCATTGTCTTTGCATTAATCATTGGTTACGTACAAATATAAGTTGCCCAATATGTCGGGAAAGTAATTTATGAGCCAAAACAAGCTAATAATAAAAAATAATTTCATGTTTTAAACTCAAAATTCATTGTCTTATTTCTTACTATTCTTGGTATAATCATCAAACAACATTCGGTAAATATTCAAGGGTATAATTAATTGATAAAATCACATACACAAAATTACCCGATACATCAATAACGTCACCGGTTCTGCGCCTGCGCGGAGACTATGCAACTAGTTAATAAAATGACCTTTACTACACCAATCATAACTAAATGAAAGTGCGAAATTCGAGTATTAATTGTAGAAATCCGCTTTGTGTTACCAATCACCTATTTTCTTTGATATTTGCGTTTTTCTAAAAAAACAAAAAACACTGTTGCAGTTTTGGGAAGTACGTTGTTAAAGCAACAAAACCGCCTTCATTCTTTCACGCACCATTTGGGTAGCGTTTTTCTGAATTCCGCAGTGGACTCAGCAAAATATTGACTTTTTATTAAACTTTATAAATAGTAAATAATTTAATAAATAATTTTATATCAGATACAATATGCTTTTAGTTTTTCAAAGCATATGTTATTAAAATATTATTTTATCATTTTAAATATGATTTAAATGTTAAATATACCCAAATAATTTATATATTTCTAAATTATACTATTTAAATCAAAGAAATTTAAATCCTAATTATATTAATAGATTTATTTTACGTTAAAATTCTAACATACCAGTGTTTGTGGTATATTGTAATTTTAAAAAAAAATTGTATATGACTATTTATTTCATCAAAGTACACTTACCTTTTTCGCCGTACATCTAAAGAAACTATAATTTAAATAAATTTTAATAATTAAGTTATAAAAAATTTATGATATTATCATTAAATAAATAATTTTAGTTTTTAACCATATTAACATATTTTTATATAATTGTTTTTTCTATCAAAATCGCACTACTTTTTCTATCAGAACCGCACTACTTTTTTACCAAAACCGCACGAACCGCACTAGTCCCACAAACCGCATGAACCACAGTTGTACCGTACCGCACTTTAATTCCGTCCCGCTTATGTTACAAAATCCGCCGTTACTATTCGGATCCTAGAACTATATGTTTAATAAACTTAAGAAGTGGGTGTCACTGACCTTCAACTGTCAAATTAAATTAGTGTCATCATGAGATATGAATCATTTGCAAAAACAAAAAGAGACATAAATCCTTGAACGAATGTTTATATTGATCCAAAAGTTGTCTATCTGTAGTGATCAACCACCCACCATTTGTTTAAATATATCCATAATTACATAAGTATGATGCCGTTCCCTAATTTGTGGTTTCTCACATCATTGCCTCTCAGCATGTGTATTGCGACTGCTCGCAGCTTCTCCCTACATCAATTATTATTTTTATTCTCCTCTTTTTTTCCTCAACTAAAACTAAAATATGGAAGTTAATTTTTCAGATTTTTATGAGATGAACCAATAGTATAGGAATTACAATTGTGATTACCAAATGAATAAAAGGAACAAAGGTTTTTGTTTTGTTAACAACAAAAACAATAGAATTAATCAAAATAAATGTGGCGATACATTTGAACGTTTATTTCTCACTAATGTTTTAAATAACACATATAATAGAATGTCAAAACAGCTTCCACTAAAATTTATTAAGTAAATTGTTTTCAGTTCTGGGATAAGCAGGATCCTATTAAAAGACCTAGAATTTATTTTATTTATAGTAATAAAAATTATGTCTCAAAGAATTAAACAAAACGAACTTGAAGAATCCTATTAAACGGATTTAAATGTTTAGGTCATATGTTCACTTAGAAATTCAAAATGTTTGTGCATGTTTCTAAAACACCTAAATAACTGATATCTGATGAGATCTAATTTTCAGTGATAAACATGGGTATATTTGAAGTTAAAAAATAAACTCCATAACTTAATATTTGATAAATTAATAAATTTGTTAAAATAACATTTTATCAGAAACTGGATCAATTCAAAATATAAAAGAATTTGATAAAATAATAAACTTTATAACTTTAAAATTGTCTTATATAAAAATAAACAATATAGTCTTTGTTTTCAAATAAAAATTAATTTAATTACTTATATATATTTTATATTATTTTTAATTATATTTAAAATTTATTAATTTTGTGAAAATATAAATCCTGATATGCCAAAATATCTAATAAAATCAAAATTTTAAAGTTTAAATAATATATGTACCGTGGATATATTATCATATACATATGATAACTTTCTTTTAAAAATTAATAAACTATAATTCCAGCATTTTTATTTTACAGATTTTTAATGTATAACTGTTTAAATATACATACATAATTTGGAGTATAGTAAATGGTAACGAAATATGATTACGGGTATTTCTGAGAGAAAACAGCCATTAAAACCATGAACTTTCAAATTAAAGCAAAAAAAACTTCCAATTTATGTTTGAGCTAAAAAAATCTTCAACTTTCAAATATTGGTCGTTTTAACTATCATATTTTGTTTACTCGGCCATTTAAGAAACCCGAATAGCCAACTGTTAAACTCGATTGGAAAAACAGACATCTGTTTAACAACGTTATTTTAAAAACGGATTAAACATTAATCAAATAACGTAGTTTTGCTTTTGTAAATACTCAAAGCATCTTTTTGTGAAATCAGAACCCTAAATCGAATTCATCTTCCTCATTTTCGAGTGAGGAATATGAAATCGATTTGGGGCTTTAGTTTCGCGAAAGAGATGTTTTAAGTATTTAAAGAAACAAAACAATGTCGCTTGACTACTTTTTTTAAAACAACATCATTTAGAGAGTTAACGGACATCTATTTTTATAATCGAGTTTAACAATTGACTATTTAAGTTTCTTAAATGGCCAAGTCAATAAAAGATGAGAGTTAAAACAGTCAATATTTGAAAAAAAATTTTTAGCTCAAACATAAGTTGGAATTTTTTTTTGATTTAATTTGAAAGTTCGGGGTTTTAATGGTTATTTTCTCGTATTTCTGAAAAAAAAGTTGAAGAATGGAAAGCTACGTTGGGAGAACTTCAATTTTCAACCAAGGATTATCAACAAATGCACTAAATAATGTGTAACTCTTTTGGCCAACCAACAGTTAACTTCAAAATCCAAAATCTTCAAAGCTTACTGAATAATTGTAACATTACATTTGTTCCAGTTCTAAACAAGGCACTCTTAAACAAAACACAGACAATACATAATTTTTTTAAGAAAAAAAACTTCACCAAAACATATCAACCAAACAAAAAGCACTGACTTTGAACATTGACTAATACTTAGTTAGGACTAAAAAACTTCAGCTTAAGTCCTTGCGTAACCATACTCGATATCCCACCCATGGAGAAGGCCAAGCTGAATGCAACTCCCAACCAACCCAACCCCCAATGGAAATACCAACTGAAACTGCACTTGGCCGGTTTCTTGATCAAAACCCACATGAAGCAAGGATAAGCAAACGTGACCGGGAGCGTGAGTCCACCGAGCAAACCCGCGAGACTAGACAGGAAAGGGAGAGCAACGCCGATGAAAAACGAGACAAAACCGAAAAAGACTCTGAAACCTGATCTGACCCAAACCGAACATGGTTTGTTGGTTTCAGCCTCCGAATTTATAAAATCCTTCTTAAACCATCTATACCCCCGAAATCTCAGGACCGGCCCTGAGGAGAGGGTTAGCTTAACCCGTGACTTTTTAAATTTTTTGATTACATCTCTCTAATTTGTAACCTTTCTTTTGTAAGTTTTTAAATTATCTACATATTTTTACTTTATAGTTAAACCTATCTTGAATCACTAATCCTTCTTTCTTTATCCTACTATTCATATTTCCAAACAACACTATAATTAATCTTGTTTCCAAACAATATAACATTAGATCTCTAACTTTTTAATAATTTTTAACCATTTTCTAAAATAATTTTAATTTATCGATAAATTAAATAAGTGAAAAATTCAAATAATTTATAAAACAACAAAATAAATAGAACTTATTTTGTAGGTTTAGATACTATAAAATAATTCCAATCAATAACAAACCAATTAAATTAACGGATTATTTTATTTATATTTCCAATATAATGGTTATATCATTTATTTAAGTAACAGAATAATTCAATAATAGCCATTATATATATATATATGTATACACTATACATTAAAAATAACTTCATTGTACAATAAATATAATAACAAAAATAATTATGAAAAATGTTCAGAACATATATTATCTAAAGAAAAAGCTTAACACCAATTGCAAAGAAAAAATTTAAACCGATTATAATATGAACTAAATTTTTAACAAGATAAATTACACAAAAAGATAACAAAGTTAATTAAGCTATGTAGAAAAGAGTAATATTATCAAGACATATTTATAGTTCTTAATTATTTTATATTTATCTTTTTCTCTATCAAAATTTTGTAGAAACGTCATCATTCATAAAATTGTAAAACATAGAACTTTAAAGTTTGGAATAAAGGTGATAAATAATGAAATTATAACAGTTTAAATCTAATTGGAGTACATATCAATCATCCATCGGTTTAATCGGTTAGTCTCGTGTTTTAATGATTTTTATGGATTTTAAATATGAATATTTTTTAAAACGCAAAATAAATTATCGGATCACCGGATTAACCGGTTTGACCCTAGGTCCGGGTTAAATTTAAAAATACTAATTTAAACGAAAAAATATTTGTTAAATAATTAGTGAATTTTTCTTGTGCATGTACATTGCGGGTCAAGATCTAGTGTTAAGCTTATTATATATAGCAAAATGGAAAATTTGGTTAATGATTGAACAATTGACCCCCTTGTCCAAGATTCAAATCCCAACTTTGCACCCTATTTAATAATTCCTTTTTCTTCACTTAATTGCTTAATTGTTTATTTTTGATATGTTATGCACACTATTTAAAAGAATATACCTTCTATTTATAATTGTTACAGTTTCTTTTGATTTTATTTCTCCGAAAATTGTTTTGATTACAATTTGCATATATACATTTAAACTGAAACAAAACTAAACTGAAACTAAATTAAACTGAAACTAAACTATATATTAACATAAATAAATAATTTAAAGGAAATATATCATACAAATATTTCACTCATATTTTAATTAAGACTATAAACTATTCAAAAGAACTAGAAGTTATATTATATATTATGTTTATAGGAAATAACTATTGTTTGTAGGGTGTATAATACTAATAACATCATTTTAGGTTCTAGTTTTTATTACATACAAAAGCTACTAACAGTGAGTAAATATTTTTAGCTCTGCCAATGCTCGATAGCATTGGTTCCATGCTTACTTCGAGCAGTTACATGCTTACTTCGAGCAGGTAATTTAAATTTAATTCTAGTAATTTTGAAACATTTCCGAGAAAAACTCTGAAATATTATAGAACATACCAGTTACAATTTTATTATCTTTTTTAGAAAGATCTATCTAAAATAATAATATTAATACTTTTGATTTGAACTATAATATACATTTTTGATTAGAAAAATATACCATATTTAAATAATGTGTTATAAAAAATCCAAAATCAAGACTACGATACTAGGTAGCATATACTCTTTCTGTTACAAAAAGATCTATGTTCTTGAAAAAAAAATCTTTCAAAATATATATTTTTTTATTTTAATATATTAATCAATAGTAAATTATAAACTTCAAAAACATAATTATATTTATTGAAATTCTATTGATTAAAATTTATAAGAAATAATTAGTTACAAAAAGTAATGCATTGTTAATCAAAGTTCATATGTTTTTTTTTAATATGTGTGAAATTTTAAAATATGCTACAATACAAGCTCATCGTTAAAAGATTTTCTGGTTTTATACTTCTATCATCTTCATATTGTGGGAGCAGTTGTGAAAGTGATGTAAGGGCCGACTGGTTTAAACGCATGTTCTTGATTCTTGGATCTGGAGTTCGGATGCGGGTGGTTGCAGTTCTAAGCGTTATTAAGCGTTTTGTATGTCTGGTTCAACGTTTGAAAATTGTTGCATTTGCGGGACATTTGTGACTGGTTGATTATAAAATATTGCAGCAGTTTAATAATAAATTATCAATATTAATATATTATAACATAAAATTACAATAATTATCAATATAATATGATTAATAAAAATATTATGTTAATTTATTTAATTTTTAAATTAGTCGAAAGTTATAATTTTAATAAAATTTTTGAAGATTTATATTAAAACTTTTAATAGAATATTTTATTTTGTTTTATAAAAGTGTATATCTTTATATATGTATGTATATTATTTTTTAAAAAATTCTAATGAATAGTTAGTTTAAATATTTTTATAAAACAAATTATGATAATGTTTATGAATTTAAATTAATATATCAAATACATATATATTTTTATTTATAATATTTCCATTTAAAATTTTAATTTGAATTTTTAAAAAAATTGAAAATAATTTATATTTATTTAACCGCCCGCAACCGCAAACGCTAGCTGGAACCAGCTTTTGATTTTAAGAGGTTCGGAGCGGTTTGAAGCGATTTATAGCGGTTTGCAAGATTATTTTGAAACACTCTCTACCGCTAGCAACCACAAAAGCTGCGTTTGCAGGTGGTAGCGGGAAAACTAGTCAAACCCTTAGTTCAGCGTTTTGATTGCCAAGAATTTTTGACTATTTCATAATCCGTCGATCAACTAGTATTATATTTTAGCAATGTTTTTAAACTTAACCGAACACTGAACCGGACCACTTTTTAAGTCACTGGGTTATTGGGTTGATCGCAGATGAAACATGAATTAATTAATTAATTTAGTACATAATTATATATTAGCTATTGAAAATATAAGAAAATTTCATTTTTTAAAAAATATAAAATATATTTAAATTTGGTCTCCTTTTTAAAAAATTTTCGTCACATATAAAATATTTTGTAATAAACTAAAAGTCAGGACATATAATAAAATATAAAAAGACGTAAATCTAAAAGTTTTAGATATCTAATGTCAATAATAAAATTAAGTTTTAAATAAAAATAAACCAAAAGTAAACATCAAGATTGTTATAGAATTTTGATAACAAAGATAAATTAACTAATCTTGTGGTTTTTTAATCATTGTGAACTATATTTTCCTCAGGTGGCATAATGAAATGTCTACTAAAATCTAATTATCACAATAAAATAGTTAAGTCGATATTATATATGATTTTACAAAATTGAATAAGATCAACAAATTTGATTCGCAACAAAATACTATTTATTTAGAAACATGTAAAATCAAGAAAATGAGATAAAAATATTTGATTGCCAAAAAGAATAAAAAAACATAGTTTATATGATATAAATTAGAACCTAGTAGGACTGGGACGGATCCGGATATCCGGGGAATTTGGAGTATCTGGAACCGGATTCGGATTTGTTCGATCTGTGGATTTAGAATCCGGATCCGGATTCGGGGCTTGCGGATATCCGTCTAGATATCATACTACTCGTGGATATCCAGATTCGGATCCGATTCTTAAAATAATTAATAAAATTAAAATAATATTTTTAAAAATATTAAAATTCTAAAATAATACATAAATTAAATATTTATACAAGATTTATAAATATAAATATGAATATAAATCTAAAAATTAAAATATAGTATTATAAAACTAATTATATGAACAAATATTAATATATCAAATATAGTTATTAATAAAATTAAAATATTTAATATATTTTAAAAATATGGATCCGGATCCGGATATCCGGACCTAAAAATTAAGATATCCGGATCCGGATTCGGTTTTGACGGATCCTTGATTTTACTATCCGGATTCGGATCCGGACGCCCAAATATTCTATTTTTGGAGCGGATCCGGAGCAGATCTCGAATCGAATCCGGATCCCGGATAATAAGTCTCAGGCCTAGAACCTAGAAGGCTAAAACAAAAGATATTCACAATGAATAAAATAAACAAAAAAAAGTAAATGAAAGTTGAAGAAGATATGGAGTAAATATGGAATTAAAGAAAATGATAATTTCACGAGAAAACTAAAAAAATTTCTAAAGTAAAAGATTTAACTTTTTATTTGGAATACAAAACATATTTAATAAAATAATTAAAAGACTAAGAAATAATAAATAAAAAGTTATTTATTGATTCACCCGGTGGTTCAACCGGTAGCCGGATTATAGGTTTAAGGATTCTTAGCGAGTTTTATCAGATTATTAATTATTGGATATTTCTTGAACCCAAACCAGATTATTAGCGGATCACTAGGTTTATCGGTCCGACGGCGAATCCGGATCGGGCGGATCCGGGTCAAGCGTAAAAATCACTGGATTTTAGTATATTTTAGCATATCAATTTTCTAGCTATTTTATGCTTTTTCTGGATGTTGGCCATACAAAGTTTTTTTTGTTGCTGATTTCTTTTTCTTTAGATTTTAAAACTATTTATATATAGGAAACTATCAATAGTATTAAAACAGAATTATTTTTTATCTACTTATAAATAGTGTTGGTCGGACCATTACATTTATTTATTTCTTATCATTTCTTCTACAACTAATTTAGTTATTATTCAATATATACCATATCTAACCAACTATTTTAAGATTTTCAAAATAAGATATCAAAAAGATTTTCTTAAGTATCTTTTTCTAAGATTGTATTTTAATAATTCTTTATTTAAAATTTAAATATAAATTTATTTCTAATATTTACTGTTAAATAATAAAATTCATAATAATATTAAATATAATATAAACGAACATTAATTCGTTTTGATTAATAAAATAATAAATACAATTTCTATAATTTTTATATACAGAATTTTTATTGAAAATTAAATTACTACACCAATTAATAAATAAAAAGTAACTTAATCCATTTAATAACTATTTTATAAATTATAAAATATACAACAGCATGTATTCATGAATTTTACAACATACTTCAACATAATAAAACAAATATTAAAGTAAGAAATATAAACTAATAAATAAATTCATATTTCAATATACATATTAACTAAAATATTAAAAATAATTTAATACTAGATTTTGACCCAGACTTTAAAAACACGGTGGATTTGATTTTTAGGTAAAAATGTTAGTTGGTATTAAATACTATTTTTTTGAATTTTGATCTACATATTTATATTAGAAATAGATATTCAGTGTCTTCATATTCGATCTGGACCCGCGGTTGAAGCAGTAAACCCGTTGATCTGTATATAATCCAGTTCAAATTTAATGAAAATTTTGTTAATTAAAATTCTGATAAAACCCGATAAAATCTAAAAATTATCATAATCCCATGAACTAACCATGAATGACCCATTAAAAACCCAGAGAAAACTGATAATATTTCTAAAATTAAATTTTATATACTTTTAAATTGTACCTAAAATTGACTAAACTATTAGATTTGTAATTTTTTTGTACTTTGTGATTTTTTTTTACTATTTAAAATGAACAAAATGATATTAGAAAATCAAAATTTATTTATATGGCAATAGAATTTTATTTTTGTTATTTATATTATTTAAGAAATAAACTTAAAGATGTCATAAATATTTCAAAATATAATTTATTATAGATTGCATTAAATAGAATCTGATATGGAAGATCTTAATTAATACACTATTGATCGAGATATTTATTTAGATTTACTTCTTTAAATCTTACCATATTTAAGCTATATATAATGGTATATAGTTAGTAATATTATAGGTTAGGCAAAATTGTATAAGATGTAGTTTTTTTTTACTATTCTATCAAGGATCAAGTTAATTAGGTCCATATGTTGTACTTCTATTTTAATAGTATTGACTAGAGTTTGACCCGCCCTTTCAAAGGGCGGGCAAGATTTTATTTTTGTCATCATCTTATGTATTGATCTTCCTCGTTTGTTAAATGTTTGAAATTAGTTTAGTCAACAAATTTATTAACCCGTCTTTTTGTTCACCAATATGTTTAAATATAATGTTTGGTTTTCGATTTTTGTTTTAGGTTGTCTTTCTTTTTGGATTTCGGTTTCAGTCTGATTATAGTTTTTTCTTTTTTGGTTCAAGAGATATATAAACCGTTCAATTATTTATGAAATAACTTAATATAATTATACTTGTGTTTACCCGACCCGGATCTATGGGATTAGTTTTTTCAAAAATTTATTTACTGAAAATTAGAAATTTCATACATGTATTTTTATTAAAAATGTTTTTATAGATACCTAAATTAAAATTAATAAATATAATTTTTGAAAGTAAGATAATTCATTTATAAAATCCGTCATTATTTACTTATATTTAAAACTGTAAATTATAGTAAAAAATATTTTAAATTTTATATTGGTCAAAATTTATTTTATTATTATATAAATAAAACATCTTCATTCAACTCGTATCATACTATATCGAATTATTTTAATACTCAAATTTAAATATGCAATTATTTATTATTTTATATATATTGCTTTAATATTTTATTTTAATACGTTGAAGTATGTGGTAAAATTCATGAATGTATGTTATTCTTTAATTTTATGATTTATAAAATATTTAATAAATGAATTAAGTTACTTTATATTTATTAGTTGATGTATTAATTTAATTATGAATATAAATATTATGGGAATATTATTTCTTATTCTATTATGAAAGAATTAATATTCGTTAATAATTTATTTAATATTAATTACGAATTTTATTATTTAAAATAAATATTAAAAATAATTTATGTTTACATCTTAAATTAAAAGATATTATAAGATATTTTTATAATAAAATCTTAGAAAATGATACTTGACAATATCTTTTTAGATATCTTATTTTGAAAATATTATTAAGTTAGTTGTAAGAGAAAAATAGGAGGTTAAATTAATTATATTTTACAAATCTTGAAATATTAATAGATATTTGTTAGATTAGAAAAACATTATATGATAATAACTAATGAAATTATTCTAGTTGGACTGTTATGACTTTTTTGATAGTCCAAAACATAGTCGATAAAAAGTTCTCCTGTTTTAATAGTATTGATATTGGACAGAGCATTAGCAAATGAGGATTGGCATACACTTTTCCCAGGTTCTTACACAGAATACCTAGGGCTGGTGGGTTCTGACCATCGGCCAGTAGTGGCTCATCTTGAGAATAAAGTACCCAAACGTCGGGGACAATTTTGGTTTGATAAACAATGGCTTTGTCAGGAGGGGTTTTTGGAATCTATCGAAAGAGGTTGGGGTGCTTCCAACACGGCGAATTCAGGGGATTTTGTGTCAAGAATTATTAATTGTCGCCATGAGATCGCAACATGGAGAAAGAATAGTCCACCATATGGAAAGGAGAAGATCAGTGAGCTCCAAAAACCACTGGAAGAAGTACAGACGGATAACAACAGAACTCAGGAGGATATACTGGAGGTTTCTAGGAAGTTACAAGAGGCATATAAGGATGAGGAAGACTACTGGCAACAGAAGAGTCGAAACATGTGGTATGCATCGGGAGATCTCAATACTAATTTCTACCATGCTCTTACAAAACAACGCCGAGCTCGCAATAGGATTGTGGGACTCTATGACACTGATGGTAATTGGATAATAGAGGAACAAGGACTAGAAAACGTGGCTGTCAATTATTTTGATGATCTGTTTCGGACCACAGATCCTTCGGATTTTGACGTTTTTTTGGACGAGATTGGATATACTATTACCCCTCAGATGAATCAGAGATTAATCAGATTAGCAACTGAGGAGGAGGTTCAGCAGGCTCTGTTTATGATGCATCCTGAAAAAGCTCTTGGACCGGATGGAATGACAGCTTTATTTTTCCAACACTCTTGGAATATAATAAAGAAGGATCTCCTGATATGGTTAATAATTTTCTGATCTCGGGAGAACTGGATACATGGTTAAACATCGTAAACATTCGTTTGATTCCCAAAACGGAGAGGCCTACAAGGATGACAGAACTCAGACCTATAAGTCTTTGTAGTGTAGGGTATAAAGCTATTTCTAAGGTATTATGCCAGAGATTAAAGTCTTGTCTCCCCTTACTTATTTCGGAAACACAATCGGCTTTTGTGCCGGGCCGTTTAATTTCGGATAATATCCTTATACCTAAGGAGATGTTTCATGGTTTACGGACTAATAAGTCGTGCCAAGGTAAATTTATGGCTATCAAAACGGATATGAGCAAAGCCTATGATCGGGAATTATAAGGAACATTAACTAATATATAAAAGGCTAGGGATCAATCCACTAATCACCAATAGTTTTATGTTGGAAGCCCATAACAAACCCGAATCTAACAACGTTTGCAGAGGATTCTTGTGTTAATCAACTACGATGTTCTGGACGAGGATGCTTCTGTAAGTTTTTTTTATGCTCTCTTCTGTTTTTTAAATATCATCACTTTTTGGTTGTATATGAGTGTAGAGATTCATATAAATTTCTGCTCATTTCTTGTTTGCTGCCAAATGAGAAACCGGCCAAGATATCAAAAACCGAGAAAATTATGGAAAAGAAAGAAGAGAAAAAGGAAGTGAAGATCAATGAACTTGACGGTTGTGAATACATTGTATGCATGCAATGTGTTAATCTTTCTTTATACTTAATTTGTTTAAATTAAGAGAGACCGTATACAAGAGACTCAGCATACTTTTTGAGAAAGTGCTCTCACATGTGTCATCTTCTAATTGATGTTCATGTTTACTCTAAACTCCACAACACTGACACAACACACGCCAAAAGCCAAAGATCATAAGAGTATGACGTTAAATTTCTCTGGTTCAGACAGTTTATACCGGATTTTATCCCTTTAGCCATGTGCATATGCCTTCCAAAGTTGCTTGCTCTTGCCATTCTTTACGCTGAGTTGACAGTTTTCTTGCTTTCTCAAATAAAATCAGGAATCCAACAAGTTTAGTGTTAAATGGATTGTTATTTCATAACTAGAGATGAGTGTTTCTTCCTACGTTTTGTATCATTGTCCCTTGTTATCTATGGGAAGTTGAGAGGGACCGGGTGTCTAATGCACTCCTTAACATTAGTTTAAAAAGTGGAAGCGTCAACTTTTTTCTTTTCAAGCTCATTATTCGATATCCGTTTACCTAGATTATATCTTACGAAATCAGTTTAAAAATAATTGTGTTGCTTTCTCAAATAATTTTCGAGTGTTTGCATGGTTCCCATCTCTCTTTATTTCTCATTTATAAACCAAAGACTTCGATTTTGAATCAAATTTAATATTCAGTCATTTATTTGCTTCCTCGTAATAGTAGAGTGACCTTCTGTAAGCTTGTTGTATGAAGGTTCGCCATTAGGTTCCTTTTCATCTCTGCGGCCAATTTTTCAGCTCGCACACATTCCATATCACCTAGGTTGCAGTTGAATCGTGTTACGAGGAAGCAAAGAAATGACTGAATGTTAAAATTAATCCATTGGTTATGCAGTAAAATTTACACTACTATTGTGTGTCTCACATGTAGGGATGGCAATTTGACCGCAGCCCGCGGGCCTGGCCCATAGAAGGCCCATGCGGGGCGGGTTTGGGTAGAGATATTGTAGGCCCATTTGTTAGCGGATCTCGCAGGTTAAGTCTCATGCGGATTGGGCTTTAGCGGATTGGGCATTGTGGGTCTTGCGGGGCAGAAAGAAACCCGCACCAATTCCTCTTTTGTTGTGTCTCCACCTGAAAAAAAAGAGAGAGTACGAAATGGCGATTCATGTTCTCTAGAGTCACGACTCCACCGAGCACCAGAGGAGCATCACCACAAACCGGTTCTTCTTCTCCTCGACTAAGGCAACCACCGGAGCTTCTCTTCTTCATCGAACCACCACTGGAGATTCTCTCCCTCTTCTTTCCACCACCATAGCTTCTCTTCTTGGAGATCCCGCCACCGGAGCTTCTCCTTCCTCGAGACTCCATGAGCTTCTGTTTTCCTCGATCTACCAAAATACAACCATAGCTTCTCTTCCTCCTCGATCGACCACCATCGGCCGGAGCTTCACTTCTTGGACTACAAAGGTATTAGATTTCTTCCTCTGAGTAGACACCATTTAAGAGTTAAATATCTGCCTGCATAGAACTCAAGGCTTTATCTCGTGATACCATTATGTATAGTTACATTCTTTGATATGTTTTTTTCGATCGAGATTCGAAGGAGAACGCAAAGATGGAGGTAGGGGTGAGTAAGATTCTCAAGAGGGCAAGTAGGGTGCCCAAGAGGGCGAGTAGGATGCCCAAGAGGGCGAGTTGGAGCAATCAAAGGAGTTTGGGGGAGTCTTACTTGTTTTTTGTCCTAAAATCTCGACGGAAACTCCGTTTAAGACAAAACGAACAGCGTTTCGATCGAGATTCAGAAGATAACACAAAAGAGGAGCCCTTGGGGGCTGGTCTAACTCGCCATTGGACGAGTTGGAGGGAGTAAACCCAACTCACCATTGGGCGAGTTGGTCGTGGTGTGTCCAACTTGTTTTTATCGTAAAATCTCAACGGAAACTCCGATTGAGATGAAACAAAAAGCGTTTCGATCAAGATTCAAACGAGAACTCAAAAAAAAGGAGCCCTTGGGGACTGGTCCAACTCGCCGAACGGGCGAGATGGATTGTGTGCTTATCCAACTCGCCCGTTCGGCGAGTTGGATTGCTTGTTCGGTGACCTGGAAGGTGGGGAAGTGACGGACGGCCCTTTTTCCGTTTCTTTATTATTATTTTTTTGGGAAGAATATTTATCATTTCCGTGGGATTGTTCCGTGGAGGTTTCGAGTGATTCAATGGAGATCAACTTTGTTCCTTCAAAAATTATTCGAAAGAAATACAACAGTGGGTTATTGGTGACTCGACTTTCTGTTCTTCTATTTCCGCGAGTGAATCTAGATTTTCTCTGTGATTTTGGGAAGTCAAAGTGAGTTTTATTTTTTCAAAAAACTTTTACGGAAGTTATTCGGAAAAGTACAGCGGTGAGTTGAGAACCCGATTTGCTGTGCTTTTTTCTCCGCGAGTAACCTAAGTCTTATCCGCTATTTTGAGGAGATCAAGTTTTATTTTTTGAAAAGTTTTCGGAAAATGTCTTTTCGTTAAACCCTTACGCGCTGAGATTTCTCCAACTTGGTAATGAGCCAAATTTTACTGGGTTTGATAGATTTTATCGTTGCCATTTTTGTTTAGTCAGAGAAATCGCGAGCTCGTTTCGGTGCTCTTCCTGTGGAAAAAGTAACGACTAGGTTTTCGATTTTGTCGAGCACTGCGGCGTTTGCGCAAGCGTTGGCCATAGGATCAATCAGTGCTGCGAGTTTGTCTTTCATATCTTCAGACATTGTTTCGATCAAGCGTTTTGCGGCTATGAGTTACAGTAATCCATACTCTCCCCTCCTTCTAGCGCTAAACTCTGAGAACCAAAATTCACACCGTCGATTTCCGTTTAAATTAGGAAAGTTAGGAAAACCCTAATTTCCCGAAGGTCCGGATTCTCTGCGAGAGCCAACGACAAGTGACCAAATAAATGCGGAAAATATGTAAAGACAATAAATCGAGTTTAGAAAAAGTAGATCTTTATTTCGAATTGGCTTATGAGCGTTCCAGAGACAAAAGCATACAAGAAGCTTGTCTGGAAACGTGATTACAAAGGAAATCGTATGAAAAAAGCAATAAAACGAGACTAAGTTTATCAGCAGTACCACTTATGTCAAGAAAAAACCTATGTGGCCGCAACTCGCTTAGCAATAGACGAAAAAGGTTTTGAAGATTTGGGACTGGACCTTATGAAAGTCTGCCTACGTACCCCTTTCAAGGATCAAGTCGGACGTAGTTTAATTAGAAAGATTTGAACAAGAGATCAAACTGCCTGGGCGAGTTCGCCTAGTATGAGTGCAAGTCATAGAAATAGGCATGTTGAGAATAATGCCTAGGGTTTCTAAGTGCAAAGAGTTCTAGAGTCTAAAGTCCTCCCTTTTGCATCTTCAACCTCGACGTCCTTATATACTCCTCCTAAAGGCGGTTTGCTCTTTCCCTTTCTGCCCTTGGTCGAGATTATCGCTTCTCGAAATATTCCATTTTCCTTCGATCTTCGTGTTTATCTTTGGAAACTTCACATTTATCCTCTGAACTTGACATTTATCTTCTCATGCAGAATAAAAGATAAACCGTCATAACGATTGGGCTTGATTTTGTATAAAATTGTGAGTGGGCTTTTAGCCGCGTTCTGGACCCTTTCGGGCCGTTTTCCGACTTAACCGTTTTAACGATTTATCGAAAGAGCGCTTTCGAAATGACGTCGATTCTGAAGGAAGTTTGAATTTCTCGTATAGTAGAGGCAGTTCAAGGTGTTTAGTTAATCGTTTTCCATACGAGAAAATGAGTTCTTGCGGTTTTTAAATCGTAAAGTTCCAATGGTGACTACGATCCAGATGAAACAAGAGCAAGTTCAATCCGGCCTCAAAGGAGGGAGCTACGAGGACGGGATGAAGATAGATTAGTTGATCAAACTCGCCGAACGGGCGAGTTGAGCAGCTCGTTTGGTCCAACTCACCGACCGGGAGAGTTGGGAAGCTCGTTTCGTCCAACTCGCCGACCAGGCGAGTTGGCCGATGCTTGCGGTCCAACTCGCCCATTCGGCGAGTTGGACGGTGTGTTCGAACGTTCGAGCATTGTAGTTGTTTCGTTGTTTCGTTGTTCGGGATTCGTCTGTTCGAGGTCTAGAGTAACCTTTCTCGAGGACTTATCGTCTAACCCCTTTTTCGAATTGATACGACACTCGATTTAGGTTTCTTGTGCTCTTTTTCTCTCTTTTTTCCAAAGAGGACATTTTCCGGGGACTTTCAGGCATTGAATCCGTCGTGACCGATTTTGACCCCAACATATGCCAGTCGAACTCTAGACGATGCACAGAGGAATTATGCAACAACAGAAAAAGAACTGCTTGCCATTGTTTATGCGTTTGAAAGGTTCTGCCCATACCTGGTTGGTTCAAAAGTCATCGTTCACACTGATCATGCTGCAATAAAAATATCTAATGCAGAAAAAGGATGCAAAACCCACGACTTATACGATGGATCCTTCTACCCCAAGAATTTGATATAGAGATTAGAGATGAAAGAGGAGTAGAAAACGGAGTTGCAGATCACCTTTCCTGAATAAGAGTCGAAGACGACGTCCCTATTGATGATTTCTTACCAACGGAAAATGTTTATCATACAGATTTTTGTTTTTGTTGGTAACGTATGCCTTGCTTCTGAGCAACCATCGACCGATACCAATTCTGGTTCAGCGATCGACGCTCTAGATAGCAATCATTCCAATTTACCTATCAACAAGATCACTATAAATTTAGAAGTCAGCGTTGCCTGAAATCCCTCAGACCCTGAGCCGGAGTCTCCCGGAGGTAGAAGTCTAAGTCGGGGGTGCATGCGTTAGATAGAAACACAAATGATAGACCTTGGTATGCTGATATCGTAAACTACCTCGCTGCTGACGTAGAGCTAAAAAGCATTTGGGGCTATACCAGAAAGAAATTTCTGAGAGAAATCCGGATATATCACTGGGATGAACGATACCTCTACAAAGACTGCTCCTACGGGATATATAGACGATGTGTGGTGGAGATTGAAGTTCCAAACATTCTATTCCACAGTCATGGATCTGACTAGGCTGGACACCAGTGGCGGAGCCAAAATTTTTTTATACTGGGGTCAATTTTTTTTTTTAATTGGGGTCAAAAAAATTCTTAAACAAAAACAAAAAAAATTAAAAAATATTGGGTTCAGCTGACCCCACATGGCATGCTCTACCTCCGCCTCTGCTGGACACTTCGCAACGTTTAAAACGGTATCAAAAATCTTACAAGAAGGTTTTTGGTGGCCAACCATTTTTGCGATACTCACGCATACATAGAAAAATGCGATAAATGCCGACGGAGAGAAAAAATCAGCAAAAGACATGAAATGAAACAAAATTTTATCCTAGAGGTAGAAGTCTTTGATTGCTGGGGTATCAACTTCATAGGTCCCTTTCTCTCTTTATATGGAAATAAATACATCCTAGTTGATGTCGATTATGTGTCTAAATGGGTTGAAGCCATAGCGTTACAAACAACGCAGCTGTGGTTATCAAACTTTTCAAGAGCATCATTTTCCGAGATTTGGAGTCCCTCGAATAGTTATAAGTGATGGCGGCACCCATTATCAATAAGACCTTATATATATTGCTCAGGAAGCACGGAGTACACCACCGGGTGGCCACACCATATCATCCGCAGACGAGTGGAAAAGTGCAAGTCTCCAACCGCCAAATAAAAGAAATCTTGGAAAAGACTGTAGGAATCACCAGAAAAGATTGGTTTAAGAAGTTAGACAACACACTTTGGGCCTACAGAACATCATTTAAAACGCCACTAGAAACTACACCATTCCACTTGGTTTACTGAAAAGCGTGTCACTTACCAGTTGAGTTAGAGCACAAAGCAGCCTGGGCAGTTAAGTTAACTAATTTCGACATAAAACCAGCTGCTGAAAGAAGACTCATTCATCTAATTGAACTAGAGCCGGTATTTAGGCACGATTTAGCACAATTTTGGTTGATGGAATGATAGAATAGGGATTACGGATCAATTCATATGACTATACGCCTTGCAATTTTGAATTGCATGTTTGGGTTTTCTGCAGGTTTCGTGATCGATCATCTATCAATGACACAACATCTTTGTCGATCGATGTTTCGCTCACGCTGACGCTCGATCACACATTATCTGTGTCGATCGATGTCGAGCTCACATTGACGATCGATGTCGAAACTCGTTTGTCGATCGACATCGATCACTGCTTCATCACTCCTGCTAACTTCCTGTTTTCTCTTGTGGTTTTTGGTTGCAGATGGACGAAAGAAGAACAAACAGACGTCTTGATCGTGGTGGAAGCTCTAACCACTACAAGAAATATGAGTATGGGTAGCAGTTCGCGGTAGCACGAATTCACCAACTGCGACCAAAAACGTATCAAAATCGGATCACAACTCTATCGTAACATTAAATTTGCGCTAAGATAAGATTTCATTAAGCGGAAAACACAAAAATCGAGAATTTCATTTACGGTAAGACTTTTGTGAGAAAATTTTAGATTTGTCTGCCAAATACTTGGAAAGAAAAAACTCATTCATCCCTTTCTCTCTTTTTTCGGACTTCCCTTTCTCTTTCTCTAACGATGATCTTTTTTTTTTCACTTTTTTTTTCTTACTTCAATCTTCTTCCTTCATCTTGGATCAAATGCTAGTATAGACCACTTGGGGTCCAAAAAATCTCAACTAGAACCATCCTTTTTTTTTTAAATTTATTTTACATTTAAATTTAAATAGGAATCAAAGCAAAATAACTAAAAAACCTAAAGATTTAAATATATTTACTAAGCTATGCCATTACTATCCTACCCAAAATCCGACCCAGATTTAGACCCGAAACCTGACCCAATCTTCTTCTTCTTCCCCTTTTCTTCTCCATTAATAGTTCTTTCACCATAAAACTAAATCAAAAAATTTCTTCAACCATCCACTAATTTTCTCTTTCTTATCTCAAATTGATCAACCCATAGTCATATTTAATCAATTATATCTTATCCAGAATCAAATTTCATCTCTTACATACGAGATTCAAGATAAAGAAGAACGCAGAGAATTACTAGTACAACTAGTACAACTCAAACCAGTACAACTCAAACTAGTATAACTTGTAAAACTACAATAAGAACAACTAGTACAACTAAAACGATTATAACTTATATATAGATTGAGTATCCTCTAGGCATTATTTGAGAAAAGATTTTCTTATGTGTCATCATCATATTCATTCACACCGAAAAATATGACATAGCTTTGAGAAATTATGAAATCATGAAATTGCATCACTTAATTATGAGATGTATAATTTCCTTTATTTATTGTTTTCAGCATATGAAGATGCTAGAAAAGAGAATGATGTAGAACCAATAAGACATATTGGTCTAATCTTCTTCCTCTCTTTGATTGATTCTAGACAAACAAGACCAAAATCAGGCTCAACAGACATTGATGCATTTACAAATTGTACTAGTTATACTAGTTGTACTATTTTCGGAAAAAATCATCTTCATATTTTTGCTCTCTAGGCCAAAAAGCCTGATGCGTAGCCAGAAAATTCTTCAACCATTTCTCTAACATATTTTAAAATCATCAATTTTGTAAACAAATACAAAGTATGTTTTTCCAGAATAATGTGGCTAACCAAATAAAAGAAACCTTAAAAGTATAAGGTATATTACGTAAACTTATAGGGTGGTGTACTAATTAGAAAAATAAAAAAATCATAAAACCTTAATAAAATTAGGAATATATCACAAAACGGGCTCATAACATTGACATTAACTTAAAGTAACAATTGTCGAAAGTTAGATTATGTTTTTTTTCCAAAATAATGTGGTTAATCAAGTAAGCAAACAGTTAAAGTATAAGGTAGATTATGTGCACTTATGTGATGATATAATAATTGTCAAAAAATTACTTAAAAATATTCAACATTAGTATTCAACCACAATGTTTAATACATGATACACATTTAAAAATGTGATGCACAATATAAAATGAAATAACATAGTTGTACTAGTATTTGAGTTGTACCGGTTTGTACATAGTTGTACTAGTTTTTGAGTTGTACCGGTTTGTACATAGTTGTACTTTGGCAGTGAAATCGAAAATTTTTAGTTGTACCACATAATAAATACAGTTACTTCGGTGGTACCACTTATTTATGTTTACATGCTTTTGCCCGGTTACAATGAAATCATCAATTTTGTATAAATACATTTCATGTATGTTTTCCAAAAATTATGTGGACAAACAAGTTAACAAAACTTAAAAGTATAAGGCAGATCATGTAAACTTACGGAGTTGTGTAATAACTTTTAGTGTTTTTTCCAAAACTTCAAATAAATCAAGACAAACTTTCTGAATACATACCAATTGAGATATTTGATTATTTTTCTCATATGGAATACCAAATTGGTTTTTTTCAATTTCTGAAATGTCAAAGTTGTTCCAGTTGTACAAGTAATACTCGTTTAATATATAATAAAGATTATATCAAATGTTTATATGTCTAAATTTAGGGTTGTACCAATATTTTCACATCGTAGCTTTGTAAAAGTTTGTTTAATGTTTGTTTATCATAATAATGTGGCTAATATAGTTACTAAACTTTAAATGAATAAAATATCTAATGTAAAATTAAGAATATAATGTAATAATTTAATAAAATTTTAAAAACCTCAAATAAATAGATGAAATTTTGTCATTATATACCATTAGATATTTGCTTGTTTATTTTATGTGTGAATTATAATATTTATCTACCAATTATACAATTTATTAACATGTTTATTTGTTCGCGTTATACTAGTTGTATTAGTTGTACCCAGTCAAATAAGAGAAAAAGATAACTAAGATTGTGTGGTTGTGAGTGGCTGAGATTAAAGAAAGAGAAAGAGAGAAAGAAAGAGAGATGAATAAAATCGTGTGGCCAAGATTCAATCATAGATGAGATGATCCAATGACTCATGTTATCCATTCATTAAGGATAATATTGTAATTTGTATACATTTGATCCATGTAGAATAAATTTGGATGTGGGAGATTTTGTTTTGGCCATTTGGTTCATCTCAGAAGTTGGTCCCTTCATCTTCATCTTCTTCAATCATAAACATCGGAACATTCTTTTTTTTTTTTTGATAAAATGTTAAGATTATTATACCAAGGTTTTAGTTTTTTATAGAAGAACACAGGAACAGAGTAGCAGAGATGCAAAAATTGGATCTAAACAGAGCACCTAAAGCAGAAAAACTTAAATAAAAGAAGATAGGATACAGAAAGGGGCCGACATTAACGTTGCAGTGACGGACCATTGCAGAGACATGAGCGGATCGAGCTCCCAGTTGCCGCGAGCCGGAGAGAAAGGCGCCCTCATACCTTGAAGCACCGGGTCCTACAGCTTCCAAGAAACCTTCTCATCAACATCTTCACAAAGAATCAAACGCCTCGTAACCACAAGCCCATCCAATATCACACCATCGGCATCACGAGAAGGAGTCCTCGGCGATGCCGTCGTTCGGGATAAAAGTCCGGAGATTGCTGCCTCCATTCCCTCAGCCCCGAGACCGTATACATCCTTTTAACTCACCACCCATATAGAGCAATGAGATAGATCGGGCACACCTCCTCCGAAAAGGTGACCATCGAACTAGCAAGAAGATAACCGAGAGCAAAGCTAACACCTTTCCACTCTCCATAGAGCCAACCCGCTTTCACCGAAGCACAACCGCCAGAAGGTGACGAAAGGACAGAGAACCGGTGACGAGAAGCGCCACATATGGAACCAACTCCAACTTAGGAGAGACGCAAGAACCACATGCGCCAAGAGAATCTCGAAAAACGGGGGAGACATCACCACCACGCGCTGCCACAAGAGAGATCCGGAAGCCGGAAGGGAAGGATGACGACCGACCCCCAGAGCTCACCACACGCTTCCTCTAGAGACCACCAGAGGACACAAAGAGGAGCTGAGAAACTTGAGATCCACAGATCCACAAACGCCAAGCCCACATAGAAACCGCCACCGTGAAGCCAACACGCTCCACCACATCAGAACATTCTTTGTTGGAAAAGATGAGTGAATCAGTTTCTTCTCGATCAATTTCACTCGAATTGAGCTCAAAATCAAAACTTAATCCATCTTTTGTAACTTTGCCCACATGAGAAACTGCGTGGGAACATTCTCACGTCAAGCCACGGGGAATTTGCTCCTCAGCATTCCTCTGTCGCTATTCACCACCATCACCTTTGCGTTCTCTCGCTTCTTCTCGTCTTTTCAGTTCCACTGGAGCTTTCTCATCTCTGCTAAACTCTAGAGATCGTTCTTGTCTGAGTCTTACACTTGGCTTGAAGAGGATGGTGGTTACTGAAGAATGCTTAGAACGCTTCCCCTACACTCTCCACCTTACCGGAAAATGGAACCCGATTACTCGTCGAGAAGGAGCAGTAGCAACGAGCAGAGGGAGTCGATTCTGCTTCCTGCATGCGACTACAACAGTCTTGCTACTGTTCTGGAAGGTTTTTTTCTCTCTTCTTAAGAGGTAAAGGCTTAAGTTTTATTGTTTCCTTTGAAGTTGATTTGGTTCTTCCTCGACGGTTTGAAAGTAGGTTGAAGTTCGTTTGTCATGAATACATAAGTTTAAAGTTTGAGTCTTGCTTGTTGATTAATCCCTCTAAGTAGTCTCCAGACTCATAACTCACCGTCCGTCACCTCCGTTCCAAGTCTTATGAACACCAAAGTCTCTGTCTTTGCCCTGTTATTGGCTCAAGTTTATCTTTTTGCACTGTTCTTGGCTAAAGTTTGGCTTTTCCCTCTTCTTGTTTCTTCTCTATGCTCTATGTTACAATTTTAAGTCTTTATTTGGCTATAGTTTATGTATTTACTCAGTTTCTTGTCTGTTTTGGTCATGAAGAACACTTGACTAAAATGTTTGTCTTGATTAAAGTATATATCGTGCTTTGATTGTTTTGACAGTGGAGAGGGAACTTGGAACCATGATGAATGCATTTTTGGGGGTTGATACACTTAAGCGACGAAGAGAGTTGTAGTCTGCTCTATGAAATTGATTATGTTGGATACTCATGTTAATATATTGATATGGTATCAGTTGAACTCGAGAAGCAAAGCTACTGTGATGTCAAAGTTTCCAGTAAAACTAAGAACTATGTTGCTTTCAAGGTATTTCTTCTCCTTCATAACTTCATTTACTTTCCTTTCTCTGATCAAGTCCATCTTAATTTCTTCTTTTTTTTTATGTGTTTTCTTCGCTTAATCAGGTGAAAACAACATCTCCAAAAAAGTATTTTGTGAGACCCAACACATGTGTCATTCAGCCATGGGACTCCTGCATCATTCGAGTTGTGTCAAAAATAGCACTGCTAATCTGATTCTTTTGATTCAAACTGATCTTTTTGACATGGTTTCCGTTTCGTTAGGGTCAGCTCGGTATGGTCTTGTTTTGAGACACCCTAAGGCTGATGCAAATATTGGACCAAGGCACATGCGGTATTCTCACAGCTACTTGTAAAGGAGAACAAGCCAGAAGGCACTGGGAGGAGACTGAGCATTGCTATTCACCTGAGCTTTATTGAAACACATCGTGTTTAGATGATATATTCTGATAGTGGAATTAGGGGTGGAACGGATCGGGTATCCGGGTTATTTCGAGGTATCCGGATCTGGATCCTTATCCGGCGGATCTATGATTTTACTATCCTTATCCGGATCCGGGGTTCTCGGGTATCCGGGTGTCGGATATCTTTTTAAAAATTGTAATATCCGGTGGATATCCGGATCCGGATTTGGAACCTTAAAATAAATTAAAAATAATATTAAATTATATAAAATATATTAATAATAATTTAAAATAAAAATGTATATAATTTTTTAATTATTTTTATGTATGCTATTACAAAATTTATATAAAATTTATATATACTATTATAAAATGAAAATATAATAAATAAAATTAGTTTTATATATAGGTATTACTATTTTAAAATAATTATTAATAAAATTACGGATCCGGATATTCGGACTAAAAAATTTAGATATCCGGATCCGGTTTGGGACGGCTCCAACATTTTACTATCCGGATCCGGATTCGGCTCCTCCGGATATCCGGATTTTCGGAACGGATCCGGATCAGATCTCGGATTGAATCCGGATCTCAGATAATAAGTCCCAGGCCTAAGTGGAATGGCTGATGCTCTATTGAATTGTTTTCGTTTATTTAAATTTTGGATGATATATGAAATAATGTATGTTTTATAAGTTTTAATGAAATATAAACTTTTATTTTCCTAAAACTATTCAATAATCTACTTGTGTTTTATTAATATATAAATTCCAAATCCAATTCCATAAACTCCAAATACTTGTGTTTTATGAGAAAAAGAAAATCTAACACTATTGATAAATTAGAAAAAAACAAAAGTAATTTTCGTCTTTGTAACCAAAGCCCAGTAAATAGAAAATTTTATAGATAATCTTGATTAAAATTAACAATCTAACGTAAATAAATAGTCAATTCATCACAAACCCGTGGCTCAAAAAACCAAACGCTTCCGAATTAAATGGTCCTTTAAACAAAATGTTACAAGAAGTTAAGAAAATCGATAATTTAAACTCACCATTTATAAAACATAGCTATAACACCTTACTCTGATTACAACTTCGAATTCACACAAATAACCAAAGAATGAGTAACGAACCACTTTTGTATGAGTTCTCATACCAAAAAGACCTTCAGGAGTAAATAACCGGCGCACATTCCACGTCTACATCAACAAGCCCAACACACGACAATCTATCACTGATTTCCAGCTACCATCTACCTCCGATCATCAATATAATTATAATCGATTCAACAACTAAGGATATGGAATTCATGTTAACATACCATGAAATCGAACACCCCTACTCAACCCTGCGTATTCAAGAAACAACCCAATATGTGATGAAATTACTAACAGCCGAAGACAATAACATAACTTATGATCTTCAAGTTACTCTTACCATCACAGGCTACAACCAAAACACGACTGCAAGACTTGACGTCGACCATATCATCACCGATCTTAAGGAAACTAATAGATCTCCAACTACATAAGAAGAAAATGATACATGCAATGTATGCTTTGGAAATTACAACAATGGAACCTATCTTTCCTCTCTTACTTGCGGTCATACTTTCCATTTCTGATGTATTGATCAATGGCTTTCTACAAACATAAATATTCCTATACGTAGGGAAAGTCAACTATGATTCAGCATTATTACAATTTATAAGGGGGTTATGTTCCAATTTTCAGTTTCATTTACATACTGTTTTTGATATTCGTTTTAATTTTCAAAAAAATATAGACATGGTTTTCCTCATTTCCTAATATGTTCCATTGCAAGAATTAGTTTCTTACCAAAAAATCAAATAAAAGCATATATGAACAAAACTTCATTACACAAGTTTAAATTCAGATTTATCTCTAAAATAAAATTTCAAATGCCGTTCCTTCTATATACTGTCCACATATTATTATGTTCTTAATTTTACTTTATGTTTAAATTCTAACTAAATTAATTTTATTACGACTATCGGCTTTTTATTCTAATTTTATTGAAACAATTAGTCACAACCACTTATGATATTCCGCTTTGAACGAAACAACTTTAAAACAAAGTAATACACTATGGTCGCTAACCAGCATCAAATAGATAAAAAAAAATATCATTTTATTTCCACATATTTTCATTTTCGTTTTTAAACATATTTTTTTACTAAACCCATAAAATGATTTGTAAATTCATGTAAAAATAAAATATATGAACTCGGCGCATAGTGCCGGAATACCACTAGAGTCGAAACAAATTGTGAGTTTGGTTTCTCTTCTTCTTGCTATTTAAACTAGAACATAGAGCTATCTAATTTTGTTGTCCTTTCTCATAATCTTAAGTCTGAACATATATAGGTACAAAAACAACGGTCAAAATTTTCATATAAACTTACCCATGGGAAATAATGTGGAACACAATGTTTCTGTTCCTGAAGACCTTGTACAGGTCCAAGCATATATTAGATGGGAACGTAATGGTAAACAGAGTACTCTACATTGTGTATATATCCATTATTTTATAGTTAAGCAGAGTAACTAGTATATTGTCAATAGGAAGAGTATGAAGGTGCCCGTACAGAGCTAAAGGAGGAAATGATGAGAGGTGCTTCAGTTGAAGATCTCCGAAGAAAGCTGCCTAAGAAAGATGACACTAGTGACTCTCCAAAATCTAAGGAGACTTCATCCAATGAACAGAACTCACAGAAAAAAGTTTCCAAGCAACCGAAGCAGAAAAAATATTTCAGCACAGAGAAGATCCAGCGCAAAGGAAGGGACCTGAATAAGTGTTGAAATATGTTCGGACAATTTAGGCGTCATGGATCGGGCGATCCCTGGCAGAGAACGAGCGTTCCCATATACATGGAACGGGCGTTCCCATATACATGGAACGGGCGTTCCCATATACATGGAACGGGCGTTCCCATATACATGGAACGGGTACTCCCCGACATGGAGCAGGCGTTCCTTGCAGCATGGAACGGGCGCTCCTTGCCAAAATCTGAGATATATGAAAAGTTTCATTAAACGCTTTCTTATATATACCTTTAGGGTTTTACCCTATTATGTAGCACGAATTGTACTCTGAAAACTCGACTTCATCGATAAAGTACTCTCTTTGCCTGTGGACGTAATCCTGGGGGTGAACCACGTTAAATCTCTGTGTCAATCTTTATCGTTTATCAATCTGTTAATCTATATCTTCTCACATCCGTCACAACAGACTGGTATCAGAGCTCCAGGTTGAATCTGGTGAGAAGATGTCTGTGATAAACATGAATATCGACAAGTTTACTGGAATGAACAGTTTCAGTCTCTGGCAAATCAAGATGAAGGCGTTGCTGAAGCAACAAGGTCTTTGGGCACCGTTGTCGGGGAAGAAGGTTGAACCTGTTATAGCTGAGATGGAGGTTACCAAAGAGAAGGCATATTCAACGATTCTGTTGAGTATGGCAGATGAGATCATCATCGTTGTTTCTGGTGTTGATACTGCAGCTAGTTTGTGGTCGAAGTTAGAGAGTCTGTATATGACGAAGTCTCTGACTAAGAAGCTACTTCTGAAATAACTTCTTTTCGCTCTGAGGATGCAGGAAGGTACACAACTTCAGGATCACCTTGACGGTATAAATTCCATTATGTTGGATCTGAGGAATATTGACGTTAAGGTGGAGGATGGGGATGCGGCGCTGATTTTGTTGGTATCACTACCAAACTCCAATGAGAACTTTGTTCAGTCATTCATAGGGAGTAAGGATACAGTGAGTTTGGAGGAAGTCAGGTCGGCACTTCATAGCAGGGAGTTGCGACACAAGGCATCAAGTTCTAGTACAGACGACCAAGCTTCTGGGTTGTTTGTAGGTGGAGGAAAGAACTTTGGGAAAGGCAGAAGGTCGAAAGACAAAAAGTCATTTCCAAGGGGTCCTAAACCAACTGATATTTGCAATTACTGCAAAGAGAAAGGGCATTGGAAATCGGATTGTCCTAAGAAGAAGAAGCAAGCTGGTTCCACTGCTGTAGCCGAGAATGAAGCTAAGTCTGATGACGATATTGCTCTAGTTGCTCATGGAAAAACACATTCTAGAGATGTGTGGGTTCTAGACACGGGAGCGTCTTATCATATGTGTCCAAGGAGGGAATGGTTCTCAGAGTATGAGGCAGTGACTGATGGCAAGATCAAGATGGCGAATGATTTTGCTTGCGATATTGCAGGAATCGGTTCTATTAAGCTCAATACACATGATGGTAGAGTCTGCACGTTGACTGGAGTCAGACATTTTCCATCTATGTCCAAGAACTTGATCTCAGTTAGTCTTTTGGATAGCAGAGGTTTCAAGTATTCAGGTGGAGATGGGGTTCTGAGTGTCTACAAGGGTTCAGATGTGATTCTCAGAGGCTTCATTCATGGTACTTTGTATTTGCTGGATGGTTCTAAGGTTTCAGGTTCAGAAAATGTTGCATCTCCAGAGGTTCGCAAGGAAGATATTGACAAGCTATGGCATATGAGGCTTGGACATATGGGTGAGCGTGGAATGCAGATTCTGTCGAAGCAGGATCTTCTTTGTGGTCATAAGACCAAGAGTCTTGAGTTCTGTGAGCATTGTGTGTTTGGAAAGTTACATAGAAAGAAGTTTCCTAAGGTTGTTCATAAGACAAAAGGCACACTGGATTACATCTATTCAGATTGTTGGGGTCCCTCCAAGGTGGAGTTGCTGAAGGGTCATGGTATTTTGTGTCGATGATTGATGATTATTCGAGGAAGACTTGGATAACATTCATGAAGCACAAATGTGAAGCTTTCAACAGCTTCAAGGAGTGGAAGATCTAGTGGAGAATCAAACTGAAAAGAAGATTAAGAGGCTTCATACTGATAATGGTCTGGAATTATGTTCATCAGAGTTCAATCAGTTTTGTAAGGATGCAGGAATTGCTAGGCATCATATAATCAGATATACACCACAGCAGAATGGTGTAGCAGAGAGAATGAACCAGACATTGCTAGAGAGAGCGAGGTGCATGCTGTCTAGTTCTGG
Organism: Brassica nigra; assembly: GCA_016432835.1. Taxonomy (NCBI): domain Eukaryota; kingdom Viridiplantae; phylum Streptophyta; class Magnoliopsida; order Brassicales; family Brassicaceae; genus Brassica; species Brassica nigra. The sequence continues at coordinate 48,741,789 of CM028249.1, forward strand.
TTAGAGAAGAGGTTTTGGGCTGAGGCAGTGAATACAACTTGTTATTTGATTAATCTGGGACCGCATACAGGGATCGAGTGTCGAATACCTAATGAGGTGTGGTCAGGTAGGTCTGCTGATTACTCTATTCTGAGAGTCTTTGGTTGCACGGTTTACTATCATGTTAATGAAGAAAAGCTGGAACCAAGAGCAAAGAAATGAGTGTTTATGGGCTATGGAGATGGTGCCAAGCGATACAGAATATGGTCTCCGTCTGAGAAACGAGTTGTAATGAGCAGGAACGTTGTGTTTGATGAAAGTTCCATGTTTAAAGTTTCAGCTGAATCCATTTCAGAAGCAGAGCAGTAGGATTTTGACAAGCAGGTGGAGCTGCAGGAAGTGCAGTCAGATTACCTAGGATCGATCGATCCAATGTCAGGGAGCGATCGATCTACACCAGACATGGGATCGGGCGAACCTCAAGAAGAGATCGAGGGATCGACGTCTGATGAGCAGCCTGAGTCTTCTAATTCTGGAAATCAACGTGTTGAGTCTGAAAAACGCAGTATTGCTAGAGACAAGCCAAGGAGAGTTGATGTCAGGCCACCAGAGAGATATCAGTTTGATGATATGGTGGGTTATGCACTCCAGGTTGCAGAGGAAGTGGACACTTACGAGCCGTCCACTTACAGAGAAGCTATTTCAAGTTATACGTCTGAGAAATGGTTTGTTTCAATGGGAGATGAGATGGAATCTCATGAAAAGAATCACACATGGGATCTGGTCACACTACCACCTGGGAGAAAAGTTGTGACTTGCAAGTGGATTTATAAGATAAAATATGGTCAATCACCAGAAGAGGGAGTTAAGCATAAATCTCGAGTTGTTGCTAGAGGTTTCAGTCAAAGAGAAGGCGTGGACTACAATGAGATCTTCTCACCTGTGGTCAGACACACTTCTATCATAGTGCTATTGGCGATAGTAGCACGTCAGGATGTGGAGTTGGAGCAACTTGATGTGAAGACTGTTTTTCTTCATGGAGAACTTGAGGAGGAGATCTATATGACTCAGCCTAAGGGTTTTCTGGTTCCTGGTAAGGAAGATCACGTGTGTTGAGGAAGTCACTTTATGGACTTAAGCAGTCTCCTAGACAGCGGTACAAGAGGTTTGACAGCTATATGGTCAACTTGGGCTACGACAGGAGTCCTTATGACTGTTGTGTCTACATGAGGAAGGTGGAGGATGGGCTCTATTTTAGGTTTTTTGCTTCTAGGTTTGTCACTGAGAAAAACAAGGATAGTAGAGATTTTTAGTTAAGTGGATGATCACTTTTTCATCTTTATTTTACTGGTTAGAGCATTAGAGCACATCCATCAGTTAGAACCCAACAAAATTTCTAAAATAAAAAATATATTAATATTATAATTATTCATTTGTGTTTCATTTTTTTTTAAATTCAGATAAATCATTTAGTTTAGTTCAATAAATAACATATGTCTCAAGAGTATATAGACAGTTTCTTAGGACCTGATAATTAGGAATTTTTGCATTTTCTCTTTCATAATTTTGTTACTTTTTCTTTTTCCTAAAATGCCAAGAAGTCCTTTTGATACTGTTGTTGGAGGTGTTCTTAGAGGCTGCGTTTCTTTTTTCCTTTATCTATTTCCTGTGTACTGTGGCTGTCACAAAAATGGAAGGCAACCTGCTACTAAGCTACCATCCCCAATATTTGTCTCGATTTCAATCATGTATTGGATTAAAAGGGAGTTCGATTACGAGATTGATGGGCCTTGCAATGATTCACAACATTTATGTTAAGTCTCAAAGTGGCTCAAAGATATAATCTCTTCTAAACAACACCAAGGAATGTGCATAAAAACGGCTTTTAAATCTGCTAATCTTCTGATAGCAAACACTTATGTATTCCTCAGAAATTAATGTTAAATATTTTTTATTTGCTAATAAAAACAATATATTTTAATTAAACAATTTCAAATATATAACTGGTTCATCAACTCACACTAAAACTTGATACTTTAAAAGAGGTATATATACAAACCGAGAATTTTAATTTCAGTAAAGCATATTTTAAATTACTTTCAAAACTAAATTGTTTGCAAAATGCCAGTTTTATACAACCCTTTCTAACATATAAGAAAGTTGTACATTTGAAAACATAAGTGAGAAATTAGCAAACTATACTGTACATGACCAGTGGCGAATCTACGCTATGGACAAAGGGGGCAGCTGCCACCACAAAAATCTACAATTACACTTAAATGCATGAAGATTGTAGATTGTATAAATATTCTGTAGTTCTGGTGGTCAAAAGCTCTGTGTTGCCCCTACTCAACCTGGGTTCAAAGCCCTTTTGCTTACTATTTTTTTTTTTAGTTTCCTTTTTATGCCCCCACTCAAAGTATTTTCTAGATCCGCCACTGTAAATGACTATATACTAAAGATAGATATTTTATGTAGTTTTGTCTCATATTAGAAAGTTGTACATTTGAAAACACATGTGAGAAATTAGAAAACTATACTGTACATGACTATATACTAAAGATAGATATTTTATGTAGTTTTTTCTTCTATCTGTAAAATATCATTTGGTCATGACTCTTATGACTATTGACAAGTAGATAAACTTGAGATACCATTATATTTTAGCGTATAGATTTAGTGAAAACTGTATTGTACTCTATATTGAAACCAGATAAACGATTGCTCTTGTGTATGCGAATGCAAGTAAGAATAACTCTCTTATATTTCCTCAAGGTAAAACTCACTCAAAACCTCAAGTGTTTTACAAACTCATACGATCCTATCATTACTCGATGGATATATATATATCAAGCTAAAAACATGAAACTAATCTTAAACATAAAGATCCCTTAAATGTAGTAGATAACTCCTAAAACATCTCGCCATCTTTGTCTTCAATCTCGGATAGACTAGAATCTCTTTTAGCTTGCACCGCAAGTCTTCAGTCTCGGTCTATCATCTTCAAGCTTATCTCAACAATCTCCCCTTTAATTTTGAAGTTGACTTGCGCCAAATCTTGAACACCGATGAGTTCAAACTTGATCCTGCCAAGCACCTTTGTCAGGATATCTGCCTTTTGCTTGCTTCCAGATACATGCTCAACATCTACTTGTCCATTTTCAACGCACTCGCGTATGAAGTGGTACCTCCTATGGATGTGTTTGTTACATCCGTGGTAGAATGGGTTCCTTGTGAGTGATATTGCCGATTTGTTGTCCAATCGAATAGTCATCTTCTCACATGCTCCTCCGGTAATCTCACTTAGAATTTTTTGAAGCCATATCGCCTGTTTTGCTGTTTCTGTAGCTGCCATAAACTCAGCTTCACAAGAGGATAAGGCCACAATCTCCTACTTTTGTGAACACCAAGTGACAGGACTTTCCCTCAGATAGAAAATGTGCCCTGTTACACTCTTTCCATCATCGACATCTATGTTAAGAGAGCTGTCACTGTATCCCACTAGTGCTGGTGCCCATGGGCAAGCGCGACCCAGTCCCGGCCTGTCCGACTTAACTCTCATATCCTCCGTATAGCCGTGCCGTCCGACACCTGGGACCATATACCTCTCGTTTCGTCTCGATTAAGGTTATTGTCGAAGCGTTACGACCAAAAAACCGAGAGATCGTATAAACGCCCAAAGACCTAAGAACGGCCCGCAAGGATCCAAACTTGTCTAGGGACCCACCTACGATCTCAGAAGGGATTCAAGCCCATAGGAGTTATGATGGTTTTTCCTAACTCGCGGAATATGATAAATGCTAAGTTTCCAAAAATAAAAGGGAAGACTCGAGGATAACTACGAAGATCAACGATAAATGGAATATTCCCAAAAGGGATAAATTTGGGCCCAAAGGCAAAGGATTAAATGGGCCACCGACCTAGAGCAGCTATATAAGGAGAGCTGGAGCAGAAGAAAAAGGGATCCGAGATTTGAGACCTAGAGAACTCCCGTTAGCATAGAGAACTTAGAATTTAGGCGATTAGACTAGCAAGGCAGGACCTAGAACGTCTGACCGCCTCTTGTTCTATTTTTATCTTGTTCGCAGATCTCTGTTCCTCTCGGAAGGATCGGACCATTCTTTTACTCTAGAGCTCAGCACCTAGAAACCCTAGGCATTATTCTCAACATGCCTGTTTCTATGACCCACGCTCGTACTAGATGAACTCGCCCAGGCGGTTCGATCTCTTGTTCAATTCTTTCTAACTGAACTACGTCCGACTTGATCCTCGAAAAGGGTACGTAGGCGGTCTTTCTTAAGATCCAGTCCCAACTCTTAACAAAACCTTTTCCACATTTATTTGGTCACTTGTCGTCGGCTCTCGCAGAGAATCTGGACCTCAAGGAAAGTAGGGTTTTCATTGCTTTCCTTCATTATTATTCATTAAAATCGACGGTGTGAATTTTGGTTCCCACACCTTTCCTTGTATGCCAATGCGGGAAACATCACCAAACTTAACCTTCCCTGTGATTGTCTCATCCAGCATGGTGAAGTAAGAGCGTTCTCCAGTCATGTGGTTTCTGGCTCCATTGTCCAGATACCACACATTGCTCTTGTCTAGGTTTGTCTCAAATGCTTTAAGCTTCAGTTTCTCCTCATTAAGAAATACTACTTCATTCAACATCAACTCATCAGCTTCGTGTGTGTTGTCTTCTTCTTTAGCTTCTTGTGTTTCTTGAATCAGCTTGAGTAGACGATCAGGACAGTCGCTTGCATAATGTCCTACCTTGTCGCACCGGTAACATCTGATCCTTGCATCTCTCACAGTACCAGATCGTCCACGACCTCTTCCTCTACTGTAGAACCTTCCACCACGACCTCGGCCTCTATTGTTTCCATTAAAGCTTCGTGCATACTGCTGATCTGTGTTAGCATACATAAGTTTGCTCTGTTCTTCCACTGTTTCTTCTTCCTCGCTTACACGCTCTTCATAGGCCTTCAAATTACCAATGATATCTTCGAAACTGGTCGTCTTGAGGTCTAGAACTTGCTCCACTGCAGCTACGGTATGTATATATTTTCTGTGGGGAAGACTCTTTAGAAACTTCTTGACAAGTTTTGATTCTTCTATCTCTTCTCCGAGCGCAGCAGACTTTGAAGATATTTCAGAGATTCTTCCAGAGAACTTGTCAATAGTCTCATTGTCTTTCATTTTCAAACGGTCAAACTCCTCCATAAGTGTTTGTAGGCGAGCTTCCTTGACCCTATCAGCACCCATATGTCTCGTCTTGATGGCGTCCCAAACCTTCTTCGCTGTGTCCAGTTCACCTATTTGCAGAACGAGTGACTCAGGTATGGATTGTACTAATAACGCCATGGCCATGTTGTTTCTTTCATCGTCTTCTTCTTCTGTCTCAATGATAACCCACGCCTTGTGTACCTTCAATAGAATTTTCATCTTGATTGCCCATACAATGTAATTTGTGGAGCTAAGTATGGGGCACTTTATCGAAGATGATCCTGTCTCCTTCGGTTTTGCCGTAGTAACCGTAAGATCCCCCATCGCTTCAATTTTGAGGCTCTGATACAAAGTATTGAAACCAGATAAACGATTGCTCTTGTGTATGCGAATGCAAGTAAGAATAACTCTCTTATATTTTCTCAAGGTAAAACCCACTCAAAACCTCAAGTGTTTTACAAACTCATACGATCCTATCATTACTCGATGGATATATATATATATATATATATATATACATACTAATCTTAACCATAAAGATCCCTTTAATGTAGTAGATAACTCCTAAAACATCTCGCCATCTTTATCTTCAATCTCGAATAGACTAGAATCTCTTTTAGCTTGCACCGCAAGTCTTCAGTCTCGATCTATTATCTTCAAGCTTATCTCAACACTCTAAACTCTAAGGCTGTATTGTACTCTTCTTTCCCCAACTAGCTTGGTTGGAGGTTTAATCAATTTCTGGTGTTAAAAAAAAAGATTTAGTGAAAGCTAAGTTTGTGTATAGTCTGGGTGGTGAAGAGTTTAGACGAGACTGTCTGCTGTTGAACTGATGATCGTAAAAGTCAATTAGGCCAATATTCTCACATCGTTTTATCCTCCTAATAATGGTCTCTAACTTTAGTTAGTGAGATAATTGTAAGAAAGTTTTTTATACATAAATGAAGAGTAATCCATCAGAAAAATGTAGAATCATTGATTCACGAGGTGGCTCTATGCTAAGTGACTTCGAAAATCAAAACAATAATAATCATATAATGAGAAAGCATACAATAAACGACTAATATTCTGAATTAAGAATATCTAGAACTGATTAAGAAGCATTACATTTACAAAGTCGTTTCATTAAGCGTTTTTACTTGCAACATATCCCGGTTTTGCTTTTAACAATGAAACGTGTAATTAGTATATATCACAATGACTAACCATAAAGTAATCATATACATACACACATTCATGTAGACATAAAGCATCTCCATACATCTTTTCTTTCATATTTTTTTGATAAGTCGTCTATTCTTTCATATACAGATTCATATCTAAACCGTTGAAATCATGGGAGTATATCATCAGGGCCGGATCTGAACATAGCCTAATAAAACATTGGCCTCGGCCCCCTAAATTTTTAGAGTATTTTTACGTAGATATAAACCTTCAAACATTAGATTCGGTCCCCAAATTTTTTAAAGTTCTTAGAAATATTTTAAGCCTCCAATCAGATCCGGCCCTGCATTATCATCATCGCATCAGACAGCATACCAATATAAAACAAATGAACCCTAACAGGAATGGACATCGAATAGCCTTCAAGCTGATGGTTGGAAGTTAAAACATAAAGGATCAAACACATTTAGCGTGAATAATCATAATTCATTTTATTCATAAAAAAACTACAAAAGCAACAACAGCAGCATCTTATGATAATTGAAGAGAAGTTGCACATAGAGAAGCAAATAAGAAACAATACATATTTAGCTGGGAAAATTTATATTGATTTTTTATATATATGAATATGATCATACTGTTGCCCCCGAGTAATTAGCCATCATAGTCTGACCTTGTAGTTGTGGCAGCTGTTCTTGTTGTTGCTGCAGCTGAAGAGGCGGCTGCGTTTGCGTTAGCGTTTTCAGCCTATTGAGTCTCTGACTTCACGGAAGTACAACCTCACGGCGCGTGAGCCGAAAGGGTTAGCCTCGGGAGGGCCACCATTCTCCTCGAAGGCGGCACGGAGGCAGCCTATGAGGGCATCGAGCGAGCCCCAGGCTTGTCGGAGAGGGCAAGGCGCAAGGCGCGGGAGGGTTTGGGAGGCCGAAGAAGGCGCAGTTCTGGTGGTGGATCTTTGTTTTCCCAAACTGGTCAAGGTAGCGGAGGAACTCGAGCACATGTGCGCCGCTGCACGACGGGAGAGTGAGTGGAGGACGGGGGTTCCGGAGGTATTGGCAGAAGGTGTTCCAGTCTCGGCGTTTCTGGTTCTCGTACCGGCTTGAGGGAGGTGGTGTTGATTGTGCGGAGGTGTTAGGCATCAACTACTATGGACAGGTAAAGGGAGAGCTAAGAGCAAACACATATGCTATTAGGCCTTAACTTTAGATCATAATATAGTAATCTGACCCTGGGGGATTCAGGAATCAGTGTGTGGTGTTGGAATAAAGCTTGTAGAGACTGATGAATACAGTGAATCTGGAAGAGGGATATATCCTGATGGTCTCTACCGCGTGTTGTTGATGCTCCACGAGAGATACAAACACCTGAAAATTCCCTTCACCGTCACAGAAAACGGTGTGGCTGATGAGACGGATGTGATTCGGTGGCCTTACCTGATCGAGCATCTCCTTTCCCTTTATGCTGCAATGCTCAAGTTTTTTTGTCCTTGGCACTCTCTGAATCCTACACATGTTTATCCCTGGACCGGCCCTGTTTGTTGTGATGATTTTTTTGAGCATGTGTACCATAACAGCACTAGGTGTTACCATATCTCTCACTGTTTTTGGTGGGTTTTACGACAGGGTGGTACCGATGCTTGGTTACATATTCTGGACTGTTTCAGACAACTGGGAATAGGCGGATGGATATGGTTCTAAATTTGGACTTGTTGCGGTTGACCGATCCAATAATCTTGCACAAACGCTTCGGCCATCGTACCATCTCTTTTCCAAGGTTTAATCATTATAACCCCACACTTTGAGATCATGACATTGCTTTTCTACTCACATGGCTTTGTGTTCCTATTTTCCAGATAGTGAAAAGCGGAAAAATCACACGGAAAGATCGGTCACATGCATAGATTGAATTCCAAAGAGCTGCTAAATCAGGAAAACTACGGCCATTCTACCGGGCCGTTGATAATAATGGTCTAATGTACTTTCCGAGGCTTTGTCTGTTTAAAAGATGGTCTTGATAAGCCTCAGTGGAGACCTTATGTTGACCGTGACTGGCGATTTGGTCACTACCAAGTGGATGGTCTTCAAGACCCGCTGAGTCACGTGGCTCGAGTCCTTCTCATATGGCCGCTTATCATGAACAGGAAGATAAGAAAAGTGAAGGTCAAGCACACTGATGATACTTCTCTACATCTCGCTTATGCCTCACCCTATTACTAGATGAAGAGATTAGAAACCGAGAAAATGTGCTTACGAATGATAACACGAGACAGCTATTAGTTACAGGGTGGTGACTAAAATCAACACAATCTTTATGGCAGCTGGTCTCGGGCGGTTGGATGGGAGCCAAGGATAATTCCATACTGAAATAGATGATCCTGATCCCACCCTTTTGATTAGTCCTTCGCTTACCAAAGATCTAGCAGAGATAATACTACGCCAGCCGTATGACGACGAGTATGATCTAATTGGTTCCAGGGGTGATGCATTCCTGAAATACCGTCCTTTGAACACAAGAGCGAATAAAGTTTATGGTTTCTCTATCAGTCTCCAAAGCTGTTTCCCAAGCATAGCCGTGTTAAAATCTGTTAGGTCTTTAAAACCTATTCATCCATCCTCCTTAGGACTACATAGTTCGTCCCAAGATTTCCAGTGCATGCCTCTAGTATTTATCCCTGCTCCACCAGAATTGTGCTACTGCACTGGTTAGCTTTTTCATAACCGTCGTGGGTATACGATAGCAGGACATGACATGATTAGGCAGAGCCGTCACCACCGACTTTATGACCACTTCCTTTCCCCCTTCGTAAAAAACTTGAAAGTCCATCCGTTGACCAATTATTTAAACGATCTCGTACGAATCCAAACACTTGTACTTTTGATCCTCCCAAATTTTCCGGAATTCCTAAGTATGATCCCATCCCATCCTGGTTCTGTATACCTAAGATATCTCGCAGTTCCTGTCTGCTGGATTCGTCGATCTTGTGACCAAATTGGATCGATGATTTATCAAAATTTATCTGCTGTCCTGATACCACTTCATATTCCTTAAGAATCCGAAGAATTTTATGGCATTCATCTCTTTGTGCATTGTAAAAGAAAAGGCTATCATCTGCAAAAAGTAAATGAGTAATCGATGGACAAGTCCTTGCAACTTTTATGCCCGTCAGATTTTTCTCCCTTTCTGCCTTTTTAATATTTGCGACCAAAGCTTCTGTACACATAATGAATAAATAGGGAGACAGAGGATCTCCCTGACGTAAACCCCTTTGCGGAATTATTTGTCCCTTAGGCTGTCCATTCAATAAAACTCTATATTATACTGATGATATACATTCCATCATCAGTTTAATCCAGTGTTGATCAAAACCCATTCTAGAGAGTAACGCTTGAATAAACGTCCATTCAATCCTATCATAGGCTTTGCTCATATCCATTTTGATAGCCATAAATTTACCTTGGCACGACTTATTAGTCTGTAAACCATGAAACATCTCCTTTAGCTATAAGGATATTATCCGAAATTAAACGACCCGGCACAAAAGCCGATTGTGTTTCTGAAATAAGTAAGGGGAGACAAGACTTTAATCTCTGGCATAACACCTTAGAAATAACCTTATACCCTACATTACAAAGACTTATAGGTCTGAGTTTTGTCATCCTTGTACGCCTCTCCGTTTTGGGAATCAAACAAATGTTTGTGATGTTTAACCGTGTATCCAGTTCTCCCGAGATCAAAAAATTATTAACCATATCCAGGAGATCCTTCTTTATTATATTCCAAGAGTGTTGGAAAAATAAAGCTGGCATTCCATCCGGTCCAGGAGCTTTTTTAGGATGCATCGTAAACAGAGCCTGCTGAACCTCCTCCTCAGTTGCTAATCTGATTAATCTATGATTCATCTGAGGGGTAATAGTAGATCTAATCTCGTCTAAAAAGCGTCAAAATCCGAAGGAGCTGTGGTCCGAAACAGATCATCAAAATAATTGACAGCCACGTTTTCTAGTCCTTGTTCCTCTATTATCCAATTACCATCAGTGTCATAGAGTCCCACAATCCTATTGCGAGCTCGGCGTTGTTTTGTAGGAGCATGGTAGAAATTAGTATTGAGATCTCCTGGTGTATACCACATTTTTCGAGTCTAACTTTTGCCAGTAGTCTTCCTCATCCTTATATGCCTCTTGTAACTTCCTAGAAACCTCCAGTATATCCTCCTGAGTTCTGTTGTTATCCGTCTGTACTTCTTCCAGTGCTTTTTGGAGCTCACTGATCTTCTCCTTTCCATATGGTGGATTATTCTTTCTCCATGTTGCGATCTCATGGCGAAAATTAATAATTCTTGACACAAAATCCCCTGAATTCGCCGTGTTGGAAGCACCCCAACCTCTCTCGATAGATTCCAAAAACCCCTCCTGAGCAAGCCATCATTTATCAAACCGTAATTGTCCCCGACGTTTGGGTACTTTATTCTCAAGATGAGCCACTACTGGCCGATGGTCAGAACCCACCAGCCCTAGGTATTCTGTGTAAGAACATGAGAAAAGTTTATGCCAATCCTCATTTGCTAATGCTCTGTCCAATCAATATTTAACCATAACTTTGTTTCTTCGTCCTTGCCATGACATTTGATTTCTCCGTGCTGGGAATTCCAATAATCCAGTATTCCGGATCATGTTATTGAAAGGTACAAATGATTCTGCACTCCTTAAAACACCACATTCCTTTTCATGATTTCCAGTAATCTCATTTAAATCTCCAATAATAAACATTGGTTCTGATCTTGCGAGGCCATATCGAGTTAAATGTTCCCATACTTGATCCCTATGTTTGTGAACTGGATCTCCATAAACAAACGTCATAAATAACCTTTTGCCCAGTATCGTTGCTTCCACGTCAATCATCCGGTTACTTGTGTACAAAATATTAACCATATACTCATTATTATAATAAAGTGCTAGTCCTCCACGTGTACAATCGGATCCACCGTAATAAGATTTTCAAAGCCGAAATGAGTCTGAAAACCTTGAACAAAAGCAAACTCTTGTTTTGTTTCCGATAAAAATAAAAAATCTGGTTTGTGTTTATACCATATCTCCCTGAGATAACTGATTGTTCATTTGCTTCCCATACCCCTATAATTCCAGCTAAGAACCCTCATTTAAAAAATATGTGTTTTTGCTCTGTCGAGCTCTAGAGGTTGGTGTGAAGAAACCCATACCGGTGTCAAGAATAGATACAGCAAGTTCCAAACCCCTCCCTGGGTCGCTCTTAGAAAAGAAGTTAATTTGCAAAACATCCGTTCTATCTACGTTCCATCTAGTAACATCCTCTGTCTGGCAGTCTACCTGGTAATCAAATCTAAGCTCTACTAAATGCAACAGCACCATAGATACCAAGCTCAATAAACATATCCTTAAGTTAAAAAGGTCTTGATAGGACTTTGAAACACTCGAATAATACCAATCACCCCAAACACATACATAACAAAACTCATATAGTTTAAAAGCTTCTCCAACTTTAGCTTGAAAATACCTTAGTGACCAAAAGAACCATTCAATATAATGATGCTGAATATAAACTGTGGTCCCATACTCCCCTTTGCAAATTATAAAGTGAAATGTACTTCTTTGGCCTAATGAAGCCGAGAAGAAACTTTCTGCCACCTCCCATCGATTACCATTTATCCCTGGCCTCAAAACCTACACACTCTTATTGAGTCCAAGTACCAAACTCCAGACCAACCCAACCTTGAACGTAATCTCTACTGCAGTAACGATAACAAACCAGTAACCCAAAAGCAACAGTTTATTCCATATCAAGGGCAAAAGAAAGCCACTTAAACCATACATAAAACTCAAGAGAAAAAAACCATGAAACAAAAGCTACCCATTCCCAGATAAAGAAACACAAACTAAAGCACCCATATTTGAATTAAAATCCTGTCTCCCAGTCTTTCTTTTTGTTGTACCACTTCATAGTTGATGTCAAGGTTTAGAACTGCTCGGCTTCGGGTTTGAGGTACCCTGCTCTTCCTTCTGCTTTGCTCCGTCTCCAAGCTTGCTCTTCCCATTATTGCGCTTGCGGGGTGAAGCCAGTGCCTGCACTAGTCGCTTCTTGGATGTGCCTCCTGCAACTCAGATTCTTGAGAAGCTTCTTCTTAACTCCCTATTCTTTCCCACCCCTCCCGAAAGCTCACTCTGCGCAGCTGTGTCCGTTCCCTGATTATCCTCCGAGAGCCAACAACCTCATTAGATGCTGTTGCGGATTTTGACTCCATGATCTCGCCATCGGAGAGATCTTCAAACTCATCATCGGCCTCTTCAGTAATCAAACTCATTGAGCTGCAGATCAATTGGTGACAGCTTGTCCTGTGGAAGAGTTATTAAAGGGTGAGATCCTGGGTTCGAGGCGCACCAACAACTTAACTATGGAATTAGTGAGAATTCATAAGGGAGGGGTTGGGATCGATTCTGCACAGAACTGTGAACCTGTGGTCTACGGAACGGTGGATCCATGGGACAGGTCGTCACAAAACCGTTCATGGACTTTTAATCTTGGAGATTGATGCTCCCATCTACTTTGCTAACGCTGGTTACTTGCGTAAGAGGTAACCTTAACCCTAATTAATTCATTTGTACATGTGTTCTAGCTCTTCTTTTATCAAGTTTACATGTTCTTTACTCTAGAAAATAGCGATATCTTTGATTTTATAGGTTCTGACCAAGTGGAAAATAATAGACATGTGGAAGAAAAAACACAGCCCATTTGGAATAGCCTACGGATGGCTTATTGAAAAAAGGCATGCTTCCTCGGTTTTAGATCTCCGTTGATGATATCTGAGATTTTTGTGTATTTTTATTTTTTTATAATTTGCAAGAGCATATTTTGTTTTCTTCTTAATATTTGTTTTATAACTTTGTGAATTTGCAAGAAGCCATCCGTAGGTATCATCAAAGAAGATAGCTTATAATTTTTTAATATCATCAAAGCCATGTGGTTCCTCTGTTATAATTTTGTACATTTTTTATTTAATACAATTAGTTGAATAATTGTATTTTAATACAAAATCAATTCTTTCTCTCTAACGTCTTGTTATACTAATATATATTTTCTTTCAGAAAACAACTCAATTTATTTACATTAGATTGTTTTTAGCCCATATTATTTCTCAAAACTTACGTTACTTTATATATATAGGAAAAAATAATTGTCAGGAACTTGAATTATAAATCATCAATTACCAACACATGAAATATTTACAGAACAGAAGAATTTTTTTGAGGCCTCATTTGTTTTTGTAAATATTTACAGAAATATACGATTACTTTTTAATTTTAATTTAAAATTTTCATTAAAATAAAAAAAGAAAACTGCTACCACTAATTACACTATATTTTTATATATAACTAAATATGAGCCCGTGCGTTGCAACGGGTTTTGCTTGATGATTTAATTTAATAAAAACATAACAAAAATAAAGAAAACAATTATCAAATATCTAGTTACTTTTTAAAAAGTTGTTTTACTATCTTATTATATATTTTATTAATCATGAGATATTTTAACACGTGTTAAAATTTAAAGATGAAAATTACTATCAAATAAACTTTTACAATATCTTTTTTTTAGGATTTTAGAAAAGGAAAATTAACAATAAATAAATTATTTTTACGAATATTTTTCTTTTGGATTTTTTGAAAATAACTTTTAGAAAAATTAGTATTAAATATTTTTAAATTTTATTTTTACTATTAAATAATTTGAAAATATTTTTCAAAATATTTTTCATAGTATATATATTTTAATCATGAGATATTCTAACACATGTCACAATATTAAAAGAAAAATTAATATTAAATAATCTATTGCAATTATATTTTGTTTAAGATTTTAAAAAATGAAAAATTACTATTAATTAATATTTATAATTCATTTTAACCAAAATTATTAATTATTATCGTAGTATATATATATTTTTAATTATGAGATAGTTTAACACATATCGCAATTATAAATATATAACTGACATGTATCACAATCATGTAGCAACTTTGAAGAACCAAGCTCAATATAAACTTTTATAACTATATTTTATTCAGAAAACAAATTTTTTGATAATTAATTTTTAGGTAAGGAAAACAATTTTTTTGATAATTGTTGCAACGCACGGGCTCATATCTAGTTATTCAAGGATCCAACTTCAGTAGATGTAATAGTTATTTAAACCTATAAATTGTTGCATTCAATACGGCAAGAGATTTAATTATACGGAAGATATAAAGCAAAGACGATATAAAGAAATAACTGACCAAAAGTATCTTACCATATAAATTGTATGTTGAATCTTTCAGTTGATCTAAATCTTCATAATTTCGAAATTGAAATTTTGCAGGCGGTATCTGAGGTAATTGTTGAACCATTCATGCAATTGATATTCTCTTAGTCAATCTTATTTCAAATTTATGATCTGAGACTATGTAGTTTTTATTGCAATCTTGCATATTAAAATTGCAGATTTCAATAACGGCTCCTTCACGTAATCCATCTCAAACTTTTCAATAAAAGAATGATGCACACACCATTGAATAGTATTTTCCTATATAATAAACAAATTATATTTAATAATAGAACTATATAAAAGTTTTTAAAAATAAAAATAAAATATTTACCTTCTCATCGAGTAGGAGAAAATTCATTCCTATAAACTCATTATTCTTATTTAAATTTCTTGCTTCCCACTTTCTAGTAAGACACACTACGGTACAACGGTAAGGACTTTTTTATTTAACTGATCTAGTGTTAAATAACTTTCTGAAGTCATTGTTTCTTGATAATTCCTGGTAACAAATTAAATTATAATTTTAGTTAGAAAATAATAAATAGGAAGAACACACATAAGCATAATCACAAGTAAACGTATTAAAGTAGTAAATTTACGTTGACATTAACTTACCTAGAACAACATAACCAATTTTTGATTGTCGATACAAACAATACACATAAGCAATCATAATAGTGATATTAACTTACGTACGTACAACAGCATAACTAATTATAGATTGTATATATGTACAAATGCCTAATCATTATTGTGGCAATAACTTACGTAGACAGCATGACAATAATGACAAAAGAAATCAACATCAGTTTATAAGAAGAAAAGAACATGCGAAGATCAGGATATAGAACCTCACCTTATTTTTTTTTGAATCAATAATTATGTTTGGTGATCAAATATGAGAAGTGGCCAAATATGAGAGAGCTGTTCTATATATATATATATATATATATATATACTAGGTGATTTTCCGTGCTCATGCACGGTATAAATATTTATAAAATAAATATACTATAATTTACTTTTAATTTTAAATTGATTTATAATTTGTATGCAAAATTTATATTAAAAATATTATATTATTTTAATTAGATATATGATTTTAGATATGTTATTAGTCGGTTTTGTTGTTTTTATAGTTGATTTAGTTATCATTTGGGTATATTGGTTTGCATCTATTTCTCTGAATTAAACTATATTATTTTTATTTAAAATATATTAAAATTATAATTAATTTTCCTATTTTTATTTATGTTGGCTGTTGTCTTAGATATGTAAATATATTTGATGAAGATTTTGTATAACTTAAGACATATTATGCTTAGAATGAAATAAAAAATAAATTAAAGTGTCAGATTTCAAATCACATAAATTAATATAACGATAATATTCTACAGTTTCATGCATATACATAAATTTTACGGAAGAACTAAATTGTAATAGTTGGTTAATATTTTATTTTCATTTGTTAATAGATTTTGAGTCATTCTATAATTTATATTTATAAAAGAAATTATTATTATTATTATTATTATTATTATTATTATTATTATTATTATAAAATTATATATTCTTATTGTAGTTAAATCTATGATTATAGATACAAGTTGGATTAATTGAGTCACTCATGTTGTGAGTATGTTGAGTTAAATATATTATTTCAAAATCAAACTAAAGTATAATTACTTTTTATTATAATTAAGTAAAATCAAATTAACTTTATTTATCGTTTAAATGTGTAGGTATTTTCATAATATTTATCAAATTATATGTTGGTTTCTTTGAAAAAAATAAAGCGATAATCTATAGGAAGTTACATACATAAGTAACTAATACATTTTTGGAAGCTTATCAACACATATCAATATTTACAATAAGTGAAATATTTTATAGATTCTAAGTAATTTTATGTCTTAGATTTATTAAATGATAAACTGAAATTTATTTTAAATAATCTTAAAAATTAGATTTTCTGGTATTTTGTTTATGGTTATATTAAGTTCCACAAAAATAAAAACATAAAATTTAAAAGCAAGTTTAATATCAAGAAAACAAATAATTTTAATAATGATAAAATATAATATATCGACCTCGTTAAAGTATATAGTGTTATATTATTTTAAAATATTTTGTAATTATTTGATCAAAAGATGTTTATTGTTAATTGTTTTCTTCAATATCTCTTAAAATAAGCAATTTAAACAAATTGTGAACTTGTAAATTTGGAATATTTTTATTTTGTGAACTTTCATTTTTTAATGAAATCATATTATATATATAGATATTTTTGTTTAAATTTTTAAATTTTTTATAAATGTTTCCTTTTATTATATATGTTATTTAGAATTTTTTTTAAAGAAAACCAAAAAAATTCAATAATAGTATTTAAATATAATATTATTAATTCATTAAGGGAATCAATGTAATCAACCATCATGAGAGTTAACGTGAGCTGACATAGGAACTGACTCCTCAAATAATATTATAGAGATATATATTTATGTGTGTGTGTGTGAATAATTATAGTTCCTCTTGGGTTATGATCTTTTTAATTAGGATTTGAATAAAGGAAAATTAACATTAAACAGTCTTTGACTTTTTTTTTGGTCTAGGGTTTTTTAAAAGGATAATTACTATATAATATTTATTTACAGTTGTCTTTTATTTCTTCACAATTATTTTTTCTTCATGATTTTAGGAAAGGAAAATTAGTATTCTATAAATTATTTGTAAAAATCGGTTTTCACATAGGTTTTGTAAAAATGAAAAATAGTTTTACTTTTTTTTTTAAATCGTTTTTATATGTCAATAATCATTTTTTTTTTGTTTATGACCTTTTTAATTAGGATTTGAATAAAGGAAAATTAGCATTAAACAGTCTTTTATATTTTTTGGTTTAGTATTTTAAAAAGGATAATTTTTTTATTTATTTATATATTTTAACACATGTCACAATCTTAAAGTTTTAATTGTCATGTGTCAGGATCGTGTTAATTAGTAACTTTGAAGAACTAAGTTTTATATAATAAGATGCTACTTATAAATCTTAACAATTAAAAGAGACTAATGAAACGCAGGTCAAATATTTCAAATCTTAACAATTTCATAATCTAAAGATTCACTAAAAATAGCAACGAATATCTCTTTGTGAGTCTACAATAATTTATTTATCTAAGGGTTTGATTGGCAGAGCATTAGCATAAACATTATGCTTGTTATTATCCAATCAACATTTATCACAAAAACATTTACAAGAGCATTTATAAGATGCTAATGCTCTCCAAATGCTCTTTGCTTAATGCTCTCCAAATGCTCTTTGCTCAATGCTCTCATACGGAGCTTTTGGTAGAGCATTTACTGTTAGAGTATATAAAATTTTAAAATAATTATATATAATTAATTTATCTTATTTAATAATATAAAAATTATGTTCATAATCAGAAAAATATATTTATATTTTTTAAAATAAAAGTTGTGATTAATTTTAACTTTTAAAAGAAAAATATTTCACATTTGAAATATAATATAATTTATATAATTACACATATCATTCATTATTTTTAATAAAACCTAAAATAATATATATTTATATATTATATATTAGAAAATGAAAATATCTATATTATTTATAAAAATAAATTATATCATATATTAATTTTTATGATAATATTATATATTAATCATTTACTTGCTCTACCATTAAATAAATAATGATAATTTATATATAAAAATATATAATTACCTTTTTTTTAATAATATCAAAATTATTTTTATATCGAAAATAAATTTATATTTTAAAATAATATTTACATTTATTTTTAAATAATAACATTTTACATTTAAAATTTAATTTTATAATTAAATAAGATTCATTATTTTAATAAAATATATTATTAATATATATTATAATTTAAATACATATTATTTTAAAATAAATATATTATATATTAACTTTTATGATAATTTAAAAATTGTACAATGCTACTGCTCTACAAATCACTTTATTTGAAATTTTAATGAGAGCATAGAGCTTCTACATCTGCTTCTACATCCTGCTGCTTCTTCATCAGCTGTACCAATCGAGGCCTAAGTATATATTTCAAATCTAAGCTATTAAACTATGGTAGATTATTTGAACAGTAATTAATACAAAATTTCTTAAATTATTAAAAAGAAACATTCAAATTATGTGGGATACGGAAATAATCCTATAAATATTTCTCATAGTAAACTACATATTGCAAATATATATATCTCTCAACTTTTTAATATTTTTAATAACAATTAAAGGTAAGCAAATTTAGCTGTTAAAAAGCTGTTCAAATACAAAAAATATTGTAAGAAACATTTTCTAAAATTTATTCATCCTAAAAATTTAAATATTTAAAGATCTATAGATTTTGTATCATATTCTATTTTCGGTTTGAAACTAACATCACAATAAATAATCGTCAAATATTATACAGATCATCAATATCTTTATTTTAAATTGTTTCCCAAAAATTTCAATAACTGTAAAATAATACTCTTAAATATATTCTAATCTTAAAAGTATATCCAAAACATATTTTACATTATATATTTTTGTTTAAAAGGAAGAGATACTCTGAAAATATACTATATTCCAAATCTACTTAAATCGTGGATACGGGTGTAGGTCAGACCTATTTTAAGGTAGAAGTTTGAAATATTGAAAATATATATAATTTTAATTATAAATATATTGTTTATATTTTTGAAAAAAATAATTATTTTAATTATTTAAATAAATATCCGCGGATCCCGTGGATTACCCGCAAAATTAAGTAGGAGGGTGTGGGTGTAATATTTTCTTCTTGCGGATCATGTAGATCCAAATTTTGAGTCGAAAGAATGACGACTCAACCCACAGTGGGCGGATTCGGAGGTGTGGGTTTGATTCACTTTCCAATATTTTACGTATATAAAATTTGGAAAAGAAAAATTAATTTTAAAGCACGAATCAAAACTAGTAGTAAATTTAATTTTGCTGGAAAGGAACACACAACAGAGAGGTAGAAAAAAAACTTCCATGAAAAATGTGGGAATATCCGATATAACTATTTTCATTATTCTAGCTTTAGAAGAGCACTGATAGAAATCAAGACACAATTAAGCAAATCAGAACACCTAGCAGAACCTAAATTCAAGTGCCCTAAGAAGTCAAATTTTTAGACAGCATGGTCATCATACAATGAGAGACGAGACCTAGTCTCCGACAACTCAGCCTCTACTTTGTCCATTTGAGCTTCCATTTCTGAACACTTCCGCTTCAGTGGCTGTAGTTCCTCCTTCATTTCTTGAATCTGTGCCAAACAAGCTTTTTCTTTCTTCTTGTTTTCCTTAACTTCATCAAGTTTCTTCCCCAACCAATCCAACTGAAACCCCGCATCGGTTAGGTATGACAGAGCAGCATATTCCTCTGACAGATCATCCTTGGAGATTTCCTGAGGCGAATGACACATCGTCTGGGTTAAGCTTAGGAGGACATTCATGTACGCCGTCTTCAGATATGGATTCTTCGGATGAAAGTTTGATGCAATATCTTGTCGTCTTTCAAACAAACGGTTCACAGATTCTACCTGCAAGTGGAAAATAGAATATAAAGTAAAACCATAACATAACAGACAAAACTATTAGTGAGGGACTCTTACGATTGGTTATTTTCTCTTTCTATGTTTGAAAGTATTTTTGCTATAAAATATAATACCAGATCTTGTAAAACCAAATGATGGTTATTGTATCTACAAGAAACACCAAAAAGTTTTTTACAAAAAAAAAGAAACACCAAAAAGTTTTGTATTCTTTTAATTTACCTGTGAAGGAAGGACTTGAAACCCATTGACATCTATGGTTTCCATTACAGGTGAAGATTCCTCTTTTACATCTGCTTTACCTTGAACTTCAAGAACATCAACCTTCACAACAATCTTAACTTCACCATTGACCAGAAATCCCTTTTTGGCATAAAGTTCGGTAAGGTTAATCATATCTGTAAACCCCCAGTCAGGTTTTGTCTTATCAAGCCAATTTTGCGTCTCTGCAAAATTTAAAAATATGACAATATGACATATTATATACTCCATTGGATTAAAAATCCATGCTGACAACTAAACAATCCCTTCACAATATATTAACAAAAATCGCTCAGCAGTACTCTAATAAAATAAGTATGAAACTTCACAACATTTAAATAAACGATCACCTTTCAGTTCGGATAGTTTGTCCGAGAACTGATTTACTACAGTAAAGGAAACGTCAACGTGTCTTCTCCATCCAAGAGGCAACAACTCAGAATCAGCAACGGCTAGAAACAGAGAGAAATTATTAGCCTTATTATTTCCCTTGGGATAGGCCACTAAACGCCTGCAAACAAAAACATAAGACAACAATCAGAAAAGTGAAGGAGATTAAGCCGAAAAACATATTGAAAACAACTTCTTTTCTTACCATCTGCAGCGACCCACCACGAATATATCAGACTTAACTATCTTGGATTGCAAAGAGGAGTAGTTTTTGATCACCCAAGTGATCTTCTTATCAGATTGTTTCTCCATTTGATCTTGAAGATTGATCCTAAGCACACAAACTTGCAAGTCCAACAATTAAACCAAAATAAAATAAAATACTGAGAGAGCATTCTTAAAAGATGATTTGCTTTTCACAAGTTACCACGTTTGACAAAACGAACAGAGACTCAAAAAGGCGATGGAAGATTTAGAAGATCAAAATAGTGAAGTACTTAACCCTAAGAGTCGCTTCGAAAAAGGGAAGGCAAAACAGTGCAGCCACAGCTTAGGCGTCTAGGTATGATTACCAAGGCGAGAGGGTGTTTCAAAAAAAAAAAAAAAAAAGTTACCAAGGCGAGAGGAAGGTGAATCGCTTCATACTCCTAATCCCTTTTATATAAATTTTTTGATAAGTAGTTTCTTTTTAATTCCTTAATTTTTTTTTGTAAAAAAGTTTTTATTAATAATAAGTATATGGGTTGTCCGCGATTTCGCATATATAAACATTCTATTTAAATATACATTATTATGTATATAGTTTTGTAATTTAATAATAATCATAAGTATTCAGAAAATTAATTTTAACTTTAAATAGTTTGAAAATTATGAGTCTTGGTATTATATAATCTTAGAAGAGTTTTGAGATTTAGTGATAATTTTATAAAATTTAATCTAAATTTTCAAAAAATCTTCTAATGACATAACTTATGATTAATAAAAGTTTTAAGATTAATGAACAAAAAACTGTTTTATAACACTTCTTTTAATCTTTGCAGTATTTTGTCTACCACATTATTTTACATAAATGCAAAGTATTTGCAAAGTTTCTATAATTATTTAAAATCAGAAATCCCTCTCTCTCAAAATTTTTTGATTTAGTGTTAAACACAAAATTATAACTTGTTAACCAAACAAATTCATCATGAAATTTCTTCATATCATCTCACTATCTTATCAGCAACATAAACTGAATCACGTAGACTCCGCAAACTAAACTGGAAACTCCACATCTAAATGGACAACAAACAATGATTACTTCCTTGCACTGCGTTCAAGACTATCCACCTTTGTACTCTGCATCTGTGGTATATGAATGAGCTCTAAGCCGTTGAATTTCTCTTCAAAACCTTTATGTCTTCCAAATAGCTTGTAAAGGCTAGCCATTCTTCTGGTTCCGAAACCATCTTCACCAACAATAAACTATCTTTGATTCCTCATACACTCCATTGCCCAAATAAGAACCTCTATCTCCGAGTGAAGTGGCGATTGACTCGCTCTTGTATTTCTCGCTCTCATTAAACCATCAAAACCTTCTAATGTGATATACCATCCGTGTCCTGAATATACATTCTGATTTTTCCATGATCCATTCATAAAACACCATCGACCTGGGATAGTCGGTACTATCGCTTCTACTGGTAATTGAGTTTGCTCGATTCCCCGTGTAAGTGAAAAATGTGTCTCAGCCCAAAGAGAAGACTCTGTTTCTGCTACTTTAAGAGTATCTCTAGGACCAATGTCCAAATTACCAAAAAAATTGTTGTTTCTTCCTTTCCATATGTACCATAAGATCCATGAAAATTGATGGTCTTCCAATTCCGGAGAAACCCTCCAAAATAAATAATCCATGTTCGTAAAGAGTGATTGAGTGGGAAAGATGTCTGGATTTGATGGAATTCGTGAGAGTGCCAAATCTGAACTGCTAGTGGACATTAAATAATCACATGATTTATGGATTCCTCAGGTGCTCAACATCTTGCACAATTATATCCCATTGGATTCCTCTTGCTCGTAAATTTTGTTTAATAGAGATTTCTTTTAAAAAACTTATTTTCATTAATTTTAAATTACTTTAATACATATCTATTTTAATAAAACTTTATTAACTAATTATGTAAAAATCTGTATTTTGAAATAAGGTAATGCTTTATTTTAGACATATACACTTAATATTAGTGTAATTATTTTGTTAAATCAAAATAACATGTTTCTATTTGCATAAATTTTTAGAACTTTGTTATCATACATTATAAAAGTTTGTCGTAACATAAAAATACATACACTACAAAAAAAAACATGATTAACGACGACGTATTTCGTAGTTAATTCGTCGTAAAAGAGGCTTTACGGCGAATTAACTATGAAACACATTTCATCGTTAATCATTCGTCGTAACGCATATTTCCTCGCCATATCGTCGTAACTTTACGAGGAAAATTTTCATCGTAAAGTCGAAGTAAACATTTTGTCATAAAAACCACGTAAGGTTTCCACGTAAGATACACGCTAACTTTCCTCGTAAAGACCACGTAAAGTTTTCCTCGTAAATTAGACGTAAAAAGTTACACGTAAATTTTTCCTCGTAAAATACACGTAAAATTTTTCCTCGTAAAATACACGTAAAGGTTTCCACATTAATTCGTCGTTAAATGTTTTTATATTTCCTCGTTAAAATGTCGTAATTTCGCTACGAATTTGCTTCGATTCTTTATTTTCTACAATAAAAAAATAAATTTATTTTTAAATTTATTTGAAAATTATTAAAAATTAAAATAATAAATCAATACGAAAAAATATTTTATAAATATATAAGTTTCAAATTTATGATACAATAAAAAGAAAAAAAAAAGAACTATGGGTTGTTCAGCTGCATCTCCCGGAAGAGGTCTTGACTCCTCCTCTTTACTTCCGCCTCATCCTCCTGTGTGCGGGATGGCTCTTGGATGGGATTTTGTCGTCGCATCTCCGCCAACATGGTCTCCAATTGCGGATTTCCAGCCGCTAGAACGTCCAGAAAGCCCTCGACTCCACCCATATGAGCTGTGAATGCAGACCGCATATTTCCAACTCGGAACGCAGCTGCGTGACTTCATCAGCCCGTCTCTGACCATAAGACGACGTCGCTCTCGAGACATCGTTGATGGAACCAATCCCCAACGTACTTCCCTTTTTCTTAGGACGACCTTTAAGAAAAATATTAATGTTAGCGATAGAAAATTAGATAAAATTAAATGAATAATAATAATAAAAAAATTTAAAAAATTTTACCTCCTCGTTGTAGATTTGCTCGGATTTAGGATCTAAAATTGCCCCGCCTTTTTCTTGTGGGTCCTCTCGTAAAGATCCTTAAGAGACGGGTGAACTCCGGTCTCTTTGGACTAAAAAAAATTGAAGAAAAGTTAGAATATATTTAAAAATAATTAATTAAAGAAAATTAAAGTATTTATGATATCCAAACGGACACCGGCGTGGGTTTTTGACCCGTAAAGTGAAGCATCGACCCATTGTCGTGCTCATCTTTCGTCAGACGGGAAGCGGAGCAACTGTTGGAGACTATAATGGATGATGGCAGGTTCCAATAATGGATGAGGCCATCCCACACATCCTTGGTGAGCTCGGCGGGTTTTCCGTGCTCATAACCTTTGACGATCCAATCATCCTTCCAGTTGGATACCGTGTCCAACAAACGACCTTTCGCCTTCCCGACAAAAGATTTCTTTACCTCTCATTCATCCCAATGGACCAATGATATTTTTGCTATAACAGAAAAAATTAGATTAATAATTAATTTAAAATAATAAAAGTCTTAATTAAAAATAAAGTTTTTATAATTAATAGTTACTTACAGCAAACATTTTGAACCACATCTTTTTGACGTGGTCCGGCGTCGATTTCCAGTTGAGATGAGGCTCGGAGAAGTAGCCTTTGATGACCTTGGTTACTTTCCGAGCAATATAACTGTCAACCCCAAAGCTGAAAAAGACAAATTAAAAGTTTTTTTTTTGAACACAGACAAATTAAAAGTATTTAAATTTTATTGTTATAAAATAATTTCACAATACAAAATGTAACGTACTACAAAGTTCCATCCGGTCGGGCGGGGTCTAAGAACGGTTAACCTTCTCTGCCTGGCTGAGCGAGAAGGTCCTCGACGGTGTACATAGCGTAAGGAGCACTCGGCGGCACCAGCAAATCGGGATGAATCCCGGCCGCCATCGGAGGAGGCACCTCCTCTGGAATATGATCAGGATGCACGGGTGGCGCATCAAACCGAGGAACCGGTGGTGGAACGTGCCGAGGAACTGGTGGTGCACCGGAAGGAAGCAACTGGGAGACTCTCTGAGAAGACTGAGAGTCGGTGACAGTCTCGGAACTGAGGAACCGAAAGCTGAAGAAGATGATGCACCGCCTGTACGACTACCAGGCTCACCAAACATCTCTCTGTAATGTGATGTAAGCTTGTTCTTTCTAACCATCTGAAAAAAAAATTAAATTTCATTAATAACATTTTGAAAATTAACCACCTAATCAACACTAATCAACAAATTCCATAAACCTATCTAAATTCCCTAGTAACCACCTAATCAATACTAATTACACTAAACTAACCACCTAAGCTAAATTAGAGAGGAAATAGAGAGGAGAACGTTGCTAGGAGAAGGAGAGGAATTAGAGACGAAATGGAAGTGAGAAGCTTTCGGGTATATATAGGAAATCATATTTCGTCGTAAACTCCTCGTAAGCTTCGAGGAAATAGCAAGGCCCG
The DNA here is from genome assembly GCA_016432835.1 of Brassica nigra. Lineage (NCBI taxonomy): Eukaryota > Viridiplantae > Streptophyta > Magnoliopsida > Brassicales > Brassicaceae > Brassica > Brassica nigra. The sequence goes on from CM028249.1 coordinate 48,767,560, forward strand.
TCTTTTTTTTCGTCGTAACTTCCTCGTGGGCTTACGTGGAATTAGCAAGGCCCGTGTTTTATTTTACGAGGAATTAGCAAGGTCCATGTTTTTTTAACGAGTTGTTTACGACGAAATATGCTTACGTGGAATTAACGAGGAAATGTTTATTTTTAACGAGAAAATTACGAGGAATATATGTAAATCCCTAAACCCCAAACCCCAAACCCCAAACTTTCTAACTTATAACACAATCTCTTCTTTCCATTCCAAACCCCAATTCCCTTAAAAGACAAAATCAACCTTTCCTTTTAGACATCTTTGATTTTAGTCGACGTCATGGATTGAGACGAAAAGTAATGGAATTGGGGAATTGGGGAATTGGGGGTTAATGCATGTGTTAATTTGTTTAATCATGAAAATTTATTTATATAATTTGATTTTGTCTTTTAAGGGAATTGGGGGTTTGGGGTTTGGAATGGAAAAAAGAGATTTAGATATAAGTTAAGGAAGTTCGGGGTTTGGGGTTTTAATTTAGGGATTTACATATATTCCTTGTTAAAATAACACGGGCCTTGCTATTTCCTTATAAGCCCACGAGGAAGTTACAATGAAATCTTCTTTCGTGGAATTAACGAGGAATATTTAGTTTTCTTCGTAACTTCCTCGTGGGCTTACGAGGAAATAGCAAGGCCCGTGTTATTTTAACGACAAAATTACGAGGAATATATGTAAATCCCTAAATTAAAACTCCAAACCCTAAACTTCATTAACTTATATCTCAATCTCTTCTTTCCATTCCAAATCCCAAACCCTAAGCACATGCATTAAGTCTGAAAGTAAATCATATTTAAAAAAATTACATCATCATTCGGATACATCATTTTCGTCATCACTAGAAACATCATCATTTTCATTAAACTCATCTTCAACAGCTTCATCTTTGGTCTCGTCGGGAAGATCTTCGTACTCACAATTATGCGGATCAATGAGAAGGATGTCATCTGTTTGTTGTTCAGATTTCTCGACTTCATTGATGTGTTCTTCTTGCAAAGGTGGTTCTTCTCCACCGATTATTCATCCACGAGATGTAACTTTGATAACGGCTCACCAGTTTATTCTCAATTCTCTCATCCGAGGGTATGGAAGGAAGCTAACTTGGTCTGCTTGTGAAGCTAATATGAAAGGCTCGAATTTGTTGTAGCTTCGTCCACCATTGACATCTACTACACCGAATTTGTTAAACAGAACACCTCTTGGCGACGGGGTCGAACCAGTCACATTTGAAGAGGACGCATTTCAGCTTCAATAACCCTGGAAATTCCACTTCAATAATCTCCTGTAAGATCCCGTAGAAATATGTTTTGCCTTTCACACATATTCGATAATTACTGGTCGCCCGCAGTCTACCATACTCATATGTATGAAAAGTAAAGCCTCGTGTGAAATACATCGGCGATGTTGTGACCTTTGCAAGTGGACCTTGAACTAATTCGTGAAGCCATGTGGGATAATCTGGATTATCATAATCATCATGCAAAAAAAAAGAACATTTAAATTAATCATACTAACGGAAAATACAGATCATATGTATGCCAAAAAAATTTGAGTTAATACTTGACTTTTCAACCACTTAATAAAGTGTTGATCTTTCCTTTTGTCTACCTCACTTGTGGATATATCTGGGATTGTTTCTTCGACTTGAGTGACAAATAGGCTGTAAAACCACATTTTCTATTAATGAATCATTTGAAAATTAATATATAATTTACACATATGTGTTTAGAAGTTTTCGTATATGTTACCTTTCAAAATAACGCATCAATGGATCCTCGAAATTGAGTAGAATATAAGTGGGTGCACTATGGGCATCTTCATCACTCGACCACCAAACCTCTTTCGATTTCCCACCTAATTGTCCAATCTACCTAAAGATGTCTGGAACACCATCAACTGCATATGTTGGCGCGACACCACCATCATCATATCTTCGTGGAGCTCTTTTCCGGGTACGTACTTTTGGTGCAAAGTAGTTCGATGTGAAGTGAGATGTTTCTTCCGTAAACTTCCAGCAATTACAGAACCTTCAACTTTTGCGAGGTTTTTGCTTTTCCCTTCAAATATTTCATTGCTCGCTCATACTGATCATCCATCCGTAATGTACAGGTCCACGAAGCAATGCCTCATACGGGAGGTGGACAGCTAGATGCTCTATGACATCAAAAAATGTTGGAGGAAAAATCATCTCCAAGTTACACAATAAGATGGGAATGTTCTCATGAAGTTGTTATACGATAAGAGTGTGTGTGCTCAGATACCTGAAAAATGCTCCAATGCCTTGTATATTCCAAAAACAATTAAACTCATTAATAGTCATATTATTTATTTGTGCATATTATATAGTAATAAAGAAATTGATGCGTAATAATATATTACCTGCAAGTGCTTCATGTACTTTTGTTGGAAGTAGCTCCGCAAATGCAAAGGGAAGTAGTCGTTGCATAAAGACATGACAATCATGACTCTTCATCCCGGAGAACTTTTGACATTTTTCGACACATCTAGAGAGATTTGAAACATACCCATCGGGGAACTTCACTTCTGATGCCGCCCAGTTGAACAACACCGACTTTTGTTCTGAATACAATCGGAATATCGGAACGGAAACTTGTCCATTGCTTTTTATATGTAACTCGCTTCTTGAACAAATATCAGGCAAGTCCAACCTTGATTTTTTTATGTCTTTTGTCTTCCCAGGGACATTGAATATTGTATTCACGATGTTCTCAAAAAAATTCTTCTCTATATGCATCACATCGAGGTTGTGGCGCAAAAGAAGATCCTTCCAATATGGCAACTCCCTAAATATACTCTTCGTATGCTAGTTGTGCTGAACTCCGTAAAAATCAGACATTACCGGGAACATGCCAATTACCACCACGACGAACTTTTCTTGAGCTCCGTAGTAATCGATTTGCGCTTCAATTTGTTTATAGTCTCTCACAACCCTTTTGTGCCTAAACAATTTCTTGTTTCTTCTATACGGATGGCTAATGGGAAGAAACCGACGGTGACAATCGAACCAACTTGTCTTCCTACCATTCTTCAGTTGAAACGCATCTGTCATTCCATTACAATATGGACAAGATAATCTCCCATGTGTAGTCCATCCAGACAACATCCCATATGCAGGAAAGTTACTTATGATCCACAAAAGCAGCGCTCACATCGTAAAATTCGTCTTTGTTGAGCAGTCATACGTCCTCACCCCTGTTGACCACAAATCTTTCAACTCCTTTATCAATGGTTGTAGAAAAACATCCGGAGAACTTTTTGGATGGTTCGGACCAGATATTAATATGGTCAAGAATAGAAACTCCTGTTGTATGCACATCTCCGGTGGCAGGTTGTATGGCGTAAAAAAAACTGGTCACAATGAATATTGTCTCCCTGACATTCCAAAGGGACTAAATCCATCCGTGCATAATCCGAGACACACATTCCGGCAATTGCTAGCGAATTCTAGAAGTGCTTTGTTACAATGTTTCCAGGCTCTTGCATCTGATGGATGAGTCATCTCACCATCCGTCTGAGTATGCTCGGCATGCCATCTCATACCTCCAGCAGTCTGCTCAGATTGGTATAATCTTTTCAATTTGTCTATAATTGGTAGGTATCACATCCTTTGGTACGGTATCCTATTACGTCCTCGTCCTTGCGGTTTGAATCGTGGCTTCTTGTAGAATCGACATTCTTCTAACTTCTCATCATCTCCCCAGTAGATCATGCAATTGTCGATGCAAACGTCTATCATCTCTGAAGGCAACTCAAGACTATAAACCAGTTTATGAATCTCATAATAAGAATCATCAACACATTGTCTTCCGGCAAATACTCTTTAAACAAGTCTGCCCATGTATTCATGCAACTTTCAGGTAGATTGTGATCAATTTTAATACTCATCATTCTAGCAGCCAACGACAATTTAGAGAGACCTTCTCTACAACCACTGTAAAGTGGCTGATTCGCAGCATCTAACATTTCATAAAACTTTTTTTGCATCTATGTTAGGTTCTTCAACTTTATTATGAGCTACATATGCATCAGCTACTATATCATGAACCCTATCATAATCTACCATCTTCTCCTCTTGATGATAACTATGTTCATTATGCAAATGATCAACCGGTTCATCTTGAAAATTGCTATTACTACTACTAGCTTCATTCCCATAATTATAACCTTCTCATGTTGAAACCATATATAGTAATGTGGCATGAAACCTCTATTTATTAAATGCTTCCATACATTTTCATGAGTTGCCAGTTTTGAATTGTTGCATTTCTGACAAGGACATAACATCTTACCGCTTTCGGCGGTGTAAAATCTACTTGATGCATAAATGTCTCCAGCCCTTCGAGATATTCTTTCGTCACTCTCCCGTTATCATCTCTGTGCGTATACATCCACCTCCGCAACTCGAAAATATTCCATCACCCGACATTTTTTTTTTCTTTCACGTTTTAGTTTTTGTGTGTTTCAAATGAAACACAAAGGACGTATTTAAAGGAAATTCTTGAAACTGGTAGGTGAACTTTTACTTGGAATTTACGAGGAAATATAGTTAGTTAGCCGAAACATAAAACGTGTTTCCAACTACAAAGTTGGTCGACTCGAAAAATCGTCGCAAAGTAGACGTAATATATTTCCTCGTAAAATACTCACGAAGTTTACATCGACTTTACGACGAAACCTTGTTTCATCATTTATAACACGTAAAATTGCGTCGTTTTTACGACGAAATGGTTTTTTCGTTATTTTACGAGAAAATTACGTGGAAAGATTTTTTCAACGTAATTTTCTCGTAAAGCAGGCGTAATTTTACGGGGATATTTTTTCTCGTAAAATTTCGTCGCTAAAAATGTGTCTTCTTGTAGTGATATATCACGATGTTATTTTTAATTAATTTGCCTTTCTTTTAGCATTATATTTTTCATCTCCAACCTTATCAAATTTTAGAACTGATCATTTATATTAAGATTCCTTACTCAATTTGTCTTCTTGTAAAAGCACATAAAACTAAATTAATTCACATTTTTGTTATATGTAACGCACATGCATCTCGGCAAACAAATACTTCATTAAATACATAAATTATAAATTAATCAAGAATACAACGATAAATTTCTATTATTCTTCACTCCTGTTTTGTTTATGTATCTTTTCTTTTCTTCCTATTAAAACAATAAACATGCCAATTTTATTAATAAAAGCTATGTGAATTACATTAATAGAGTATTAACTTTAGAACTTTATATTAGTGTAAGATTCAATAATCTTATGAAAGTTTGTTGTACCACAAAAATACATATCACAATATTTTATAATTAATGTTCATTTCTTTTTAGTTTGCATTTTATTTTCCATCTTCGACCAAATCAACTTTACAACTGATCATTTATAATGATCTTTCTTACTCAATTTGTCTTCATGTTTTAAGAGCACATAAAACTAAATGAATTCACATTTATAGTAATATATAAAACACATGCATCTTGGCAAACAAAAAAAAAAGATTAAATACATAAAATACAAAATAATAAAGAATACAACAAACAAGTTCTATTATTCTTAATTCTTGTCTTTATTTATGCTATTTTTCCTAAGTAAACAATAAACATGCCAATTATATTATAATAAAAGATATATGAATTGTATTAACAGAGTATTAACTCTAGAACTTAGGTGGGTGTATTCGATTGAGAGTTTAGGTGATTTGTATAAAAAGGACAAATCCATTGTTATTCAAACATGAATTTTAAAAATTCATTTAAAATTCAATGTTATTGAACTTGATATTTTATAAAGTACTCTGAAATCCACTGTTTTGAAAATATTTTAAGTTGTGAAATTTTTAAGTTTTCAAGTGATTTTAGAGTGTTTGGGTGGAGTTTATTAGTAAAAATAATTAAAACTCAAATCTCATGATCTTACGTTATATTCTAGAGTAGTTTAACAAAAAATACTTTGATCTTTGCAATTCATTGAAATCATATAAAACCTCATTATAAATCAAATCACCTCAAATTTTAGATTGAATACACCCCCTTAATATTAGTGTAAGATTCAGTAATTTTATTACATCAAAATATCATGTTTCGATTCGCATAAATCTCTTAGAAATTTGTTATCATACATTATAAAAATAAAAGTTTGTTGTACCATAAAAATACATATCACGATTTTATTTTATAAATAATTTTCCTTTCTTTTTAATTTACATTATATTCCATCTTCGATCTTATCAATTTTAGAGCTGATCATTTATACTGATCTTCCTTACTCAATATGTAAAACACATGCATCTCAGTAAGAAAATAAAAGATTATCGACATAAAAAAAAATTAAGAATATAACAAACAAGTTCTAGTATTCTTCGCTCCTGTCTTTATTTATGTCTCTTTTCTTTTCACATTTTACTATTAAAACAATAAAAATGCCAATTATGTTATAATCAAAGCTATATGATTAAGGGAAAATTGTTTTTTTAGGCCAAAAAAACACTAACATTGTCCCATTAAACTAATCTAGTATGATTTATGTCCTATTAGACTAATAATTTTCAAAATGGCAACAATACCCTTAAAATTATAAATAAATTTGTAATTAATAATTATAAATCAAAATTTTAATTTAAAATATGTAATTGCATATATCTAATTCATTACAGTGTATTTAGATATATCTAATAGTATAATAAAATATATTACAATTTTAATAACATAAAAAAATTCCCAACCTAAATAGTATAATAAAATATAAATTACATAAATCAAAATTTTTAATATATGGAAACTGAATATTTCCAAAATTATAAATAAATTCGTAATTAATATTTATAAATCAAAATTTAATTTAAAATTCGTAATTACATATATCGAGTCATTATAATGTATTTAGATATATTTAAAAGTATGATAAAATATATTGCAATTTTAATAACATAAAACAAAAAAATCCCCAATCTAAATAGTATAATAAAATATATTACATAAATCGAATTTTTTAAATATATGGAAACTGAATATTTTCAAAAATCATAAATAAATTCGTAACTAATATTTATAAATCAAAATTTTAATTTAAAATTCGTAATTACATATATCTAAGTCATTATAATGTATTTAGATATATTTAATAGTATGATAAAATATATTACAATTTTAATAACATAAAACAAAAAAAAATCCCAAATCTAAATAGTATAATAAAATATATTACATAAATCGAATTTTTAAATATATGGAAACAGAATATTTCCAAATATTTTCTTACCATATTTTTCGAAACTGATTATTTTTATCTGTAAAATACTGTAAATAAGTAGAACTTGGTTTCTACGGGTTTTAGATTTAGAGTAATGTGTAGATTTCAATTTCTACTGATTTTTAGATTTAGAGTAATGTGCAGATTTCATTTTCTACAGGTTTTAGATTTATAGTAAAGTGTAGATTCTGATTTCTACAGATTTTAGAATGATATGTTAAGCGCGGAATGTGTATTCTAAATATTTTTAGAACACTACTATTTACGTAGATCACGTATTCTAAACTTAGTAGATTCAATGAAAAATGTAGATTTTAATTTCTACGTCGTAGAATGCCAATTCTACTTTCTGTAGAATAGAATATGAAATTATGATTTAAACATTTTTTAAACTGAAAAAATACAATTAAGTTGATATAGGTATGTCATCAATACTTACTATTTTTCTAATTTTTTTGTTTGTAAAACTATTTATTTAATTTATTTTCAAAATACTAAAGGGTATTACAGGCAGAAATAATGCAAAATTAAAATTAGTCTAATAGGACAATGTTTGTGTTTTTTTGGCCTAAAAAACAATTTTCCCTATGATTAATTAATAGGGTATTAACTCTAGAAATTTATACTAGTGTAAGATTCAATAATCTTATAAAAGTTTGTTGTACCACAAAAATTGGCACGTTATAAACCATGTCTTCCAAACAGAAAACCCAACTGGTTTACTAAGAAACCATGTCTTCCACACCAGTCTCATCCATGTTCTCCAATCTTCTTGTGTTAACTTGTTTTCTTACCCATAGTACCAGATCCATCGTATAGTTGAGTCACTTTTTGGAGACTGCACACAAAACACAAACTTTACTACATACTAACATATTCAATAAGCATGGTAAACTTTTCCTTTGAATGATCCACTGAGAGCAAGCAGTAATCCAAACACTTGATCTTGCTCACACCTCTTATTCAGCTCCTTCACATCTGTTTTTGGTGGTCTGAGCAGCTTCAACTCTGTCCAAAGACTCCTATACTCTCCAAAGAAATCCTTGAACAACCGCATTTGTTGAAGGTTGTTCAGTTCCTTCTTCACCTCAAAAATTCAGCTGCGGTTAGAAATGTTTCCATAAACACTCAATAGAGTGTCCCACAGCTCTTTATGTGTCTCACAGTAAGCATCAAGTATAGCAGGTTCTGAAACAAGTTGATCATCTGTGTCCATTTGGACTCATCATCTTGGTTGGTTTCTTCTCTTTACCCTTAGAATTCTCTTGATACCTTCAATATTCTCATCTTGAAGGTTGTTCAGTGCTTTCTTCACCTCAAAAATTCAGCTGCGATTAGAAATGTTTCCATAAACACTCAATAGAGTGTCCCACAGCTCTTTATGTGTCTCACAGTAAGCATCAAGTATAGCAGGTTCTAAAACAAGTTGATCATCTTGTGTCCATTTGGACTCATCTTGGTTGGTTTCTTCTCTTTACCCTTAGAATTCTCTTGATACCTTCAATATTCTCCCGTAAGCCTCAGCTCCTCAAGGCAGTTTTGGTTATTCTTGACCACAACAAGTAGTTGTCTCCTTTGAGTACAACTGGTATTACGATTTGCTTCTGATTTTCCATCTTATAAAAACAGAGCAGAGAGTGTTTAGAGATTTGATTTTTTTTCCAGCAAGCTGGCCTTCAAGAGCTAACATTGCTCTGATACCATGAATATTTGAGTAAAAAAGAGTCAAACCTGTTTCTATATCAAGCAAGTTTAAGATCAAAGTGAGCATGCAATTTGCTTGAATAAGCAAAGTGGAAGATATGAGTTCTTTCTGGATGATTATGTTTTCTTAATTATTACAAGTTCTGGCACATCTTATTTATATACATAAAACGTCTAAAACAACTTTTGCCAAAACCGTGGGTTTATCATGAAAACAAAATGTGCTTTTTGAGAAGAGAAATATCTAGCTACCATTGTTGATCTTCTTGACGTGCTTGTTTGCTTGTAAGCTATCTTCTTGTTAAGTCATGAATTGGACTTCATCCTTTTCATTCTCTTTGTACTTCTCGTGGTTAGAGCCCAATAGATTACTGAATCTGCTTTTTTGGGCTCATTTTCCGTCTCAGCTCTACAACCCAATATCAATGAAAAAGTGTGTACTTGCTGTCTTTCGACAAATAGAAGGGTTTGAACGTTAAAAAGTTCAAAATAAAACGATAAACAAATTGAATAATAGGGTGAGTAAACAATGGCGGAGCCAAGGAATAGTTTTAATGGGTTAAATTTATTAAATAAAAATTAATTTATTAATATTATTTTAAATATCTTTATATAAACTATTTGTGAGATTTGAACGTTGTTTTAATTTCAATAGATGTTATATTCAACAAAATAAAATATAAAATGCTAAAAGATATTTTAAATTTTTTTAATAGTTTTTTTTTTTACAACAATAAGTAAACTAAGAGTTTCCTATCGGATCAGCAAGCCAAGCCGGTGGGGAAGAATCGACATAAACCATAGCTGAAGGAGAACTCCTCGCACCCCGTGCAAGCTTGTCTGTCATAGTGTTTTGTGCCCTTGGAATATGTATGACCGAACGTAGGGAAGAAAGTCTTACTGCGGTGAAATTCCTCCAAATGTGTAGTAAAAGCTGGCCAGTCTCCAGGTGTAGACACCATCTTCATCAATTGAGACACCATCTTCATCAATTGAGAACAGTCTGTTGCAAAAACTACATCCAAGAACTGCAAGGTCTTCATGCACTCCATAGCCCAAATCAACGCTTCACATTCAGCATGTAAAGGTGACAAGCTTCTTCGGAGACTCATCGCGCCCAGCATCTTCTCAGTTGAATCAAAGGTTCGACAGAACCATCCTTGACCTGTCCATTTATCTTGCTCTCGCCACGCACCATCAACATAACATATTCTAGCTCGTCTGAGACTACGTAAATGCAGAGACGTTGTAACAGCCCCTGACTGCTGGGTAATCGGTTCCTGTGCCTCAGCCCATAAGGTCCCTTCTATTACTGCAGTTCGCAAAATTTCCTGTGGATCCCCATTTTTATTTTTATACACCTTGTCATTCCTATTTTTCCAGATTTACCAAAGAATCCATGGAAAATAACTAAAATCGTAATCTTTAGGAAGTCTCCAAAAAAGATAGTCCATATTGGTAAAGATAGTAGGTGATGGAAAAATTCCTGGAGGAGCTGGGATCATAGAGAGAGCCCACACCTGTAATGCTGGAGGACATTCAAAGAGAGTATGATTGATACTTTCTTCCTCTGCTCCACACAAGTTACATCGTATATCACAATTTATCCCCTAGCCTTCAAATTCTAGTTACTGGAAGAGTTCCATAAAGAATCTGCCAAAGAAAATGTTTCAACTTCGGCGAGCAGCTTAGTTTCCACATGTAAGCAAATAATGGTTTAATATTTGGGCCGTACGAGACCAAACTTGTAACCACATCTGGGAATAATGTTTCCGTTTGGTATCCTGATTTAACAGTGTACTTTTCTGATTCTGTAAAACTCCAACCATATGAATCTGACCTCTTGTATCTGCTTATCGCCAGACCTCTAATGATTTGTAACATCCTCCGGATGAAAGTATTCATTAAGTAAATCCACATTCCATGAGAAGGTACCCTGGATAATTAAATGCTCAACCTTGAGCTCCGGGTCTAAGAACTGATGCTGATTTTTTGGTAGTGCTGATCTCAGGCGCGGAGTAGGGATCCAGGGATCACTCCATATGGAGATAGATTGTCCTGCTCCTACTCTTTTAATTAGCCCTTTTTTTACCAGAGATTGAGCTGAACAAATACTTCGCCACCCAAAGGAGGATGAGTAAGATTTGTGAAGATCCAAAGGATATGTATTCCTAAAATACCTGCCTTTAAAAACCTTTGAGAATAGGAAGGATGGATTGTCTATCAACTGCCAGAATTGTTTTGCCAACAAAGCTGTGTTGAAATCCTGAAGGTTCTTAAAACTTAAGCCTTCGTCTTTATATTTACAAACTTTATCCCATGAGAACCAATGAAGACCTTTCTTATTTCCCCCTCCTCCCCACCAAAAATGTGCCACCGTGCTAGTAATCTTTTTCGTTATTCATTTTGGGAGTCTTAAACAAGACATAACATGATTTTGCATTGGAGATGCCACTGATTTAATCATGACTTCTTTACCTCCTCGCGTAAGAAACCGTACAGTCCAGCTATTCACTCTAGAATTAACTCGTTCATTTAAATAACCAAAAATTTGTATTGTTGATCCTCCTAAACTCTCTGGAATACCCAAATAAGTGCTCATTCCTCCCAAGTTGGTAATTCCTAACTGGTTTTGAATCTGATTTCGCAACACATCAGGAACCCTATGCCGAAATTGAATCGAGGACTTCGAGAAATTTATCTGTTTTCCTGAAACAGCCTCGTAATCTTTAAGCAATCGCAGAATAACATTACATTCTTCCGCTATAGCCTTACAAAAAAACAAACTATCGTCTGCAAATAATAAATGTGTTATCGCTGGACTTCCCCGTGCTATTTTCAAACCTGTTAACCTTTTTTTCCCGCTCCTCCTTTTTATATTATCAATAAGAGCTTCTGTACATAAGATGAACAGATAGGGGGATAATGGATCTCCCTGTCTCAGTCCCGCTCCGGAACAATCAGACCTTTTGGTTGTCCATTTAAAAGAACCTTATAACTAACAAAGGATATACACTTCATCATCAAGGAGGCCCATGCCTCTGAGAATCCCATCTTTAACAGTAACCGGTGTAAGAACTGCCATTCTACTCTATCATATGTCTTACTCATATCCGTTTTTATCGCCATAAATTTTTCCTTACAAGAATTATTAGTGCGCAACCCATGAAACATCTCCTGAGCTATAAGAATATTATCCGAAATTAGTCTACCTGAAACAAAAGCTGACTGAGTCTCCGAAATTCTTTAAGTCTCTGACATAAAACATTCGAAATTATTTTATACCCAACTGTACAAAGACTAATAGGTCTAAGTTCTGTCATCCGATTTGGTCTCGCCGTCCTAGGTATGAGACAAATATTGGTTAAATTTAAACAGTCATCTAGAACTCCTGATGTAATAAATTTATTGACCATATCAACCACATCGTCCTTAATAATCGACCATGACTGTTGATAGAACAAGGCAGTCATCCCATCCGGTCTGTGAGCTTTCTCTGGATGCATCATGAATAAAGCCTTCCGTACTTCTTCCTCTGATGCCCGGGCCATAAGCCTACCATTTTGATCCTCTGTAACCAGATGCAGCACCTCTTCCAGAAAACTATCAAAGTCTGAAGGGGAAGATGATCGAAACAAGTCTTGAAAATCTGAATAGCAACAGTTTCCACCTCAGATTCCGAATTAACCCAGTTACCTTGTTTGTTGTATAAACCAATGATCCGATTCTGGATTCGTCGTTGCTTTGTAAGAGCATGGAAAATTTTTGTATTTATATCTCCACATGTACGCCAAGTAGTCCTACTTTTTTGTTCCCAGTACTCTTCCTCGTCTCGGTAAGCTTCTTTTAACTTACGAGATACCTCCATAACTTCCTCTTCAGATTTTAGAGGATCGTTCTGGACCTCTTCAAGGGCTTTTTGTAAATTATTGATTAAATCTTTTCCATATGGAGGGTTCTCCTTTTTCCAAACCGAAATTTTGTGTCGACAATTATGGACCACCTTTAAGTTTTGTCCTCTACAGTTCGATTTCCAACCTCTCAAAATGGCATCCATAAGTCAGTCCGTCCCAATCCACCTTTTATCAAACCGAAACTGTTTCTGAAACTTGATGATTTTATCCTCAATTACAGCAACTATTGGCCGATGATCCGACCCAACCATACCCAAATATTCAACATAAGAGCAGGGAAAAATATCATGCCACTCACTATTAGCTAGAGCCCGATCCAGTCGACATTTAACAGTTTGTCCTGCTCTTCGTTCCCTCCAAGACAAAGTATTTCCCTTGCTGGGAAAATCCAGTAGACCACAATTTGAAATCATATTATTAAAATCTAAAAATGTATCTGCATGGCATAAAGTACCACCTTCTTCTCATGATTCCCAGTAATCTCATTCAAATCTCCTATAATAAACCATGGTTCGTTTCGAGAGATACCCAAACGGGTCAGTCTTTCCCACACTGGAGCTCGCAGGCCTTGATTTGGCTCTCCATAAACAAAAGAGATAAAGATCCTCTTCCGTTCGTATTCCGTTTCAACATCAATTATCGTATTACAGGAGGAGATAATATTAACCTTATATGTTGAATCATAAAAAAAAGCAAAACCTCCGCTTCTACCCACCGGATCTACCGTATGTAAGTGTGTATATCCAAAATGAAATTGAAATTTTTGAACAAAATCAAACTGCCATTTTGTCTCCGATAAAAATAGAAACGCAGGTTTGTGTTTAAACTGTATTTCCCTCAAAAAACTAATTGTCTCCTTGCTGCCTACTCCTTGACAATTCCAACTCAATATCTTCATAAGTAAAAGGCTTGTAAATTCCACACTACAAAAAGCCTGACCTTGACCCTTTGTAGAAAGAAAAAATATATAAATCCGAGACCTTCATATATGAATCCCAAGAAATTCCAGCAACAACTTATAACATCCCAATAAATATAACCATCGTTCCAACTTTGTAGGTACAACGAAGTGGAACAAAAAAATAAATGTTGATCCTCAAAAAACTTCAGAGCCATAGATCCATATACCCCAAAAATTATTCCAAAGAAATACAAGTCAGAGCATATAACAAAATAAAACCAAAAGCCCCTGGAGCAAACCTTCCAGACGTGAGCCATTAAACGTTTAAACCCATATGTAGAGAGCTCGACGTGCCATCGAGAGTTAATCAACTCCATTTGACGAAGTGCCAAATATAATAAGATTACGCTTGCGCACATACCATGAGTCACCTGATGAGCATAACTCCCCACCATAACCAAAAGGAAACCTTTATCCATTCCATGGACATTCCAATACCATTGAAGAACCATACCAGTAAAAAACACCACCAAAAAACCAATGATTTCCAAAAAAAGAAAACGCCAAATCAAAACCTGTTCTGTGTTGCTCACAGAAAATACATATAGACCCAGAGCTTCTATCTAAGCAAAATCAAAAAACAAGGCCGATAACCTAACTTAAATTCCTAAATTTTGTCTCGTACTACACCAGTAAATTCCCACGAAGATTCTTTTCACCCCGGATATCAAACTACTAACAAACAGAGCACTTAAACAAAGCACCTTAACAGAATACACCAACCTTATACCAGAATGGACCTGTGGAGAAGTATCTGTGTCTATTAGTCGAGGGATAAATTCAGGACCATCCACATCAACTATAGAAACCCAATCGAACAAAGAGAACACACAAGTCACCATACAGAAACCACCTCCGAAAGACCTGAACCGTGTGTTATTCATATTGTTGACCACAAGAGATACCAGTAAAACCAACAGAATAAAAGAACACACTTTGATACCAATACTAGACCAAAGAAAAAGAACGATGCAAAATAAAAACGAAAAACCAGCTAAAACGGATTTCATAAATGAATCCAACATTATTGAAAAATAAAACTAAATAAAACAGAGATCCGAGCTTACTCTGCACCCTTAGATGCCTTTGGAGGGACCTTCTTGGCTTGTCCCATTTCTTTTCCTCCCATCTTGGCGACCGCCTTTGCAAGAAGCTTTTTGCGAGGAGATAAGATGGTCTGAGCTGTCCGCTTACCCCCTTTCTGAGCTTTCTTCTTTGGCTCCTTTTCCTGAGAGACCTCCTTATGCTTAACATCTTCGTTATGCTCCTCGAAGGTCTCTTCCAAGATCCCCTCCTCATTTGAGCCTCCTCCCTCTAGCTCCTCTTGATAGTCAGCAATCTCACCTTGCTCCCAATCTTGGAGTTCATCAGAATCGACCAGAAGATCCGAATCATCAAACTCCCCGTCCTCCAAAACCGGATCAGTAGTATCAAAAGCCATAGTGTTTGGCACCACCTCGTCCATTATCGTATCAGCCTCTTTCACCTTCTCTTCCGTAGTCTCTTTCGGCTCTGCATTTAAAGTCTCTAAATCACCCGCACCCTCTGCATCAGCGGCTTCCTCAAAGAGAAGTGCCTTCCGAGTTTTTGAAGCTGTAAACTCCACTTCATTCACCTGGGAATCAGCATTTGTCTTTGGGAACTGCTCAACACCTTTGAAGGCGTCCAACATCAATTTCTACGGATTCAGCTGAGGCCCTTCTCCGCCACATCTTGGTTGTTGGGTCCCATGATACTGAAGCTCTTGTCGCTTGTCTTGTTCCCTCGGACCATGAAAACCAGGTTGCTTCCCCGCTAAGGAGGACCCTTCACCATATCCGCGGTGGAGCTTATCCTTGTACTTATACTTTGGCGCGTCAAACTTAGAAGATCCGTCTCGTTCACGTACTACCCCTTTCCCTTTGTTCCCATCATGACCATTCGGATTTCTATACTTCTGTCCCTCACGCCAGTCACCTCCCTGCTCTCTCCCATTGACCACTGCTCCTCTGTAACTTGTGGCATTCACACCTGGCTCCGACTGGTGTATGAGACCGCCACTCCCTGCTTTCACCCCCTTATTCAAACGTGGGCACAGAGACTTGTCACGTGTCATAGAAAAACACTCTTCACAAAACCCAACAAGCTTCTCGTATCTCAAAGACACCGGAATCTCCACCCCCTCATCGAAATCTATTGTCATTGAAAAAATCAACGGCTTGAAACCGTTAACCTCCACCCGCACTCTTCCTTCAGCCACATCAACGTCCCCATGGACCTTGCCTAAAGCCTCTCCAACACCTTGAAAAGTTTGAGCGGTCCGGAACTGAAGCGGGATGTCTAAAACATATACCCAAAAGATGATCTTTGATGGGTAGTTGACCTCCACCACCGGCTTCCATCTCACCAAAGAAATCATCAAAGAATCAAAATGGAATGGCCCCATCTTGAGAGCCTCCACGATGTCCTCCTCCGCACCAAAAGCAAACTGGAAACGTCCTAGACCCAAATCAGATCCCACCACCCTTCCCTCAACTTGCCAGATCCTCGGCAACATGTAAAGAAGCCTCTTCATGACTTGCTTTGGGGGATTCATACACCTTCCTATCAAAGTTTTCGCATAACTTGCAATGAGAGCGAGTTATCGAACCGTGGAACCGTGATTTTGAGTCCTGGCTTGGGCCCCTCAACCATCTTCCCACCCGACTTAGTTATCCATTGACCTTGTGTCATTGAAACCCACCAAGAAAAACCACAGAAAAAAGAAGACCAAATTAGAAAAAGTTTCAAGAGAATAGTTAGGACGTGAGCTGATGTAGAAAACCTATCTCCCAAGACCCCATTATATAGTAAAGATCCAAGCCTGGTCGATTTACTACTCAATAAATCCCGAGGATACGAAGCCCCATTACAATCTCTAACAAATCCTGCAAATAATGAAACCGTAGAAATACTTCCCAAAAAGAGAAAATACCCAGTTCCAGATCGAAAATAAACCAAACCAACGATAATATTACCAAAAAGAATCCTGTCCTTTGCATCTAAGAACCAAATTCCTCCAACGAAATCGAAAAAAATATTTCCAGATCGAATCGGTACTACCTGTCGACAGTGACAGGAAAGAAGCAAGATATGCTTTACTTGTTGATCTCCTGTCTTTCCTTTGTTATCCATTTGAAAGAGGATCTGGATCTCTTTCCATAAAGCCCAAGATCTCCCCATCGAACACAGATCTACCCATATCTTATCTCGATTTCCGAAAATAACCACATCGCACCATTCATAGGCCCGAATCACCTCACGAGCCGCCGTGATCTGACCTAAATCAGGCTTAGATCGAAAAAAGTCCATCCTAACAGTCGCAGGTCGCCGTCGCCATTATCATTTAGAGAGAATATTGATTGTCTTGTGTCTAACATATGGTTGACTATTTTTAATAGTTCTTATACAGTTTTGAAACAAAATTATGGTAAAATAACTATAAAAAAAATCAAAGTTTTTATATAAAGGAAAGAAAATATTGAAATATCTAAGAAATAATGGAAAAACGTGTGAAGTTTGAAAAGAAAATTAAAATGTTGGTTTGACTCATCTTTCACTTTAAAATCAGGCTTTAGGCCCAAATTATTTAACTGAAAAGTGAAAAAATATCAGAACATGGGCTGCAGTAGGAGCATTGAACTAGCTTAAGGGAGGGTCAATGCAAGGGATTTTACACCAGCTGGACACTTTCTCTTTATGTAGTCAAGAGCATCCACATCGTTTGTATTTTGATGGGTGCTTTTGTGATTATAATAATACAAAATAGAGGAAAGAGGTAGAAAAGTGGAGGAGAGAAGTTGGTGAGCTGCTCTCATAAGAGAGACACAACTCATATTGCGAGAGTTTTTTGCAAGAGCGTTTCATTATGAGACACATTTTTCACTTTTTTGACAGTTTAAGGTACATTTTGATGGAGGGACACTTTTCTTCATGACTCAGCAAATTTAGGACCAAATTGCCCCTTAAATGATTGACCGAGATATGAAGTTCGTTTTGCACTTGGTCACTTGACAAATTAGTTGTGATGTCGTTTTTTTGTCATCTCTAGTTGTGATGTCGTTAGGAAAAAAGAAGCCGATAAAGTAACTTGTTTTAGATAGTTGTTTATTTTATATTATTATCATTTATTCCACTTCCTATGCTTATTTGTCTTTTTCAAATTTTTAGATATATAAAGAAAATATAATTGCTACAATAAATTGTAATTTCTTTTTTTTCTATATTTTAAGATCCATTTGTATATATATTTTATATATTTTAAAAATTATATAAAAATACATGGACATAAAAAATGTGGACGAAAAAGTGTGGATATGGACAGAAAATACATAAATAAGAAAATGTGGATATGGACATCAAAGCTGGACATTGACACTAAAACGTTAACATCCATACTTACACCAAGTTAGATCTATATTAGTTACCTATGTTGACATAGAGTTATGACATGAAAGTAGGTAGACCACGCTTTGGATTTTGGATAGGAGGTGTTGAGGTACATCATCCGTGGATTCTTGATGGGTGGGAACAAAACTGATGTTTAGGACGTTGTTGTTATGAACTAATATAATCTCTTGATGTGGTCATGTAGTCAAAATATCTTCCTGTATCCTCCATGGATTCTTGCTGTGGCCATATCAAGTTTGCCCCAAAAATCCATCTGGTCATGCAGTCAAAGTATCGATTAAGACTTTTGTTGTGGGAGACCAAAAGACCAAAAAAAAGAGTAAATGTTTTAATTAAAGTCAAGAACTTACTTTCCGTTCGCCACCTTTTATCTCTTTCCATCGAGGAAGAGGAGAAAGAAGATCTAAGCTAGCTTAAATCTATAAACCGGGATGTCAATTTTCTAACTTTTTTATTTCTCAATTCTCTGATACGAAGAAGAAATGTTTAACTTTTTAATTTCAGATTCTGATACGAAGAAAGAAAGTAATATTGAAACCTGTAAATGTCAAAATTGAACTATTTGTAGAAAAAGGAATGAAGCTAACCTTCAGACCACGAGAGCTTGTTGTCGTCTTTTCCACAATGGATTTTGGACGTGTTCGTCGTCGCGTTCTCTCAACACCGGAGCTCGGACCTGCTCACCCTCTCATCGTCATCTCCACAACGGAGCTCGGACCTGCTCGCCGTCGCGTCGTCATCTCAACACCGGAGCTCAGATCTGCTCGTCATCTCTCCCGTCCACAAAACCTCGAAGATTTGATTCAATTAGATAATTACAACATAAATAATTAAAATAAGGAAAACATAAAAAGTTAGGATTTTTGAGACTCTTGAAATTAAAAAAGAGTTAAGGAATTCGAAATACAAACCTCCAATTTCTATATGCGGTGAAGAAGGTTGACTATTGAGTTTCACTTTCTTCTTCGACTTCGATTTTGCCATGGTTTCTCAAAGCTGAAATAGGCTCTGGGGTAGAGGATGGAAAGGGATCGTCGAATTTAGGATTCGAGAAATTATGAAAATGATTTCAAATTTTTGTCTCAAAATATGAGAGATAAAGGATGAATTGTATTTTACTATTTTTTAATTGAGATCTGTTTATAATTGGACATACTGTTGTTTTAGTTAGGAAACAAGTTAAGGAAGAAGAGATGTTGAGGAGAAACAAAGTTGGGGGGTATAAAAGACAATTGAGACAGAGAAAGTGTGCCTCCAGCAACATGTATTTGATTGTGTAAATCAAAAGTGGAAATGTGTCTTGTAGCGTAAAAAATTCGTTTTTTGCTATATATGTCTTCTCTTAATTGGTTTCTCTTTTATTTATATTTATGATTTAGATAAAAGTAAATTATACTAATATTTTATGTTCTTTAGCTACTATACCAATACTGATGCTCTGAGCTTACGAATATAAATTTTAGTATTTTACCGGGTCAGTTGACCTCCCTCTTGTGCATGTAGATCCGCCTGCCTCTGTGAATAAACAAAACTGAAAACGTAAATGTAAATTTAAACTATAAATTTATTAACATAAACTTAAATTGTTTATATTATTTAGTCATATAAAATATATTTTAATACATTTAAATATTTGAAGGATAAATACATTGATCAAAAGATTCATAAAGCATAAAAGGATCTTTTTTGAGGATGGATAACTTTGTATTGTTTTTCCTAAGATGCATTAGTAAATTGTTTTATTGATAATACTACCCATCAAAAGTTCAAAACATATTAAAAAAAAAACTATACAAACAAAACATTTCATAATATTTTTTCTTTTAACATTTTGTCAGAAGCTGATGAGTCAATCATTTTTTGTTGAAATCTCGTGCAAGCGTCCGTTTCTGACTTTCTTCATCCAGACGAGTACATGTGAAACGTTGACTTCTGAAAAGTCTACCACTGTGTGCAAAGACAACAAAGCCAACTTCTCAGCGTATTCGTCCGAGGAATCTTCTTCAATCTCTTTCTCTCTATATGTGTTCTTCTTTCTTTCATGAACCAGTGATGCTTGAGTAACACTGAAGCGAGAATGGATATGAGTGAAGGTAAATCCCTGGTAGATTCCATCAAAACAAAGTTAGAATCCTTGTCTTCTCTTTCAAACCAGTGTTGTATCTACAAGGTACCCAATAAGCTACGCAGGCTCAACCCTGATGTTTATTCCCCTCAGCTTGTGTCCTTTGGCCCGTTTCATCGGGGTAAAGAAGATCTTCAAGCCATGGAAGAGCATAAGTACAGGTATCTGCAGAGCTTTCTCCCTAGAGTAACCTTTAGTTTAGAGGATCTGGTTAGAGTTGCAAGAACGTGGGAAGAGGATGCTCGGAGTTGTTACGCAGAAGATGTGAAACTCAACAGCGATGAGTTTGTGAAAATGTTAGTTGTGGATGGAAGCTTCTTGGTTGAGCTTATTCTGAGATCTCGTTATTCTCATCTTGTAACCGAGAACGATCGCATATTTGGGAAGCCATGGATGATCACTGACGTGTGTCGTGACATGATTCTAATAGAAAACCAGTTACCCTTTTTCATTGTGAAGGGATTTTTTCGTCTCTTGACTCCTTACTACCAACAAGGAACACCTTCAATACTGGAGATGGTTAAACGCCACTTCAGTTGTTTCCTGAGCAACATTAACGATAACATGTGTGACTCAGAGCCAGAGCATTTTGTTGATCTTCTGAGGTCTTGTTATCTGCCGTTAGTTCCTATCAGATTGGAAGAAGGCACATCTAAGGTTTACAATGCGCCAAAAGCAACAGAGCTACACAATGCTGGTGTTAAGTTCAAGCCAGCAGAGACCAGTAGTTGTTTACTTGATCTTAAATTTGCTGATGGAGTGCTGGAGATTCCTACTATTGTCGTCGACGATCTCACTGAATCCCTCTTCAGGAATATCATCGTGTTTGAACAATGTCATTGCTCAGATAAGAGCTTCCTCCACTACATCAGGCTTCTCAGCTGCTTTATTAGATCCCCTGCAGATGCTGACTTGCTCATCCACAGTGGGATCTTTTTGAACAGTCTTGGAGTGGCAGAAGATATTTCAGATGTGTTCGATAACATCTGCGCAGAGGTTATCTTTGGCAGAAAGTTTTACTTTCAGAGCCTCGCTGAGAACTTACAATCTTACTGCAACACACCATGGAACAGGTGGAAGGCGATTCTGAGACATGACTATTTCCACAATCCTTGGTCAGTTGCTTCTGTTTTGGCTGCTTTGCTTCTTCTCCTTCTCACTTTCATACAGGCTGTATGCTCTATCTTGGCCCTGTGAGTTATTACCACAGGTATTTTACATCTTCTAAGACAATATTTAGTAGTCGAAACTCAATAAACCCAAACATTTTATTGTGAATGTTGAGACAAGCAGTCAGATCCTGACATGACTTCGTACTGAATCTTCCAATAAGTTGAACTATAAATAAAATTAAGGAATAATAATCTAAATCCAAGTGTTTTTAATTTTAAGAGAGCTTATTTAGAAATCAAGACGCAAGCAAACAAACCGGAACACCTACGAGACTCTAATTCAAGTACCCTAAGAACTCAAATCTTCAGACAACATCTTTGTTGAATCTGAGTTCGGTCTACCGATTGAAAGGAAACTAAAACTCGATTTGTGGGTCTTGCAAAGACGTTTTATTAGTCGTATGCGAAATGAAGATGAATACAAAGGGATTTGAGAAAAGAAAATGAAAGTCGGAGCTTTGTTCAAAGCACCGACCAAGACACCAAGAGACTCGATCGGTTGCTAAACCCTAGATCTGGCCGTCAGTCTTGTAGTGTCAATTTGCGGATCCCTTCCTTTTTCCCATCTCCCTTCCTTTGATAGAATTACCCCCTATCTTGCTAGTTCGCCCTAGGACTCGTTCGCCCTAGCGCTGATTCGTCTTAAAGGCCTGGGCTTTAAGTCTATGCTCGACGGGCTTTTCATCTGAATGATGGCTCGTTGGGCCGACCTTGAGCCGGTAGGTCGATCGCTTGCTATATTTTATCGATCGAACGGGTCCTGGAGTCGATTGATCGGCTTAGCCGAGCCGATCTCGACTGGTCGTTTGATGTTAATGGGCCGAATCCTTTTGTTCGACGGGCCTTGTGGAGGAATGCCGATTTCCTCTCCAACAGTAAGCCCCAGTCCGCTTGTGAGGGACTCGGTTCCTCAGTAGGGGAGTATCAAGACTAGCTTTGAAAACAATGGATTTGGGATAAATCGCTCGGTCGATCCATCTTGCGTGTTTAATTTCCACATGGGGTATATCGATCGATCGCCCAGTCGATCGATCGCTCGGTATGCTACTGTTCGTGGGAAGTATAATGATCGATCGACATATATCTGGCCACTCTTATCGATTAGGTCGTTCAACTCGCGGGTCTGTTTGTTGGTTGCTGATAACTCGGATTAAGCCTTCTCATCGTCTGGCTCGACTTCTCCATCAGCCCGCTCGTATTGACCCGTATGTCCATTTGATCGGTAGGCAGGACCACTTGGGAAGCAGAGTGGTTTTCTTGGCGTTCTATTGATTGCTTAGCGCGAGGTTGTTCACGAAAAATGCGCAATTATTCCAAAGGCATGTCGATCGATCGATATGCGCCCGGCCACTCATATCGCTCGATTTTCTTATCGTCCGGCTCGCTTCCAGTGGTCGCGAGTTTGGACCGATCAAGCTTTGCGTAGGAAATAGTGATCGTTCACACGAGAAGTATAATAGGCTCCTAGGCCCAATAGGCTTAATGATTGTACCTAACCTCGGGGTCCGCGATTTCTTTTCTATAAATAGAGAGGGGATCCTCTATTTTTCTATTCTTCTTCCAACTCAAAGGTATTCTTTTTCCCTTCTCCTCTTCTTTTCTCTTCTTCTTCTCTTTTTTTTTTTTATATCCCAGTCAAATTTTCCGACCTCCCGCCGTGGATCTGGGTTTTCCGGCGGCTTCCCGATTAGATGCGATTGATGGCGTTTGGCTAGAGGAAATCCACGGAATTCGAAAAGGGGAAAGGTCTTCAAGTTGATTCGAGTCCTCCGAAAGGTTCTTCTGTGAAGCTGTTGGGATCTGCAATTAGGGCTCACCGAGATGTGTTGGTCAAATCGATCGCTCGAGATCGCACCGCTGTCGGAGCGTTCGGAAAAGGGGGAAACAATCCCCGCGAGACGAGCGACGGAGGAGGTGTTGCTTTGGGCGATGCCAAGGTTGGGTTAGCAGCCGAAGGCGGAGCCGAAGGCGGAGCCGTGAATCGATCTGTTAGATCCGTGAGGACGACCAGCCGATGCATCCCATTTCGTTACCGTCGAGGTGAGAAGATTGAACAGCTCCTTGACCGTTGAGGTGAGAAGATTCAACGTGTTACTTCGTTGTTGAAGGAATGTCGAGCGCATGGTGTGACCTTCATAATCCCGAGTTCTGACCAGCGACCATGGACGCCTCCGGTCGGTTATCATTGCGTATACGAATCCTTCTTTGGACCGGAATCTAGGTTTTGGTTTCCTATCCTCCGCTTGATAACCTCTTACTGTGCCCGTCGAGATGTGGCTATGACGCAGTTGATGATCGGCGTGATTAGAATTACGGTAGCTTTGATGATGATGGCAGATGAGATAGACGTTTCGATGTCCGTCCGTGCTTTTGAAGAGTTAACTCAGATTCAGCCTAAGCCGAACGGTCTTCTCGCAGTACAGATGCGATCGGGGCTCCATATCTTGTCTGGTCATCCTGCCGGACCTAAGCATTGGCAACGCTCTTACTTTTACGTGAAGGCTGACGAATCGGCCCTTGAGGAGCCGCCTAGCGGTGAGTGCCATGTTTTATGGAGCGATTGTGTCTGTAGATAACTCGAGCCAAGTGATGTTCTGTTTTCGTCAATACTGATTTTTGTTTTCTGGTTTTGCAGTTGGTCCTCTAACACCATCGGTCCTCTAGATACTTTTTGGAGAGACATTCCGAAGATCGTGGAGCTCAGCCAGCAGAAGTGGGAAGACTTCGATCTTGACAGAATCAAACGTCAGCGGGAGCGAATTGCTAAAGGTACTTTGTTCTTTAAAGTCGATCGATCGGACTCAACTTCTGCTTAAGAACTCTGTTTATACATACTGATCGGTCGTTTTTTTTTAATTCCAGTCGATTGGATGTCGAACGAACCTTTTGTAGAGGGGAAGGGAAAGAGATTGGCACTTCCACTCATGGCTAAAATTCCAAAGGCATATCCCAGTTACAGTGAGATTCTCCGTGCTCAACTAGGCGGTGGGAGCTTTGGCTCTATCTCAGCGTCAAAGGATAAGGATGCCGAGGCTCAGACATCGCCGTCTGAAAAGGTTGCGACTGGCTTGGAAGATGCTGAGGCTCAGAAATCACCGGGCGAGATGGCGGATGCCGCGACGGCTGATTTCCCAGCAAAGGAGTCCATTGAACCGACATCTAGTGTCAACCCGTCGAAGAAGAAAAAGAAGAAGAAGATCAAGTCTTCGAAAAAAGCAGTGATAGATCCAGGAGGTGGGGAAGACTTAGCTGAGAAAGATCGGGGGACGAGTGACCATTCAATTGACGGGGTGAAAGGTCCTAGAGACTCAGCTGAGGAAGACCAGGCCGGGTTGCTTATTGCGAAAAGGAAAGAGCCAACCGACGGAGGTTCTCTTGATATTGGCGAAAAGAGACTAAAGAGGTCCCACGACAGCTGTTCTCGTTCTTCTGAGGAGATAGCTTTGCCGGCTTCCCGCTTGCTGCCTTGGGGCGGATCGGACCCTCCATCCGATAGGCTCGCGCTAGCTGTATCCGAGCATTGGACCTTTCGTCATGACAAGGACGTACCGTTTGTTAGCGATCCCGGTGCGTGTGCTGAGTTGATGCGCCAGATTCGAGGCGGTACGCATTTGATGCCGGAGATCCCTAAGCTTGCGTTCCCGGATAGGTTCGTCGAGTCCGCTCAAGCTGACATGGAGGTATGTTTCTAATTATTAAGTTCGCTCCATTTACTTTAGAGCGCTTCTCATGCGCACGATCGATTGTTGTGTTCCTCCTTTCTCATCTTTGTGATTATTCCGTAGGCCGTTTTTTGTAGGAACCAACTCATATCGGACTACGAGCTGGCGCTGCGGGGGATGGCTTCGGATTTTGCCAGGGCCGAGGCCACGATCGAGACCAAGGACGTGGAGATCGAGAAGCTCAAGAAAGCTGCTCTCGAAAAGTCCAAGGAGATCATCAATGAGCGAACTTGTTACTTTCGTGAGCGTAAGCAAGCTAAACAGACGGCTGACAATCTTGAGGAAAAGCTGGAGACTGCTCGTAGTAAGATCGCTCGGTTGGAGGCGGAGGCCGAGAGAGCGAAGAAGACGATGGACTTTATGAGACAGGTGCACCGTCGCGAACTCGTATCCCAGACGAGTTGTATTTCGGCTGCAGCGACTGAACGCTTCGACAAGTTCAGGAGGTACATGGTCGATCGGGATAAACGTGAGGAGAAACTTATTGTTCACAGCGAGGCTTTCGGGACTCTGGATTCGATGGATGTGCTGAAATTCCTGGGTATGCCTATCCCAAAGGAGCTGATCGATACCTTGACTGCTAATGAGGCAAATTTCAGGAGAGAGATGGAGGAAGTCACTGTCGAGATTATCTCGGAGTAGGACGTCGTTCTCCCCCGCTTCCCTGGTCTCGAGGCATCCCAGAGATTGACCCGGTCCGGCTCGAGCCTGGGAAACGTCGATCCGATCGCCGCGCTTGCTCATCGGTCTCCTGCCCCAGGTAGCGAACTTCCTGCGACGCGAGGAACCCCGATCGGAAGTCAGGAGCTTATGGCTGCGGACTCGAAGGGAATGAGAGCTGACGGGGCATCGGGTGCTGCCTCTTCGGATCCGGTCGCTGAAGATTAGTCGCTGGTGACCGGGCGGCCGCATGTTGTTGTTTTATTACTTGCGCTATGTTGTTACCTTCCTTTTGGATATCTCCTTTTGGACCTGTTGTTGTCTTTGAACTTCTTTTACTTTTGGTTGTAGCTTCTAAGCTATGCCTTTTGATCGTTCCGGCGTTTGGCTTGGTCGATCGCTGGTTGTTGTAATATTTAACTCTATTTCTCTTTGAACTTTGAGAATGATCTGTCTGTTTCGTTGCGTTTGCTCATTCTTTGAAGTTCTAAAAAGGAGCCGGGCCTTGCAATTCGCAGGTCTTTGGGCGTGCGGCTCAACAGCCAGTTCGGAGTGGGAAAGCTTGTTGGAGCGCACGCCGTAGTGTTTAAGACGAGTGATACGAGCTGAAGTTGAACCCGGGTCTTCTACTCTTCGATGGAAGAAGTGTGTTGTTGATCGATCTATCAGATGGGATGCATTAGGTTATGCTTGAGCCGTGTGAGGTGTAACCGACCGATCGTCTTTAACGTCTGCTCTTAGAGATGATTTTTTTTTTATGAAGAATGGGAGCAAAGCACTCGCTCGTGCTTGAATCATGCGATGCGTAACCATTCGGGTGGAGTGAAAGTGATGTACTTGCGTTCACATGATTATTTTTGCGAGATGATTTGTCGTTTGACTGAACCTCGGTGTAGAGGTCGTCGGTCAGATCTGGACTGCGCGATGTATAGTCATTCTTAGCCGATCGAAAGTGATAAATAAGCATTCGCACGGTGCCCTTGTGAGTACTCCATCCCGCATGATGGGGATGTAGGTTTATTTTTTTTTGTTTGGGTTATGTTTGGACCTAGTAACAGGCTGCCTACGTACCCTGATAAGGGGATCAAGCCAATCGTAGTTCGATTTGACCAAATGGCGGTTAAGTCATTTGTCTTGGGTAGGGAAAAAGTGACATGAACGCGCTCATTTGGTGTTCGGACAGAAGTGACGCAGGGTCATCTGCCTGAGGCCGGGCGAAAGTGACATGTTGTCATTCGTTCAGCAAGTGGGTGAAAGTTACGGTTAGGTCATTCACTCGTTTTTTTATTTTTTTTAGCAGCTATTCGAAATCGGATGGTTAAACATAGTACTTGCGAAGATTGACGGCGTTCCAAGCTCTTGGTACGGGTTTGCCGGTTGAGGTTTCCAATCGATAGACGCCAGGCTTGACAACCTCGACTATCTTGTAAGGTCCTTCCTAGTTTGTCCCCAACTTGCCGGCCTTCCACTCCTTTGTGTTTTCAAACACTTTGCGGAGAACTAGATCGTGGAGTTCCAACGGTCGAGCGCGCACCTTCTTATTGTAGTAAGATTCGGCGAGGTGTTGGTAGTTCTGAATTCGGAGGAGCGCCTGATCTCTTCGCTCTTCGATTTCATCCAATGCGTCCAGCAGCATCTCTCTGTTGAGTTCTTCGTTTTGGGGCATCTTTGCTCGGCGAAGGCTGGTGACGTTGACTTATGCCGGTGCCATATCTTCGACTCCATATGCCATAGAGAAGGGCGTTTGACCGGTCGCACTACGCAGACTTGTTCGGTGCGACCAGAGTACTCCATCCAACTCGTCGGCCCAAAATGACCTTTCTTGAGGTCGAGGCGTTTCTTGATTCCATTGATGATGGTCTTGTTGGTGGCTTCGGCTTGACCATTGCTTTGTGGATAGCGAAGCGTCGAAGTGTTTAATCAAATTTTCCATCGATCCAAGAATCCGCGAAAGTCGTTCGAAATGAACTGAGAGCCATTGTCCGTGACAATTTCAGAGGGAAGGTCGTGCCTGCATATGATGTTCTTCCAAACGAAATTCTGGACTTCTTTGTCGGTGATGTGGATGAGCGCTTTTGCTTCGACCCATTTGGTGAAGTAATCTGTCATGATCAGGACGTATTTGCGTTGGCGGGAACTCGACATTGGTCCGATGAGATCCATCGCCCAACGCATGAATGGGTATGGAGCCGTCATGGTGCGTAGTAGTTCGGTCGGACTGTGGATGTTCGGCACATGTCGTTGGCACTTGTCGCACCTGCGTGCATACGTATCACAGTCCGCAATCATGGTTGGCCAGTAGAAACCAAGACTTTTCACCTTAATAGCCAACGCCCGGCCGCCTGAATGGTTCCCTGCGGCTCCTTCGTGAGTTTCTGCCATGGCCAATGATGCTTCTTCCATACTAAGGCATGTTAGCAAAATTTTAACGGAGGTCCAGCGATGTAGCCTCCCATCGTGAGCACGTAGTTTACGCTTAAGGTCTTCAGTCGACGGGCTTCCCATTTGTTTGTGGGAAGTGATCTGTTGGAGAGGTACGCAATGAATGGAATTCGCCAGTCGGGTGGTGTCTCGTCAGGTCGATCGCTCGATTCACTTGTATCCATCGCGTCTACAACGGCGATCGCCGCTACGTGCTCGCTCTCTTCATTTGATAGAGTGATGCTTGGTTTGTCAATATGTTGAATTGGAATGGTTCGTTTTACTTGATCGCTTGGACTGGTCCCAAGTGCTGCCAGAGCGTCTGCACACACGTTTTCGCCGCGGGGGATCTTCGTAAGCTGGAATGATTCGAACTCTTTGGCTAGGTCTTGCACGACTTTGATGTAGGCGTCCATTCGGTCGTTCTTGGTGTCGTAGTCCCCACTGAATTGGTTAGTGACCAATTGAGAGTCGCAGTATGCATGGATGCTTTTCGCTTGGACTGCTCGCGCAAGGCGTAGGCTAGCAATGAGAGCCTCATATTCGACTTCGTTATTGGATGCTTTTAAACCGAGTCGGAAAGACTGTTGGTGCAGTTCACCGGTTGGGGATTGGAGGTGGACGCCGATTCCGGAGCCTTTGTTGGAGGACGATCCATCGATGTGCAGAATCCAAGTTGCGTTTGGCACCTGCAGATCTTGCTCGAGGTCTAGCGTTAGCTCAATGAGGAATTCGGCCAGTACTTGGGACTTTGCGGCTGGTTTACTTTAAAAAGTGATGTCGTACTCGCTGAGCTGGATAGCCCACTTCGAAAGTCTGCCCAAGTGATTGGTGTTCTACAAGACGGTGCGCAACGGTAGGTTGGTCAGTATGATTATCGAATGAGACTGGAAGTAAGGTCTGAGTTTCTGTGCCGAAGTGACAACTGCGAGCGCCATCTTCTAGTGTGTCGAGTACTGCGTTTCCAAGCCGGTCATGCGTTGGCTGGTGTAAAATATCAGGCGTTGTTCGCATCGATCTTCT
The DNA here is from genome assembly GCA_016432835.1 of Brassica nigra. Classification (NCBI taxonomy): domain Eukaryota; kingdom Viridiplantae; phylum Streptophyta; class Magnoliopsida; order Brassicales; family Brassicaceae; genus Brassica; species Brassica nigra. Next base: position 48,796,995 of record CM028249.1, read on the forward strand.
TTGACGAGCACGCTAATCACGGTTGCGTTGGAGATGGCAATGTAAAGATACAGTGTGTCGCCTTTGTCCGGCTTAGCTAACACGGGTGGTGCTGTGAGGTAATGCTTGAGCTGGTTGAATGCTTCTTTGCATCGTTCGTCCCAAATGAATTTCTTGTTGCCGCGCAATAGATCATAAAAAGGTAGGCACTTATCGGTCAATCGCGAGATGAATCTATTTAGAGCGGCGATGCGACCTGTCAACCGTTGCACCTCTCGGCTGTTCTTGGGGCTGGGGAGCTCGAGGATGGCGGATATCTGCTTCGGGTTCGCTTCGGTCCCCCTTTGAGTGACTATGTAGCCAAGGAATTCCCCAGACGTGACTCTGAAAGTGCACTTCGTTCGATTAAGTTTCATGCCATACTTGTTCAATATGGAGAAACTATCTTTGAGATGGTCGATATGATCGGCTGCCTTTTGGGACTTCACCAACATATCATCGATGTACACTTCCATGGTGTCTCCCAATCGCTCGGCAAACATCCTGTTGACGAGGCGTTGATATGTCGCGCCGGCGTTCATGAGACCGAAGGGCATTACCTTATAACAATATATTCCGGTCCGTGATAAAGGCCGTATTTTCACGATCGTCTTGATGCATCAATATTAGGTTATAACCGGAGAAAGCATCCATGAATGTCAATAGCTTGTTACCGGCAGTTGATTCAGCCAGCCAATCGATATGAGGAAGGGGGAAGCTATCCTTCGGGCAAGCTTTGTTGAGGTCTGTGAAGTCGACGCAGACTCTCCACTTGCCGTTCTTTTTCTTCACAGCTACTGGTGTTTTACCTCCGTGATTGACCCTGCATCAAGCAAACGGTCGACCTCCTCATTAATGGATTTCGAACGTTCGGGGCCGAGCTTGCGCCATTTTTGACGAATCGGTTTGAAGGTTGGATCGACGTTAAGCTCATGTGTAGTGATGCTAGGGTCGATCCCTTTCATATCAGCGGTAGACCAAGCGAACGTAGAGACATTGTCCCTAAGAAACGAAACGATCTTGTCTTTCGTCTAGTCAGGAAGGTGAGCACCAATTCTGACCGTTCTGGCGTGGTCGGTGTCGTCAATGGCTACTTCGAGAACCTCCTCATGAGAATGGTGGAGCTTCTGGATTGGTGTAGAGACTGTGTTGACTCCGTTGATCCGTTAAAGCCTGTCAACGAACGTGCTGAGGGTTTCATGTTGTCGGGACTAATACCCATCTTGACGAGTGTGCTCTTGAAGATGAAGTCAACCGAACTGCCAGTGTCCACCAGTACTTTGGTCACAGTGCAGTCGCAGATGCCGATGTCGACGAGGAGCGGATCATTGTGTGGCATATGAACGCCCACGGCGTCATCGGCGGAAAAGGTAATTTGGGGGCTAGCCTCGGGGGTGGTGGGCCAGCGTTTGGCTGTGACTGCCATCCTACGGAACTATTTTACTGATCTGACGGAATCGTTGCAAGGAGGGGATCCTCCCATGATCACGTTCAAATGCAGCAGTCGCTCTTGAGTGGCTGGCTCCTTTTCTAGTGGCGTCGTTCGCTCGGCCTTGAGAGAGTTGAGGTGAGTACGCAGATCGTGGGTCTTGCGTTGATACGAGACGATCGGCTCTGGCTCCGCTTTGGAGTGGCTTGTTTTGCATCGTTTGAGTTTCTCGCGGAGATCAGGGACCTTCGAGTTGAGGTGAGCTCGAAGATCGGTCGTCTCCGCCTCGTCAGAGCGATCGTTTGAACACAACTCCCATTGAAGCTCATCCTGTCGGAGGGAGGGCTCCTTGCACTTGGCATCGAGGACGTGTCAGGCATCAGAAGCATTAAGCTTGCCTACGGAGGGACTAACCCTGGCTGGCGCATCGTCGACTTCCATGTGCGTGCTGTCGGTTGAAGTGAGGCTTTCGATCGTTGGCACCGTCGATTGAGCGACTTTCGTAGGTCGTACTTTGGCTTTTCTGTTGTGGATGGAGCAGGGGATACGAAGCTTCTCTGCCTGTTTAATCTTGACTTTTGTTATCTTCTCGGTGAAGGGGTTTCGTTGAGTAGAGGCGATAACGCGTTCGATCTCCGGTGCCGAGGTCTTGACTTGATGGATCTTTGAATGGATGTCTCGCAAGGAAAGTTGTAGATCTGCAATCTGGCGACTAGTTAGAGAGGTCGAGCCATCGGTTGTCTGTGCTTCGTTGGTTGGTTGTTCGGCTCCAGGGTGAGGGTTCGTGGTGGCGAACAACCTTCTTCTAGCGGTTTCTGCTCTGTCGTGTACACCGCCTAGGGTTCCAAGAGCGGCGGTGCGGCCAGGCGCTCGTTCGTGGCTTTGTCAGTTTCTTCTTGCTGAACGAAACGCGCCATGATGGCTTGCAGCATCTCAGGAACGGACGGGGTTGGAGCGGCCGGCGTATCGGAGGCCAGTGTAGCAGAGGTCAACAGTCGGTCAGCGTCGGCGGGTGTGTCGTCGGAACGCATACTGACACTGTGAACGTTACTCTGTAGGGCCCCACGGTGGACGCCAAATGTTGAATCTGAGTTTGGTCTACAGATTGAAAGGAAACTAAAACTCAATTTGTGGGTCTTGCAAAGACGTTTTATTAATCGTATGCGAAACGAAGATGAATACAAAGGGATTTGAGAAAAGAAAATGAAAGTCGGAGCTTTGTTCAAAGCGCCGACCAAGACACCAAGAGACTCGATCGGTTGCTAAACCCTAGATATGGCCGTCAGTCTTGTAGTGTCAATTTGCGGATCCCTTCCTTTTTCCCATCTCCCTTCCTTTTATAGACTTACCCCCTATCTTACTAATTCGCCCTAGGACTCGTTCGCCCTAGCGCTGATTCGTCTTAAAGGTCTGGGCTTTAAGTCTATGCTCGATGGGCTTTTCATCCGAATGATGGCTCGTTGGGCCGATCTTGAGCCAGTAGGTGATCGCTTGCTATATCTTATCGATCGAACGGGTCCTTGAGTCGATTGAATCGGCTTAGCCGAGCCGACCTCAACTGGTCGTTTGATGTTAATGGGCCGAATCCTTTTGTTCGACGGGCCTTGTGGAGGAATGCCGATTTCCTCTCCAACAATCTTCATCCTACAAGGAGACAGGATATTTAACTGCTGACAACTCAGCCTTGACCTCGTCCATTTGAGCTTCCATTTCTGAACACTTCCGCTTCAATGTCTTTAGTTCTTCCTCCATTTCTTGAAGCTGAGCCAAACAAGCTTTTACTTTCTTCCTCTTTTCCTTAACTTCTTTTTCTTCCCCAACGAATCCAACTGAAACCCCTCAGCTGTCAAGTATGATAGAGCAGCATATTCCTCTGCCAGATCATCATTGGAGATTTCCCATGGCGAGTGACATAGCGTCTGGGTTAAGTTTAGGAGGACATTCATGTACACCGTCTTTAGATATGGATTCTTTGGACGAAATTTTGATGCAATATCTTGGTGTTTTTTAAACAAACGGTTCACAGATTGTACCTGCATAATAGACTATCTTCAGCTTGTAACTATATTAAGAAATTGAATTATTAGTGAGGGACTTAGATTTGTCATCTTCGCTTTCTATGTGTTTTAAAGTATTACTAGATTTTGAAGGGAAGATATTATTTTTCACTTTTATAAAATATATTATTTGTTTGTAATTATTGAATGTATTTATTTTAGTAAAACTTTATTTATAATAAATTCGACACATAGAGTCTCTCTGGTAGATTATGTGTTTTTCTGGCTTTATTTTATTCCTTCTCCAATCAACATATTTATTTGGTTTGTTGTTAAAATAAATGATTTTAAAACGCAAATATAGAATACTTTATATTGATATTTTGTTTAAAAAAATGTGACATATTTCTATATTAATTAAATATTTACATTGTAATTTAAATTTTTATTCAAATCAACATATTTGTGTAGTTTGTGGTTAAAAGAAATGATTTTGAATCCAAATGTACAATATTTTTATATTGATTTTTTTGTTATGTGCAGCCATTATTTTTGGTTCAAATATCCGATTCATTTTCAAATACATTCTTTATTTGAATATTTTTAGTTTCCTATACATCAGAACAAAATTCATACAGATCAGGGAGATCCAACTTGAAACTCACATATAAATTTATATACAAACATTGCCTAATTTCAAAACCCAAAAAATCTATACCCGAAAGAAACGACCAGTACCTAAATGGGTACCCAAATGTCTATGCCTAACGGATTCCGTAAAAAAAATAAAAAAATATTTTTATGTGTTTGGTTAAATTAAGTGAAATAGTAAATTTTATTCAGTAATACTTGTAAAATATTAATAATGATCAATATTTGAATATCAATTTCTTTAGATAAGTTTTGGAATTGTAATTAATTAATTTAAATTGATTTTAAATGTAGTGGTAGAATCTGTAAATAAAAAAAATACAAAAAGAAAGTACCTAAAAAGAAATTTCAAAACCCAAAAAATATATACTCGAAGGAAACGACCCGTACCTAAATGGATACCCGAATATCTATGTCTAACTGATTTCGTAAACAAATAAAAAAATATTTTTATGTGTTTGGCTAAATGAAGTTAAATAGAATTTTTTTTTATTTACTAATGATTTTACAATATTAATAATGATCAATATATGAATATCGATTTGTTTAGGTAAGTTTTGGAATTGTAACTAATTAATCTAAATTGATTTTAAATGCAATGGTAGAATCTGTAAATAAAAAGAAACACAAAAAGGAATTACCTGAAAAGAAATTTCAAAACCCAAAAAATCTATATCTGAAAGAAACGACTCGTACCTAATTGGGTACCTGAATGTCTATGCCTAACTGATTCCGTAAGCAAATAAAAAATATATTTTCATGTGTTTGGCTAAATTAATTGAAATAGAAAATTTTTTATTTAGTAATAATTTTACAATATTAATAATGATCAATATATGAATATCAATTTGCTTAGATAAATTTGGAATTGAAATTAATTAATCTAAATTGATTTTAAATGCAGTGGTAGAATCTGTAAATAAAAAGAATTACAAAAATGAAATACCTAATTTATTATAAATTGCAATGACTAAATGTGTAAATCAAAAGGAAGTAAATATACTGCTATCCATGTTTCTAAACAATTCTCATTTAATATTATTATCCATGTTTCCAAACAAATCTCTTTTTTTTTTAAACTGCAATTCATGTTTCCAAACACTCCAATTTTGTACTTGAGTTTTAATAATATAGATGATTAGGAGTGAGATTTAGGTTTGACCAAAAAAAAAGGAGTGAGATTTAGGTAGATAGTTTAGTTGATCCCTTTTTCTTTTGTCAATTTTAGGAAATAATATTTAATTTAGTTGTATGCAGCTTATAGAAAATCAGCCGAATACATAGACCTAATAAATAAAGGAATTTAATAAATTACTGTTACATAAATATATGAGTAACATATTATTAGTCTAAATTTAAGGTAAGACCAAAAAATAATGAGTTAAATGAAAGGGTCCAAACAACCTTTCATAGGTAGATTTTTTAGAACTCCTTCCCTTATAATAGTATTGATTACTATAATTACTTGTAGAACCCATGATGGCTTTTTTTGTATGTTGGTTGGAGATTTTGAAGTAAGAAAACAAGAAGTTTTGCATTGCTTATATTATCTTACCTGTGAAGGTAGGACGTGAAATCCATTGACATCTATGGTTTCCATTACTGGTGAAGACTCCTCTGCTACATCTACTTTACCTTGAACTTCAAGAACATCAACCTTCACAACAATCTTTACTTCGTCATTAAATAGAAATCCTTCTTTGTCATGAAATTCGGTAAGGGAAATCATATCTTGAAACCCCCAGCCAGAATTTGTCTTATCAAACCAATGTTGAGTCTCTGCAAAATTTCAAAATATACTAGTATTTTTGAGTAAGCATGACAATATGACATTATAAAGACTCCGTTGGATTTATCATCTATGTGACAACTAGACAAGCCAGGCACAACATATAAACAAAAATCTCGCAGGTAATATTTCAACATATAAATGATAATATTTCAAGTTTTACAAAAGATAAAATCATATATAAACAAGAATAACTTTTTGAAATGCACCACAAAAATACTTACTATATGTTGTAAAAATTAAAGCAATCTAATATTTTGAAGTCTTAATTTTAAAAATAAACTTAAATCATAACATCCAAAAGTATCCTATATCAATAAAATTTACTAAAACAATATGATACATACTACTATGTATAAAATTTACTAAAACAATAGGACTATATTATTTAAACAAAACAGGGTTTTTACTTATAAATTCCGTAAGTACTAAAATGATATAAGTTAAAATATATTTTTTAAACACATGTAAATATAAATTATCTTGAACAAATTTCTTTTCTATAATATAAATAAATAAAATTAAAAAATGTATTATATGCAAAAGATATAAATTAAAGAAAAAACATATTTTGAAGAAGGTATGAGAAATTGTAAAAAATATCACATTCATAATACCACTTTTCATGTTTACACTAACCACTTTTTTTTTGAACACAGAACACTAACCACTTTTACCCTCACTTTTAAAGAGGGAAAAATACAGTTATAATCCTACGTTTAACTAATCTACACTTAGAGTTTAAAGTTGAGGGGTTGGATAAGGTTTTTGGATGTGAGGATATGGGCTTTGAGTCAATATTGATCAGTTGGGCCAAAGCTAGATGAAGCCCAAATTTCTCCTGAAAACACAAAGCTTGACCGAGACGGTTCTTGTCTCGGTTAACTCTGTTACAAAAGAAAAATCAGAGTTAATTAGGAATGGCAATACTTGTGCAAAAAGGAAAAGAGAAGCACATGTTATTGCTATAAAAGAAAGACGTCTAGCTTCTTAAGAGATCATCCCGTGAGAAACCCTAAACACAAGAACACAGAAAAGTTCAGAGAGAGATCAAGAGTAGAATAACTAAGGAGAGATATTGTTCGAGTCATATCTCTAAGAGATAGAGTTTCTTTGATCCTTATTATTCTTTGTTGTGTTCTTTACATGGTGTCATGTTTTATACAAGGAGAGCGCTTAGAGCGTTTGTGTAAACCCCTTTGATTGATAGTGGAAGTTGTGGGAGACGGTTCCCACCCGAAATGTACCGGTTCGAGGCCGGGAACTCGGTGATCAAATTCTATGTGTTATTTAACTAAGCAATCAAACGATCGATAATTCCCAACAAGTGGTATCAGAGACTGGTTTTGATCGCGAGTGTTAGTGAGATTATGAAGGCGACACATGGAAGGGTTGGAGTTGAAAGATCAAAGGGAAACATGACGTTTAAAGAAGTACAAGGTGTGTTGAAGACTTTAACGACAAGTTTCCGCTGCAATCACAAAGTAATTGTGGTGTTCTGGATACTCAAGGCTGCTAAGGATATAGAATCTAGATTTTGGGAGAAAACACAGGTGTAGACTATTTTTAACAATAGAAAAGTCAAGATTTTTTGCTGTGAAATCAGATTGTATCTTGGCTTGTTCTAGTTGTTAAAATTTTATTCAGTTTGGTGTTCAAGGATGGGTTGATAAAACAACTACAGATCCATGACTAGGGGACGCCTTAGGAAAGGGATGATAGAAGGTTGTTTTGGAAAATTTGAGATTCAAGGGAAAGGTTATAGCAGAAGAGTATGGAGGTGAAACATGAAGTCTGCTTGAGGCAAAGCAGGCAGAGAACTTATGAGAAGTTCATATACAATCAGTTCTGATAAAGTTTTCAAGGAGGGTTAAGTGTCAGGGACAAGGATCGATTAGAGTTTCAGGAGCTAAAGGAGGACACAAAGGTTGTGTTACGCTCTGTAAGAAGAGATGCTTGGACTAGGGGTGTGTCGAAAGTCTATCTAGCAAGGATCGTGGCTTGATGGCGGGTTCTGTTAAGGGATAACAGCGGTACACAAAGGAGTTCAAGGTAGATTTAATACAGAAGAGTCTGGTTAAAACAAGGAACAGCTGAATGGAAAGTTGTGTCGAAAGTCTTTCCAACAAAAATGGTTAGGAGGCGTGTTTCATCATGGATGATGGCGGTACAAAATAGATTCAGACTGCATTGTTTAACCATAAAGAAAGTTTTTTGAAACACAAAAAGGAAGCTCAAGTAAAGCTAAGAGAAAGGAAATCTAGAAACAAGGTTTAATACTGCTAGTTAGTTTCTGTTTAACAAGAAACATGTATCATGGCTTGTATCGAAAGTCTATCTAACAATTTTGGAAGTTTGATGGCGTGTTCTGTTAACGTGGCGGTACAGAAAGAGTCCAAGGCTGTGGGGTTTAAATAGAAAAGCATTTTGAATCAGAGATTGTTTCACGGGTTGAAACATGTATGATTCAGAGATGGTAGTGCATTTGATTCAAGGGAAATTGATTTGAAGATAAGTACATTGGAGAATCAAAAGGATGTCAGAAAGAGTCAAGTTGCAAGGGGACACGATTTATTCAATCCTAACATATTCATGTGCTTAGGAATAGCCATGAAAGGGGTTTAGTGATTGAAAGTTTGTTTAGGGAAAAACAAACAAGGTTTCTCAGAATCTCAGAAGTCTAGTGAGTGAGAAGGTTACCTGCAAGGATTATGAAGCTACGGGGAAGAGATGTTGCTGGTTTCAGATGGAGTAGCTTAAAAATAAAAATTGCCTCTTGTTCAAGGTGGAGCTCGTCTTGATAACCTGAAACGGTTTCAAGTTCTGAGTTAAGGTTCTCTGAAAAAAAAAAGAGAACAGAGTGGCATAGGAAATGATACAAAGGTAAAGAGGTTACCTGAAGTTGCAGGAAGTAAGAGAGAAGGTTGGTCTTTCGTCATGAGTAGCTGGAAAGAAACAAGGAATCAAGGGTTAGATTCCACAAGGAGCTACTGTGTGAAGAAAGAGGTTGAAATCCAAGTTGTGATTTCACTGTCTCGAATAAGTCTGAAAATTACAGAGGCTAGAAGGATGGTTAAAGTTAGTGGTTTTACCAGGAATCATCATGGGAGCAGAAGTACTTCGACTGATCACCGAAGAAACTGCAGAGAAGAAATCAAAAGTGATGATTTCACATAGCCTAGAAAAATCAGAAGAGACAGAACAAATGGAGTCGTTCCAGGCTTTATTGAGAATGTTACCATTAAATGGAATCAGAAGATGTTCAGATGGAGCTGTGGAGAATGGTAAAAAAAATAAAGTGGAGCTGCTATGGAAAAAGAAACAGAAATCTAGTGTGTGGTAAAAGATAGTTACCATGGATTTTTCCGCTAGTGGATACCGATGGAGGTATGTGGTGATGGTCTGACCAAGAGGGGCACTGGAGGAGATTACACAAGGAAATGTCTTAAACAGTGGAGGTGGCAAAGGCTTTCGCCGGACAAGCTGTAGAGAGAAGACAAACCATTACAATTGTATTAGCTCTGTTTGCAACTTAGCAAGAGAGATAAGTGGGCGTAGGGCTCTTGAGCATTGATATCACATGATCATTGGTGAAGTGAAATCGAGAGTTCCTATCAATGGTGATAGCTTGAGAGAAGTTGGAAACTTGAGAGAGAGTCATGAATCTCTCTGAGTTTTGAGTTCAAGAAGAAAACAGAAGCAGTGCGGTCGACGGTGGTGTAGTCTATGGAAGAATAAGAGTTCAAGGTGGAGTAACTTACTCTGAGGTCAATGACAAAGTAATTGTCGGAGTTGCAATCACGGATCAGAGTTGGGATGGTGGTGAACCGCTGGAAAAGCAGGTTCGTCGATGAAACTCTCCGGGATACGCTGAAGGGAGACGTGTGACTTATATACAGCGGAGGAACTGTACGAATATAGAGTCCCAGGATACAACCATGGCGAGACGATTCACGCTTCACTCGTGAACGCCCTATCGAACTATAAACTCTACGAAACACTCTCGTAAAAGGACTTACGCTGAGAGATTTTTTTGTTGGTTTGTTTGCGGTGAAAAACTTAAAAAATGAGAGAGGAGAGTCGAGTTTATTTAAAGAGAAAGAAGAGAGCCACTTCCCGTAACCACTGTTGCACGTGGGCGAAGATCTCGCGGAGATCGAGGAATGTTGAGTGCGAAACTTACTCCCCAAGACTCTCTGTTATCGTTCTCGTTTAAATATCTGAGAGAAAGAAATGCGTGACGTTTTTATTTTCTAGACAAACACCTTGTCGTTTTAAAACGAAATGCATGTTGTTTTTGGAAATTTAAAAGCCAAAAACATTGAGCTTAATTGGTCCCAAAAAGAATCTTATTGGGCCGCAGGCCCTCCACCAAGATCAAAACCCAAGCCCAAGCCCAAGCCCAAGCCCAAGCCCAAGCCCAAGCCCAAGCCCAAGCCCAAGCCCAAGCCCAAGCCCATGCCCACGCCCACGCCCACGCCCACGCCCACGTCGAGCCGAGCCGAGCCGAGCCGGCCGGACAGACGGACGGACGCGCGCGCGTGTGCGCTCTCCTCTCTCTCTTAGCCGTTTACAAGCTCATACAATATGAGCATATATATATTGCTTAAACTCTTCCCTCATACACGATGTGGGACAAATCCCACTTCCATCTTCATTTAAATGACATTTCTTTTTGGGCTGAGACCCATATCATTTGTTATTCACATTTTAATAAAGCCCAATGGCATTTATTGTTCCAACAATCCCCCACATGAATAGAAATGACTCTAAACATATGCAGACTATATGCAGACTCGATAGACTATTAAAAAATAAAACTTATTCTAATCCTAACTAGACTAGACAGACTTATCGAGAGTGTTTGCGAAAAATTCGCTGTGTTTGAGTAGGTGGCACTTTTAAGCCTTGAACCACTCATAGTTAATATATGTCGGGTTTACTTTACCAGAAGGTGAACATGATGTCTTGAACCAACCGATGTTTTATGTAGACCAAGACAACATGCATAACGCAGCTTCATTTTCTCGTAGAACTTAGTTCTCTATTGTGTTCATTGTGGCCCTGAACTATTCCTGGTTTTCATGAGTGAACTTAGAGAATATAGCCTTGCATTCATTCTCCTAGAAACGGCCCCATTTCACACTCATTAGGTGATTGACCATGAAAAGTATTGAGTAATACTCCGGTTAAGAAAGCTATGGAATCATTAAAAGTCTATGCTTATCCTTTTTCACATTCGTTAGCACTTTTATCATCTTTGGGAGCTGGAAAGAGACTACTTTGTCTCAAAGTGCTTTAGGTAGATTCTGTTTGATTTTGTTTTCCCTTTGAACCTACATCTTGGGATCTCCTGTCATGATAGGTAGGGTTGCCATCAAGCATCCTCATTCATTATAGGCTTTAAACCCATTCCTTTTGATGATTTAGCAACAACATCTCGTGGCAAACCTTTAGTAAATGGATCCGCTAGGTTGTCAGCCGATTTGATGTAGTCTATTGTGATTACACCATTTGAGATGAGTTGTCTAATGGTTTTATGTCGTCTTCTGATGTGACGAGATTTACCATTGTAGAGATTATTCTGAGCCCGAGCTATAGCTGATTGACTATCACAATGTATGTGTATAGCTGACACAGGTTTCTCCCTCATAGAAATATCTTCCAAAAAATTTCTAAGTCGTTCAGCTTCTTCTGCTGCTTTGTGTAAGGCTATGAACTCAGATTCCATAGTAGATCTGGCTAACACTGTTTGTTTGGTAGACTTCCATGATATTGCTGCTCCTCCTAATGTAAAGACATATCCACTTGTGGATTTTGAGTTTTTAGAATCTGATATCCAGTTAGCATCACCGTATCCTTCTAAAACTGCTGGTTCTTTACCATAATGAAGCCCAAAATCTTTGGTATAACGCAAGTAATTTAGTACTCTTGCTATAGCTTTCCAGTGTGTATGACCTGGATTACTTGTATATTGACTCAGTACGTTTACTGCATGCGCTACATCTGGTCTAGTACAATTCGTCAAGTACATGAGACTTCCAATCACACATGCATACTCGTTTTGTGAAACCGCTTCACCTGAATTCTTTGTCAAATGTATTTGGGGATCTAACGGAGTTTTTGCCGTACTATTAGAGTAATTTTTAAATCTCTCTAATATTTTTTGAGCATAATGAGTTTGGGTTAAGATAATTTCATTTGAATTTCATGTGACTTTAACCCCGAGAATAACATATGCTAATCCCAAGTCATTCATCTCAAATTTCCCTTTGAGCATGTTCTTTGTTTGATTGATTATGTCTTTATTGCTTCCAATAATGAGCATATCATCTACATATAAACATAGAAAAACATACGCATTTTTGGTAGTTTTGTAGTATATACATTTATCACATTCATTAATTTTGAACCCATTTGACATCATTGTGCTGTCAAACTTTTCGTGCCATTGTTTAGAAGCTTGTTTCAGCCCATAAAGTGACTTTACAAGTCGGCATACTTTGTCTTCCTGTCCTGGAATGACAAAACCCTCAGGTTGTTTCATGTAAATTTCCTCTTCTAAATCACCATTTAGAAAAGCGGTTTTTACATCTATTTGATGAATTTCTAGGTCTCTTAAAGATGCGATTGCTATCATCAGCCTTATTGATGTTATTCTTGTTACTGGAGAATATGCATCAAAATAGTCAAAGCCCTCCTTTTGTCGGAATCCTTGAACCACAAGTCTAGCTTTGTGTTTTCCACCAGGTGTTCCATCAGGGTTTGGTTTTCGTGTCAGAATCCATCTATTCCCTAATGCTTTGCAGCCAGGTGGTAAATCCAAATGTACCATGTATAATTTTGCATGATAGAATCGAATTCACTTCTAACAGCTTCGTTACAAAATGGAGCGTCTGGTGAAGACATGGCTTCTGCCAAAGTTTTTGGAACATTTTCTAGTAAAAATGCCATTAGGAAATCTTCACCAAAAGATTTTTCCTTTCGAACTCTTTTGCTCCTTCTAGGTTCATCTTCTTTTTCATTTTCTGAAATATCATTTATAGAAGTATCGACGTTTGTCTCAATTACTGAGTCATTATCGTTGTCTATTTCTTCTCGAGTTCGTTTAGAACCTTGTTTTTCCTTGCATGGAAAAATATTATCGAAGAAAGATGCATTTCTTGATTCCATAACTGTATTTTCATGGATATCTGATATTTCAGATTTATGTACCAGAAATCGATAAGCAGTACTATTATGTGCATATCCGATGAAAATGCAGTCCACTATTTTAGGTGCAATAGTGACCTTCTTTGGTGGCGGTACCGCAGCTTTTGCCAAGCACCCCCACACTTTGAGGTATTTATACGAAGGTAAAATACATTTCCATAATTCATATGGAGTTTTGCCAGTTACTTTGTGTGGAATTTTGTTGAGGATATAATTAGTGGTAAGAAACGCTTCGCCCCACATGTTCTGGGGCAACCCAGATTCCTGCAACATTGCATTCATCATCTCTTTAAGAGTTAGATTTTTACGTTCAGCAACTCCTTTAGATTCTGGTGAATAAGGAGTTGTAGTTTGATGAATAATTCCATGTTCTTTACAGAATGCGTTGAACGGTCCTTCATACTCACCTCCTCTATCGCTTCTAACTACTTTAATAGTTGCTTTAAGCTGATTTTCTACCTCGAGTTTAAATTCTTTGAATTTTTCTAAGGTTTCATCTTTGCTATGTAATAGATATACATAAAAATATTTTGTGCAGTCATCTATGAAAGTCACAAAGTACTTTTTCCCACCTCTAGTTGGCATGTATTTTAAATCACATAAATCGGTGTGAATTAAATCTAGAGGTTTATTAGTTCTTTCAACACGAGCTGAGGGCATTTTTGTGAGCTTAGCCTGTACGCATACTTCACATTTTTGTTTACTTGTTTTATATTTAGGAATTAGATTTAAGTTCATTAATCTTTGTATAGATTTGTTGTTTACATGGCCTAATCTTTCATGCCATATATTAAAAGACTCAACCAAATAAGCAACTGACTTTTTCTTATTCTTTGAAACTTTTGGAGCTACAACTTTCGAAAGGACTGTTGTGGGAACCGAAATTCGCACTGTCGATTTTAATGAATAAGATTGCGGAGGAAAGCCAAGTAAACCCGACTTTCCTTGAAGATCCGGATTCTCTTCGTTGCCACACGAAATCAAGAAAGTTAACAGATGACAAAAATAAAATTGTAATGTTTGCTCGAAAGCGTTTTATTAAATGAAAGATATGAATACAAGGATTCTCCGAAAGACAGAGAGATTTGCGATTTAAAGAAAAAGATAGAGTCGCAGGCAGCCAAACGTCCTAAGCCTTGCTCCGCTAGTCTAACCACCTAAACCCTAATTCTTCTAAGCTCGCAAAGTGCTCTAAGTCTAATTTTCGGATCCCCTTCTCCTATGCTCTTGCTCTCCTTATATACCCACTCCTAGGTCGGTTTGCCTTAGGATGATGGACCTTGCCTTTGGGCCCAAGTTTATCTCTTCAAGAAGTATTCCATTTTCGTCGATCTTCGTAATTATCCTCGAGTTTTCTCCTATTTTTCGGTGACTCGATGTTTATCCGATGTTCGGGAAATCGGATAAACCGTCATAGCCTGATTGGGCCTGAATTCTTAAAATCGTAAGTAAGTCCGTGGACTTGTCTTAAGTCGTTGAACGTTTTATACGATTTCTCGGAAAGACTATCTTTCTCGTAAAATAAACCGTATAGTCTAAAGGATCGATGTTCGAATTAATCGATCTTGTTTTATACGATATCTTCTACGAAAAATCCAATCCTTCTGATTTTTGTCGTAAAACATCGAGGATGATTCCAATCGAGTCGAATCGAAAGATGTTTATTCCGTAGCCGTGATCATATCAAACTCACGAGGATTGATCCAAGCAAGCCAAGATGGGATCAGACCGAGCATGATGGGACCGATACCAGGACAAGGATCGTCGACCGGCGCCAGGGGGCTTACCGCCGCGCCAGGCCAGCTCGCGTGACGCTTGCCGCTGGCGCCAGGCCGGCTCGCTTGACGCTTGCCGCCGGCGCCAGGCCGGCTTGCATGATGCTTGCCGCCGGCGCCAGGCCGGCTTGTGTTGGAACCGAAATTCACACCGTCGATTTTAATGAATAAAAACAGAGGAAAGCCAAGTTAACCCGACTTTCCCTGAAGGTCCGGATTCTCTGCGACAGCCAACGACAAGTGACCGAATAAATGCGGAAAAGGTTTTGTTAAGATTTGGGACTGGACCTTAAAAAAGGCTGCCTACGTACCCCTTTCGAGGATCAAGTCGGACGTAGTTCAGTTTAGAAAGAGTTGAACAAGAGATCGAACCGTCTGGGCGGGTTCGTCTAGTATGAGCATTTGTCATAGAAACAGGCATGTCGAAGATAACGCCTAGGGTTTCTATGTGCGGAGCTCTGAAGTAAAAGAATTGTCCGATCCTTTCGAGAGGAGCGGAGATTTGCGAGCAGGAGGCGGCCAGACGTTGTAGGGCCTGCCTTGCTAGTCTAACCGCCTAAATTATAACTTCTATCAGCTAACAGGAGCTCTCTAGGTCTCCAATCTAGGATTTTCGGATACCTTCTCCTCTGCTCTTTCTCTCCTTATATACTCACTTCTAGGTCGGTTTGCCTTAGGATGATGGACTTCGCCTATGGGCCCAAGTTTATCTCTTCAGGAAATATTCCATTCTCGTCGATCTTGGTAATTATCCTCGAGTTTTCCCCTATTTTTCGGTGACTTGATGTTTATCCGATGTTCGGGAAATCGGATAAACCGTCATAGTCTGATTGGGCCTGAATTCTTAAAATCGTAAGTAAGTTCGTGGACTTGTCTTAAGTTGTTGAACGTTTTATACGATTTCTCGGAAAGACTATCTTTCTCGTAAAGTAAACCGTATAGCCTAAAGGATCGATGTTCGAGTTAATCGATCTTGTTTTACACAATATCTTCTACGAGAAATCCAACCTTTCTAGTTTTTTGTCGTAAAACATCGAGGATGATTCCAATCGAGTCGAATCGAGAGATGTTAATTCCGTGCCCGTGATCGTATCAAACCCACGAGGATTGATCCAAGCAGGCCAAGATGGGATCAGACCGAGCATGATGGGAACGAGACCAGGACGAGGACCGAGACCAGGACGAGGACCGTCGATCGGCGCCAGGGGGCTTGCCGCCGGCGCCAGGCCGGCTTGCGTCACGCTTGCCGCCGGCGCCTGGGGGCTTGCCGCCGGCGCCAGGCTGGCTTGCATCACGCTTTCCGCCGGCGCCAGGGGGCTTGCCGCCAGCGCCAGGCCGGCTTGCATTACGCTTGCCGCCGGCGCCAGGCCGGCTTGCGTTACGCTTGCCGCTGGCGCCAGGGATCCTCTGCCCCCCGTGGGTTCTCGGTCGCCCGATCTTTCCCCCGTTGGCCGTTCGTGCGGAAAATATTTGAGTTTGGAAGGATCTTTAGCCGTTGATTTCGAGATAACCGTTTTTGACCCCAACAGTTAGCCCCCCAGCTCGTAAGATCGGAGACGATTTTGCGGGCGAATGATTCGAGTTTTCTGAAAATCAAAATTTTCGGCTAAGGATTCTTTTCCCCAGGAAATCTACGTCATCATCCCCCTTTTTTTTTAGATTGGGGCTGCGCCTTTCGAAGGCTGCCTACGTACCCTTGTTGTAGGGATCAAGCCTTCCGTAGTTCGTTTTGGATTTCAAGACCCTTGTGATCTGTTTTACCAGCGAGACTTATATGGTCTGGTTATGTGTCATGGGAGACTTTCGAGCATGATGTTGTTGATGTATTTGTTTTGATCTGGGCGCTGTGAGGCCATTATGTGTTTTTCGATTTTTTATGAACTTCAGTTTTTTCGAAGTATGAGAAAGAGGGTGTGAGTTGTTGTCTCATTTCTAGTTCCCTGATGATCACCGTACCTATTGTTTGCATAAAGCGAGATTTTCCGCGGTTTACCGATTTACGCAAAAAGTTCGTGAAACGAATAGGCTTAAGTGAAGAGACAAATTTTTTGATCTCGTATACCATACTATGTCTGTGAGATGTCAAGATCCAGCGTGGCTGGGTTTAGGGCAAGACCTAGGTTTACTCTCGGACTGAGGCTTTGCGATGACAAATCGGCTTTCGTTTTGCCTGTTTGCGATTTTAACCTGACTCGTACCGTTTAAAATCCGCGAATTGTTGTCGACTTATATGATTTGTCTGGGCGTGAGTCGAGCTACTTCCTTTACGAAGAGCTAAACCAAAATTTGGATTTCTTGTAGAGCACGGTATGTTTATCCTTGTCGGATGTAAGAGAGCCTACCCTTTTAAAGGCGGCAATTGTCTGTTTAGGACATTAGAGTTTGTTTGTTGTGATCAGCAATAAAATAAATGATGCCAGTTTAGAGGCATGTTACCGTTTAGAGGTGCGTTTGTATGTTATGAGTTCTAGAGACGAGGATTTCGTCTGGAACGTTTTGAGGAAAGAATTTCCTTCGAGCGTTAGCGACGTCTCGCAGTGCCGAAGGTCGAGTTTTCCTTGTGCCGCATTTCGTGGTTGAAATGTTCGCGGGCTTGGAGATGTTGTGCGAATGTTCGCAGCCAGAAACTGGTGTTTCGGTTTGGACGCAGGACCAAGGGGTCGCATAAGTTTGACCCAGGGAGAAGCGTCTACAAACAGTGCTTCGTGAAGTGTTGGCCTTCCGGGATTTGATTGTATATATTAAGGATGACTCATATAACTCTTGGAGCCTTGTCACGAGTGTTTCTTTTCATGCCGTGTTTACGGGGCGTATAGAACTTAATCGATTGACGATAAGTTTAAATCTTCCGTTAACCATATGGTTGTTAGGACTGAGTTTTGGTATGAAGAGTTTATCGTATGATTTCTGATTCAGGGTTATACGACAAATTGCTAGCGTAATAGTCACTTGGCGTTCTATGAACAAATCGTGGATTGTTGTTTTTAGCCGTTAAGTGATTGGAGCGGTGGTCGCTGAGTAGCTTTGGATTGGCATGGAGACTAGATTCAGCCGTATCGCCAAGGAAGTTGTTGGTAAACGATCAGACCATGACCCTTATTAAGGTCATGTTAGTTTACGATTGTCCTTAATGGGGATGTCGAATTCAGGTCCGGGATTTACGGAAATGCGTAGTTGGCTGAGGGCCAAATAGCGTTTGCCGAGATAGACATGCCAAGCATAGCGGAGTTTTCGAGTTATGGCTGATGGCTTTTAGAAACGATCTTCCACTTTAGGTCTCAGTTATACGATGAATGGTTCGTATAAAATTTTTTTTTTTTGCATGAAAATCGTTTCATTTTATCCGAGGGGGACAAAGTCTAAGGGATCGACGCAGGACACGTGCGGGTTCGTCTGCGTGATTATTTCCTGCTCGGACGTAACCGCGGGGAGTGAAAGCAGGAGCCAGAAACCTTGTGGAGCAAAAACTGTCTATGACAGTTACCCGTTGGACCCATTATGTTTATTTTACGAAAGTTACTTTGTATGAATTGACTCGACCATACAGAGGATTTTTCGTAAAAGTGATGTAAGAGGGGGTTTTCGCAAAGGTAACCGGAGAGCATTTCTTACAAATTACTTGCGATATTCGCGACCACGGATTATGTTTTCCTCATTCACTTTTGCGTACTGCGAAATCGTTTTGCATGAGACTGATCATGTTTTTTCCATAGGCTGTTTTGTTTTAAAATGTTCTTGTTATACGAAAGTAATGGATGACCGGTTTCATGGAGATAGAAAATCGCAGATTGTTTAAGTAGCGATGTTTCCGTGGATTACACGGGAGATGTTTCCGCTATGATTTCGACCTTTGGACGAAAGCTGCTTCGAACTACTTATGGAGTTTTACCGAAGGTTTTTTCGTTATTTTCGTAGTTCACCGTCGTGCTATTAGTCTGACGTTGGTACACGTTTCTAGTCGCGAGTTTGCGACGAGAGGTGACGTAGAGTTTTCAGGACTATGTTTGTAACGGTTGGGCTATGCCGCTAGCGTTTTTTAGACGAATCTTATTGCTGCGAGAGTTTGCTTTGTCAAAAGCGTTGTCTTGATGCTGAAGCAAAAAGTTTTAGAAGATGGGATTATACGGGTATAGTATGCGTACCTACTTCCCTTTTCTTTTTGCGAAAGAAAACGGGTTAGCCGTTCTTTCGAAGGCTTGTGTACGTTTTTTCTTTCTTTAAGGAAGCAGGATGAGTATGCTTTAGAACGCATGGCGATCTTTCTCGGTTTTTCGAGAGACCAGATCGGTTTGCATGTTCTGCCTGGGCAATCAAGGAACGATAGAACAAGACTGGAAATTTTTCCTAAGACTTCGCTTGCTAGACTATCCACGTAGGTCCTAAGTTCCCTAAATTCTACGGCAGTTTTCAAGACGTTTTTGTTCTTGTCCTACGAGGAATTAAAACCTTTACAAAAAATTTCAAGAAAATAGTCTTTTGAAGGTTTCGGCATTTCCGAAGGAATCCCATTTCCTCGTATAGTCGAGATGATTGGTGTTTAGAATAACCGTGATCGTTTAATACGATGAATCGAAATCTATTCATCATTCGAACCTTTTATGGTCTTCCGAGATTTCTCGAGTATCAGGATCGAGATGGACTTGGATTCGTAAACTTCCTGTCTTTGAGGGTTTGAGTAATGAGGCTTCGAACTTAGATTCTAGAATATGAGCTTTGTTAAACAATCGAGAAGGCTTTGCGGAAGAATCGCCGTGTTTCTCGAAAAATCCGAACATGGGTTTAAGGGACCAAGATGTTGCCGTTACCCGAGATCATGAAACGATTGCACGGATGGGGGCCAGGACCCCTGCCGCCGGCGCCAGATGGGAGACGACGGGCCTGCCGCTGGTGCCAGACGGGAGAGGACGAGCCTGCCGCCGGCGCCAGGCGCGGCGCGGTCAGTCTGCCGCCCGGCGCTGGCGTGGTCGGTCTGACGCTGGCGCCAGGCGCGGCGTGGTCGGTCTGCCGCGCGCCAGGCGCGGCGTGGTTGGTCTGCTGCCGGCGCCAGGTGCGGCGTGGTCGGTCTGCCGCCGGCCTCAGGCGTCCTATCGCCCGTGCCGTGTCCTGCGTCCGCCGATGCTGCTGTTGCTCGACTTCGTCGATCCCCGGGGCTCACGATCCGTTCGTGCCTTCCCGTAAGTTCGTCGAGCCATGAGCGAACTGGTCAAGTCTCAGACCTTGTTGTTCAATATGATTTTTTTTGACTTTACGAATGATGTTTCGTAAAATATTGACGAGTTTGATCTTACGGAAGTTGTTTCCGTAAGATGTTACCGAATTTTAATATCCGACACTCTCGCTGTGGAGGGCTGTAATTTTGTTCTTAAACTTAATCAGCAATTCTCTCGTTTCCGTAAGATTGATCCAAAGGAGTTTTGAGTAGTTTTTCGAAAGTAAGCTTAGCGGATAAAAGTCGAGAGCTCGCAATGGCGCGAAAATTTTTAGATTTCAGAAGACGTCTTAGTTAACCGCTTTAGGTTTTGAGTAGGTTTATAGAAATCAACTCTGTTCTTCTCAAACTGGCCAAGAAGGACCAAGCTGGCCATATTGCAAATTGGTCGAGAGAGACCGAGCTTGTCGTACGGCGAGCTGGTCGAGACAAACCGAACTTCTCGTATGGTTAACCAGTCGGGACAGTCGGAGTTTTGGCCTCCCTTGGGTGGTTTGGACAGTTGGGAAGCATTGGTAAGCTCTTTTCCCGTTTCGTCGTTTGCTTCCAGAGAGTTGTTCGGAAGAAGTACGGCAGTGGGAATTGGTGACCCGAATTGCCGTGCTTCTATTCTGCGAGTAATCTAGGGTTTCCCCAAGGTTTCGAGGAGAATAAGTTTTATTTTTCCGAGAAGTTCTCGAAAGAAACGTTTTTGTAGAAACCTTGCTCGTTGCGATTTCTCTAATTTGGTAACAAGACGATTTTTTTGGGGTTTGATAGATTTTAGCGTTGCCCTTTCTGTTTAGATAGAGAAATTGCGAGCTCAATTTCGTGCTCTTCCTGTGGCGGGAAGCCGCGGCTAGGTTTTTTGATTTGCTCCAGCACCGTGGCGTTTGCGTAAGCGTTGGCCGTAGGAACAGTCGCTGCTGGAGTTGTTTTACCATCGTTGACGCAAATTGCAAGTTTTTCTTTCATATTTTCGGACATCGGTTCGATCAAGCGCTTTGCGGCCGAATGAGTAAGAGTAATCCGTCCCCCCCTCCTTCTAGCGCCAAACTGTGGGAACCAAAATTCACACCGTCGATTTTAATGAATAAAAACGGAGGAAAGCCAAGTTAACCCGACTTTCCCTGAAGGTCCGGATTCTCTGCGACAGCCAACGACAAGTGATCGAATAAATGCGGAAAAGGTTTTGTTAAGATTTGGGACTGGACCTTAAGAAAGGCTGCCTACGTACCCCTTTAGGGGATCAAGTCGGATGTAGTTCAGTTTAGAAAGAGTTGAACAAGAGATCGAACCGTCTAGGCAGGTTCGTCTAGTATGAGCGTTTGTCATAGAAACAGGCATGTCGAAGATAACGCCTAGGGTTTCTATGTGCGGAGCTCTGAAGTAAAAGAATTGTCCGATCCTTCCGAGAGGAGCGGAGACCAGGACGAGGACTGAGACCAGGACGAGGACCGTCGACCGACGCCGGCGGCAGGCCGGCTTGCGTCACGCTTGCCGCCGGCACCAGGGGGCTTGCCACCAGTGCCAGGCCGGCTTGCGTTACGCTTGCCGCCGGCGCCAGGCCGGCTTGCCGCCGGCGCCAGGCCGGCTTGCGTGACGCTTTCCGCCGGCGCCAGGGGGCTGGCCGCCGGCTCCGTCTCGCCTGCCGCCGGCGCCAGGGGTTCTCTGCCGCCCGTGGGTTTTCCGTTGCCCGATCTTTCCCCCTATGGGCGTTTGTGCGGGAAATCTTTGAGTTTGGAAGGATCTTTAGCCGTAGATTTCGAGATAACCGTTTTTGATCCCAACAGTTAGCCCCCCAGCTCGTAAGATCGGAGACGATTTTGCGGGCGAAATATTCGAGTTTTCTGAAAATCGAAATTTTCGGCTAAGGATTCTTTTCCGCAAGAAACCTACATCATCATCCCCCTTTTTCTTATAAATAGCCAGCCTTTCCTTCTCATTCTTCACATCTTTTCAAATTCTCTCTTCTTCTCTCTCAAGAAAAGAAAAAGTCTTCATCCCAAGTTGAAAAGAATGATTCTGATGTTGAGATGGGCGAGGCCAGCCAAGCTCCGTCGGTTCCTGCCGTTCAGGATGCTACTCCGTCCCTCATTGATGGGTTTGACTCTTTCAAGGCGAAGATATCCCGGCGCAGTGCTGCAAAAGGCTCAAAGCTGGCGAGGACTGGGACGCCCGATGTTCCTTCCGCGGCTCCGACTCCTTTGCATGTTTCTCCGATCTCTCTGCCTGCTCCTTCGGCCCCTTCGCCTGTTCTTCCGGTTCCCAGCCCCGAAGTCCCATCCGATGCCCTCCTTCCTGCGGAAGGGGTTATTGTTCCAAAACAGATTATTGAGCAGATTCCTGATGTTCAGGTTCATCCATCGGGTTCTTCGACTGCTCCGATCGTGATCTCCGGGAGAGAGGATGCAATAGAATCTACACCTCTTCCCCCGGCAAAGAGGGAACTCCTCTTGGGACTGCCAGCGGCTGGTGCCGCGCCGTTGCCCAAGGGAAGGGCAAGGGCTGGTGCGGCATCCGGAGCAAAAAGGAAGCGGGGTGCGAAGAGCGAGGAGAGCGGACTTTCAGAGCCGTTGGCGCGCCATCGTTCCAAGGTTCGATTTCAATCTTTCTGCAATTCTTGTATCGCTTTTCTCTTTCTTTTTTTTTATGATGATACTTACCCCTTCTTTTGTGGACAGTTTGTGTCGCTGATTGACGGAATGTTTGGCGAGTGTGGGTCGGAAGTCATTCGTCTATCGAAGGAGCTGGAGTCGTCGCAGGAAGCGCTGAAGCGTACTAAGGCTACACTGCAGACCGTCGAGGACACCCATGCTGCCCAGATGTCCCAGCTTGAGGTTCGTATCAATGACCTTGAGCGTGACCTTGGGACGACCGCGAGTTCGCTACTCAAGGTGAAGAAGGAGAAGAAGAGCAAATCCTCTGAAGTTCGCCGCCTTCAGCAGAAGGTCCAGACTCATGAGGAGATGAACGCCCGTAGATCCTAGGAGGTTGCCGATGCCCGCGACGACTTCTTTGGTTGTCTGACGAGGATGGCCACCCTGTTTGAGTCCTTGATAGCCATCCGCAAGAGGGACTTGGCTTTAGCGGGGATCGAGGGGAGTCTGAGTGAGCTCGAGTTGCTTCGGGGTAACGAGGCCCCGTCTTTCGATTTGGAGGAAGCCAGACTATCGTCCTGTAAAGGAGAGTGGACGACCACCGAGGGAGATTTCGATTTAATCCTTGCCGGCCTGCAGGCCGAATGCACCCTTGCGCCGACCTCCGAAGACTCAGAAGATCTGGAGCGCACGGGAGAGGATTGCGAGGCTGACGCGGACAAGGCGTGTAGTGGTGGTGCGACCGAGGGAGGTGACGGCGAGGCTATCCCTATCGCGGGTGAGTTTGAGGATTAAGGTGACGCTCCTGGGAGCGTCTAGGTTTATCAATCCCTTCTGGGATTTCTTTTTATATGTGTTTCGGCCGTTGATAGGCCATGATGTATTTATCGGGACTGGCCGTTGGTGGCTTCGAATCCCTGCCCCTTTTTGGGGTTTTGTTTGTACTTTTGCGGTCTCAATCTATGAAACGTTTTTTGATTATTTATGAACTTCAGTTTTTTCGAAGTATGAGAAAGAGGGTGTGAGTTGTCGTCTCATTCCTAGTTCCCTGATGATCACTGTACCTATTGTTTACATAAAGCGAGATTTTCCGCGGTTTACCGATTGACGCGAAAAGTTCGTGAAACAAATAGGCTTAAGTGAAGAGACAAATTTTTGGATCTCGTATACCATACTATGTCTGTGAGATGTCAAGATCCAGCGTGGCTGGATTTAGGGCAAGACCTAGGTTTACTCTCGGACTGAGGCTTTGCGATGATAAATCGGCTTTCGTTTTGCCTGTTTGCGATTTTAACCTGACTCGTACCGTTTAAAATCCGCGAATTGTTGTCGGCTTATATGATTTGTCTGGGCCAGAGTCGAGCTACTTCCTTTACGAAGAGCTAAACCAAAATTTGGATTTCTTGTATAGCGCGCTATGTTTATCCTTGTCGGATGCAAGAGAGCCTACCCCTTGAAGGGCGGCTATTTGTCTGTTTAGGACGTTAGAGTTCGTTTGTTGTGATCAGAAACAACGAAATGATACCGTTTTGAGGTGCGTTTGTATGTTTTGAGTTCTAGAGACGAAGATTTCGTCTGCAACGTTTTGCGGAAAAGAATGTCCTTCGAGCGTTAGCGACGTCTCGCAGTGCTGAAGGTCGATTTTTCCTTATGCCGCATTTCGTGGTCGAAACGCTTGCGGGCTTGGGGATGTTTTTGCGAATGTTCGCAGCCAGAAAACTGTTGTTTCCGTTTTGGACGCGGGACCAAGGGGTCGCGTAAATTTGACCAGGGAGAAACGTCTACATTTACTTTGCTTCGTGAAGTGTTGGCCCTCCGGAATTTGTTTTTTGGATGTGATAATCGCTTAGTGGATACTAGATCCACTGTCGTTGCCGTTCAGTAATTGGTGAAATGCGTTGTCTAAAAAGAGTTTCGAAAGTTTCAGAATTTTCGAAATTTTCGAAATTCGTGGGAGTATACGCATCCTCCCCTTTAATCGGGGATAGCTGAGCCCGCCGGTTAGCGAGTTGCCTACGTACCCTTTTCGGGGATCAAACCATCTCGTAGTTCTTTGTATCACGTCATTGTTAGTGATAGTATTTTTTAAGATGCATCGCGTTCCAAGTTCTTGGGATTTTTACGTCTTGCATGTTCCCGATTTGGTACGAACCTGGTCGGACTACTTTTATGACTTTGTATGGTCCTTCCCAGTTTGCTCCCAGTTTTCCTGCGTTTCGTTCGGCAGTGTTTTGGAAGACTTTGCGTAAGACTAAATCGCCTTCTCTGAACCTGCGATGGCGTACGTTTGAGTTGTAGTACCTTGCGGCAGCATGCTGGTAATTTTGGATTCGAATGAGCGCCTGGAGGAATCTTCTCCGTACTCCTGGGAATTCTACTTCCGCGGGGATCATGCATTCCGTTCCATAAACGAGAGCGAATGGAGTTTCACTGGTAGCACGTCTTGGGGTTGTACGACGCGACCAAAGAACTCCTTCGAGCTCCTCTACCCATCGCCCCTTTTTGGCGTCTAGGCGCTTTTTTAGTCCGTCAAGGACGGTCTTGTTGATGGTTTCTGCCTGTCCATTGCATTGCGGATACCTGGGAGTTGACTTTGTAAGTCGTATTTTCCACTTTTCGCAGAATGCTTCGAATCGAGTAGAGATTAATTGAGATCCATTGTCTGTTACGATTTCGTACGGGACCCCATGTCTAGTTATGATATGTTTCCAGACGAAGTTCTCGACTTGTGTGTCTTTGATACTTGCGTAGGATTCTGCTTCTACCCATTTGGAAAAGAAATCCGTGAGGACTAGGAGGAAGCGTTTTTGTTTTGATGGATGCATAGGTCCGACAATGTCCATGGACCATCGCATGAAAGGATAGGGGGACGAGATTGAGGAGAGGATTTCCGCGGGTTGATGGATTGTTGGAGCATGCCTTTGGAATTTCTCGCACTTCCGGGTGAATTTCTCGCAGTCTTTTATCATGGTTGGCCAATAATAACCGTGGCGTTTGATTTTGACTGCGAGAGATCTTCCGCCAGAATGATTTCCGCATGATCCAGAATGGACCTCTTCCATGATTCTTCTTGCCCTTTCCCCTTCTGCGCATGTCATGAGAGGACCGGAGAATCGCCACTTATAAATTTCTCCCTCTATCGTGACATACCGTGCCGCTTGGGTTTTCACTTTACGGGCGCCCATTTTTCGGCGGGTAAGGTTCCATTCACGATATAGGCTCGGATTGGTTCTAACCAAGGGCTGTCGCAGCCATACTCGGTTTGGTCCACATCCGCTTCCGGTTGATCCTCGACTTCTTCCGCATCTTCAATCTCTCCTCGGATTAGATTGACGACCACTGGTGGTCCGATGCCTGGATCTGAGCTTGAGGCGAGGGCAGCCAAGGCGTCGGCCTGGACGTTTTCCGAGCGAGGAATTCTGGTCAGGGCTTAACTGGTCGAAATTACGAGCCGTTCTTGGACGAGTTTTAGATATGCGTCCATCCTTTCGTCCTTTGCTTCATATTCTCCGCTGTATTGATTGGCGACTAACTGAGAATCGCAGTAAGCGTGAATATTACGGATTTTTAATCCATGGGCTAGCCGCAAGCCTGCGACGAGTGCTTCGTATTCTGCCTCATTGTTTGAAGCATTAAAAGCCAATCGGAATGATTGTTCTAAGATTTCCCCGTTAGGAGAGGTGAGTCGAATTCGATTCGGATCCTTGTTTGGACGAAGATCCGCCGACGGAGGACCCAAGTTGAGTTTGGTTCCTCGTTAGTCATTTCTCTAGTGGGTAATTCTACCAAGAAATCCGCAAGTACCTGGGACTTTGCACATGTCCTTGGGCGATATTCGACGTCGTATTCACTTAGTTCGATTGCCCACTTTGCGAGCCTACCGGATTGGCTCGGACTGTGCAGGATTATCCGCAGTGGGAACGTGGTGAGAACCACTATAGTATGAGACTGGAAATATGGTCTTAGTTTCCTTGCCGAAGTTATGACGGCGAATGCTAATTTTTCCATTAGCGGGTATCGAGTTTCCGCATCCAGCAACGTCTTTCTTACGTAAAATATTGGCTTTTGTTCGCCGCGTTCTTCTCGTATCAGGACGCCACTGACTGCTGTTGCGGAAACTGCGATATAGAGGAAAAGAGGTTCACCTTCCACCGGTTTTGCGAGAACTGGTGGAGTGGCCAGGTAATGTTTCAACTGTCGGAAAGCCTTTTCACATTGCTTGGACCATTCGAACTTCTTGTTTCCCTAATAATGTTTCGTAAAACGGTAGGCACTTATCCGTGGAGCGCGAGATGAAACGGTTCAAAGCCGCGACTCTTCCGGTTAACCTTTGGACTTCTTGCTTGGTTCTCGGGGAGGCCATCACTATCAGTGCGCTGATTTGTTTAGGGTTGGCCTCGATTCCGCGATACGTTACCAGGTATCCGAGGAATTCTCCCGATGCCACCGCGAATCTGCATTTCGCCGGGTTGAGTTTCATGTTATGCTGGTTGAGTCGTGCAAAACATTCCTCTAGGTGGGTTACATGATCGTGTTCGTCAAGAGATTTTACGAGCATATCATCGATGTATACTTCCATAGTTTTTCCGAGTTGCTCGGCAAACATTCTGTTGACGAGGCGTTGATACGTTGCACCAGCATTTTTAAGACCGAAAGGCATTACCTTGTAGCAATACGTTCCGCGGTCTGTGATGAATGCAGTTTTTTCACGGTCGTCGGGATTCATCATGATCAGATTGTATCCGGAAAAAGCGTCCATGAATGATAGAAGCTTGTTTCCCGCAGTTGCTTCGACCAGTCGGTCGATGTGTGGGAGCGGGAAGCAGTCCTTCGGACAGGCTTTATTCAGATCCGTGAAATCGACACAGACTCGCCACTTGACGTTCTTCTTTTTTACCACGACAGGGTTGGCAAGCCAGTCCGGATACCTAACTTCTGTTATCGACCCTACTTTGAGGAGTCTTTCGACTTCCTCGTTGACTGCGGTGGCACGCTCAGGTCCCAGCTTTCGTCTCTTTTGTTTTACGGGTTTGTGAGTCGGGTCGATGTTAAGTTCGTGACATGTTATGCTAATGTCGATTCCCGGCATATCCTCCGCAGCCCAAGCGAACGTACTGAGGTTCTTTTTGAGGCATGCGATGAGCTCTGCTTTTATTGGTTCGCGCAGGTTAGCTCCGATTTCGACGCACCATTCCGGGAAGGAATCGTCGAGGCAGATTGAGATCACCGGTTCGCAGGTTGGTTCACGCTTCCCTTCCAGGGCCTCAGCTCTTTGGGACTGCCAAAAGGTTTCTGGCGAGTCGTGAATCGTTTGCTTTTTCCGAGAGGTCTCGATTTCGGAATTTTTCCGTTTTAGTTTGGTAGCGAGGTAGATCTGCGCTGCTCCGTGACTACCATGTATCGTTTCGACCCCGTTAGGCGTCGGGAACTTGCGGCATAGGTGGAATGTTGATGGGATCGCTCTCATGGAATTTAGCCAGGGAGTTCCAACTATCGTGTTGTAGGATGTTGGACCATCGATCACCAGGAATTCCGTGTTTTTGGCGATGCTCCCGGCTCTGACTGAGAGGTTAGTCGAACCGAGGGTCATGACTTTTCCCGGGAGTCCGAATACTGGGCTGGGGTCATCTGTAAGGATGCTTAGATCGACGCCCATTCTCTCAAGGGTGCTTTTATAGATAATATTAGCCGAGCATCCGGTGTCGACTAATACCCTTGCTACGTCAATATCCTGGATCGTGAGTTCTATTACGAGGAGATCGTTGTGAGGTTTGGCCATACTGGCCGTTGCTCGATCCTCGAAGGATACGATGTTGCGGGCTGACGAAGTAGCCATACCGAACTTCGATCGATTGGTGGTTTTTGAGTTAGAGAATCCGTCCCCACCCTCCTTCTAGCGCCAAACTGTGGGAACCGAAGTTCGCACTGTCGATTTTAATGAATAAGATTGCGGAGGAAAGCCAAGTAAACCCGACTTTCCTTGAAGGTCCGGATTCTCTGCGTTGTTGCCACACGAAATCGAGAGAAAGTTAACAGAAGACAAAAATAAAAATTGCAATGTTTGCTCGAAGGCGTTTTATTAAATGAAAGATATGGATACAAGGATTCTCCGAAAGACAGAGAGATTTGCGATTTAAAGAAAAAGATAGAGTCGCAGGTAGCCAAACGTCCTAAGCCTTGCTCCGCTAGTCTAACCACCTAAACCCTAATTCTTCTAAGCTAGCAAAGTGCTCTAAGTCTAATTTTCGGATCCCCTTCTCCTCTGTTCTTCCTCTCCTTATATACCCACTCCTAGGTCGGTTTGCCTTAGGATGATGGACCTCGCCTTTGGGCCCAAGTTTATCTCTTCAGGAAGTATTCCATTTTCGTCGATCTTCGTAATTATCCTCGAAGTTTTCCCTATTTTTGGATTTTGATGTTTATCCGATGTTCGGGAAATCGGATAAACAGTCATAGCCTGATTGGGCCTGAATTCTTAAAATCGTAAGTAAGTCCGTGGACTTGTCTTAAGTCGCTGAACGCTTTATGCATTGAAAACTATCTTTCTCAAAATAAACCGTATAGTCTAAAGGATCGATGTTCGAGTTAATCGATCTTTTTTATACGATATCTTCTACGAGAAATTAATTTTGTCGAAAACATCGAGGATGATTCCAGTCGAGTCAATCGAAGATGTTTATTCCAGCGTGATCGTATCAAACTCACGAGGATTGATCCAAGCAAGCCAAGATGGGATCAGACCAAGCATGATGGGACCGAGACCAGGACGAGGATCGTCGACCGACGCCAGGGGGCTTGCCGCCGGCGCCAGGCCAGCTCGCGTGACGCTTGCCGCCGGCGCCAGGCCGGCTTGCCGCCGCACCAGGCCGCTCGCGGACTTTGCCGCTGGCGCCAGGCCGCTCGCTGGACGCTTGCCGCCGTGCCAGGCCGCTTGCGTGACGCTTGCCGCCGCCAGGCCGCTTGCGGGATGCTTGCCGCCGTGCCAGGCCGGTTTGCGGACGCTTGCCGCCAGGCGCTTGCCGGGCGCCAGGCGGTTGCCGCCGGCGCCAGGCCGCTCGCGTGATGCTTGCCGCCGGCGCCAGGCCGGCTCCGCCTGCCGGCGCTGGGTTCTGTCGTGGGTTTTCCGTTGCTCGATCTTTCCCCTGGCGCTTGTGCGGGAAATCTTTGAGTTTGGAAGGATCTTTAGCCGTAGATTTCGAGATAACCGTTTTTGACCCCAACAACTGTCATTACATTCAACTTGACAAGTCCTTCCTTAACATACCCCTTTCCCAAATACATCCCATTCTTCCTAATCACGAGCTTGTCCGCCTCAAAACTTGTGGCGAATCCATTCTTGCTGAGCAAGGTTCCCGAGACCAGATTCTTCCTCATGTCAGGCACATGCTTCACATTCGTCAGAGTGACCTCACGTCCAGATGTCATCTTCAAAATCACATTGCCGCGTCCTTCAATTTTGGAGACTGCAGTGTTCCCCATTTTGAGCTTCTCCTCTGTCTTGCTTTTCTGATAGGTGCTGAACATCGCCCTATCGGTGCAAATGCGGGTGGTTGCACCAGTGTCATACCACCATTCCTTGGGATTGTTGCTTTCAACCATGTTGGCCTCAGTCACCACAGCAACGAGATCTCCTCAGTGAGATTTGCCTAAGCCTTCTCATGTTTGATCTTGCTGCGACACTCAGCAGTCTTGTGCCCCACTTTGCGGCAGTAGTGACATTTCCCCTTGAATTTGTCCACATTCGCATTGATTTCAATGCCTTTGTTCTTGAAGTTTTTTCCAGTAGCCTTCAGGGCTGCAGCTGCTTTGGAAGGCTTAGTAGGAGATTGAGCATGTGCCTTTTCTTTGCCTTTGTGCTCAGCCATGTTGACAATACGCTCCTTAGCATTTGCAGTGTCACCAAGTCGGTTCCTAGATTCCATCTGAAGCCTCATGATGAGCTCCTCGAGTCCCATCTTCTTCTTCTTGTGCTTCAGGTAGTTCTTGAAATCCGCATAGCTTGGAGGAAGCTTTTGAATGAAGCTGAGAGTTGTGAACGCTCGCAGATGGACATCCCTTCAAAAGCGATTTCATGGCAAATGAGCTGAAACGCTTCCACCTGATCCATGATGGGTTTTGAATCCACCATTTTGAAGTCATGGAATTTTTCAACCACATACTTCTGGCAGCAAGCGTCCTCACCTCTGTACTTCTTATCCAGTGATCTCCATAGCTCCTTCGCAGTGGGGATATCACAATAGACCAGATACAATGGATCAATGAGTCGACCCAAAATGTATCCTTTGCAGATGAAGTCGGAATGCACCCATATGTCAACACTTGCGAGAGTGTGCACATCATCAATCCCGTAAGGGATCAGGGGCTTGTCCTCCTGGCTGAACTTGTCCAGCTTCAATGTTGTCAGAAAGAACATCATCTTCTTCTGCCACATTTTGAAGCCTTTGCCATCAAACTTGTCGGGCATCAATCCCTGAGTGAACACACTAGGTACTGTCGGAGGAGTTGCAACTGCAACCGGAGCACTTGTGGTTCCCAAAGTTGAACCCGTTTGATAAAGACCAGCACCAAAAAAGCTACGGCGAGTGGTTTCATCAGCACCATTACCCACTGGTAGGGTAGTTGTTGTTGTTGTTGCAGCAATGGTTCCAACGTTTGTCAATGTTGCATTAGTTGCTGACACATTGAGTGGAGTTTGAGTGATGGTAGCGTCAATAGGGGTGATGTTGCTAGGATCCGTCATTTTTCTGTTGAGAAAACATGAAAGCGGATTAGTAATCCATTCAACATATAACATAACATATTATTTCAAAGCAAAAAATAATAGTTTAAGATCGATTTTCATTATTGGTGTTTGAACCAAATCAAATCGACACAAGTCTGAGAAAACGTTTTGCAAACTCGCTTAAAAGCGTTCGCAGAAACCATTTGCATAGACTTAGAATGTATCTAAAAACGTTTTGCGGATGATGCTATAAGCAAACCGCAAACCCGTTTTGATTAGAAGTAAGAAACATTTCGCGGATAAACATAAAGCAAATCGCAAACATCGTTTTTAAAGAACGTTTTGATCTGTATAGAACAAAAACCGTTTCGCATATAAGTTTTAAAAGCAAATCGCAAACCCATTTCAATGAGAAACTAGAACGTTTCGCGGAAATGCAAAGCGCAAATCGCAAACACCGTTCCGTCTGTTAACCAAAACCGTTCGCAAATTCTTAGTAAAACCGTTTCATAAAACCGTAATATCAATCCATAAGCTTTAGATAGAAAGCAATTAAGAGTTAAGATTGTAGAAGCTCAAAATCGGATTGATACAAACAATATAAAATAATGAAATGTTAAGGAAAGAAACGGAATAAAAGTCGAAATACACACGGAGGCGAGATATGATCTCTTTCCTTAACTCTTAATATTCACTCCGTAGTGAGACGGAACTGTACGAATATGGAGTCCCAGGATACAACCATGGCGAGACGATTCACGCTTCACTCTTGAACGCCCTATCGAACTATAAACTCTACGAAACACTCTCGTAAAAGGACTTACGCTGAGAGATTTTTTTGTTGGTTTGTTTGCGGTGAAAAACTTAAAAATGAGAGAGGAGAGTCGAGTTTATTTAAAGAGGAAGAAGAGAGCCACTTCCCGTAATTACTGTTGCACGTGGGCGAAGAACTCGTGGAGATCGAGTAATGTTGAGTGCAAAACTTACTCCCCAAGACTCTCTCTTATCGCTTCTCGTTTAAATATCTGAGAGAAAGAAATGTGTGACGTTTTTATTTTCTAGACAAACACCTTGTCGTTTTAAAACGAAATGCATGTTGTTTTTGGAAATTTAAATGCCAAAAACATTGAGCTTAATTGGTCCCAAAAAGAATCTTATTGGGCCGGAGGCCCTCCACCAGGACCCAAGACCCAAGCCCACGCCCACGCTAAGTCGAGTCGACCCGGCCGGCCGGACAAACGGATGCGCACGCGTGTGCACTCTCCTCTCTCTCTGAGACGTTTACAAGCTTACAACATGAGCATATATATTGCTTAAACTCTTCCCTCATACACGATGTGGGACAAATCCCACTTCCATCTCCATTTAAATGACATTTCTTTTTGGGCTGAGACCCATATCATTTGTTATTCACATCTTAATAAAGCCCGATGGCATTTATTTATTCCAACAGAGATAAGGCTCAAGGAAACACCGAGAAGCTGACCGGAATTGCAGTCACAGATTGAAGTTGATATAAGGAAAAAGAAGCATGTTTGATTCAATCTTTGAAAAAGAGACGAGAGATTGTTGAGATGAAGCTTCAGTTTTTTATTCCAGACAATACAGTGGCAGGAATTCACTGGAGGGTTTAGCTGGTGATCAGAGGATGGAGAACTCGCCGGAAACAGTGGTTGTTGCCCTTGGAAAAAGGATTTGGTGTTTCACTGCAGGTGGAGACACACTTGAGTTGAATGCCGCCGGAGGGAACCACCGTAAACTGCAGAGATTCGTCGGAGTTCAAGTTGCAGGTCAGGATTTGTGTCTAAGTCGTAATAAGAAGGAAAAGCTTGGATTTTCCGTCGGGGGAAGACAAGGACGTGAGGTAGAGATGGGCCTTCTCTGACCAAAGCCCAAGGTGGAGATTGTGAGGATATGGGCTTTGAGTCAATATTGATCAGTTGGGCCAAAGCTAGATGAAGCCCAAACTTCTCCTGAAAACACGAAGCTTGACCAAGACGGTTGTTGGGGTCAAAATCGGTCAATGACGAAATCGTCACCCGAAAGTCCTCGAAAGAAAAGCCAAGCGACGATCAAATCCAAGAAACGGGTCGTCGCTCGATAAAACTCACGGAAGGCTCGTCCACTCCCATCTGGCGCCAACGGCGAGGGTCCTGGCGCCCATCAATGCGATCGTCTCACGATCTCGGGCAATGACAGCATCCTGGTCCCTTGAAATCCATGTCTGGATTGTCCGAGATCTACAATGAGTCTTCCGTAAAACCTTCCCGATTGTTTTAAAGATTCATCTTTTAACATATCTAAAACTCGGAGCCACATTGCTCTCATCCTCGACGACGGAAAATCTGAAGATCTAAGTCCATCTCAAAATCCCGATACTCGCAGAATCTCGTTGAAACAATTATCTCGAGATCTACGACAGAGACCCTCCCAAAACTCGAAGATTTCCGCACGACGAGGGAAAGATCGAACAAACCCACGGACGGCAAGACGACCTGGCACCAGCAGCACGCTGGACGGCTGGCGGCGCACTCGCCTGGCGCCCGGCACGCTGGACGCTGGCTGGCCTGGCGCCGGCACTCGCCTGGCCGGGCGGCACGCTGGACGCTGGCTGGCCTGCCGGCGGCACTCGCCTGGCGCCGGGCACGCTGGACGCTGACTGGCCTGGCGCCGGCGCACTCGCCTGGCGCCGGGCGCACGCTGGACGCTGGCTGGCCTGGCGCCGCGGCACTCGCCTGGCGCCGGGCGCACGCTGAACGCTGGTTGGCCTATGCCGGGCACTGACGCTGGCTGGCCTGGCGCCGGCGGCACTGCCTGCGGGCGGCACCCGCCACGCTGGCCGGCCGGCGGCACCGCCTGGCGCCGGCGGCACTGCCTGGCGCGGCACCGCTGGCCGCCTGGCGCGGCACGGCCTGCCGGGCGGCACCGCCACGCGGCCTGGCGCCGGGCCGCCTGGCGCGGCGGCACCGGACGCTGGCGGCCTGGCGCCGGCGGCACCGCCTGGCCGGGCGGCACCGCCACGCCGGCCGGCCGGGCGCCCCACGCTGGCCGCCTGGCGCCGGCGGTATTCGCCTGGCGGGCGGCACTGCCTGGCGCCCGCCGCTGGTCGGCCTGGCGCGTCCACGGCCCTCGCCCCGTCTCGCCTATCGTGTCCGTTCGATCCCATCTTAGCTTGTTCGATCAGTCTACGCAAGTTCGGTATGATCACGGTTATTCCAGAACGCCACTTCCTCGACTAAACAAGGAATTAAGGTTCCTTCGAAACACCGAGACGCTCAAAGACTGTCCTTTCAAAACCGTAAAACGCTTAACGGCCAACGCGCCAAACGCCCACGCACGATTTTCCAAAAGAAGGATAACTATGACGGTTTATCTTTATCCTCACATAAGAGATAAATGTCAAGTTTCCATAAGAGATAAATATCAAGTTTCCAGAAGATAAATGTCGAGATTTCCAAGATAAATGTCAAGTTTCCGATAAACACAAAGATGGACGAAAATGGAAAAGCCCAACTCAGCCCGCGAAGATAGACCGCCATAGGAGGAGTATATAAGGAGAGCTTTGAGCAAGAAGCAAACCAGATCACAAAAACGTCCAGAGCACTTAGAGCAACTTAGCATTATTTTCTGTTTTCACTAGCGAGCTGCGACTCAACTAGGATAGACTTAGGCGATCAGACTAGCGAACTTGCCAACAGCTCTCGTAGCCAAGGCTCTTACCTGTTGTTCACGCTCAAACGCGGATTCGGAAATAAAATCTCTTGCTCTATTCTTTTTTCTTACGATTTTTATTTCGTTTTCATATTTTCTTTGTCGAACTGATTGTGTCGTGTGCGGCCCAGCAGATATCCGGGACCTTCAGGGAAGGCTTGGTTCACTCGGCTTTCCTCCAAATTAACTTAATTTGACGGTGCGAATTTCGGTTCCCACAACGGTTCTTGTGTCTGTTAACTCTGTTACAAAAGGAAAATCAGAGTTAATTAGGAATGGCAATAGTTGTGCAAAAAGGAAAAGAGAAGCACATGTTATTGCTATAAAAGAAAGACATCTAGCTTCTTAAGAGATCATCCGTGAGAAAACCCTAAACACAAGAACACAGAAAAGTTCAGAGAGAGATCAAGAGTAGAAGAAACTAAGGAGAGATAATGTTCGAGTCATGTCTCTAAGGGATAGAGTTTCTTTGATCCTTCTTATTCTTTGTTGTGTTCTTTACATGGTGTCATGTTTTATACAAGGAGAGCGCTTAAAGCGTTTGTGTAAACCCCTTTGATTGATAGTGGAAGTTGTGGGAGACGGTTCCCATCCGAGATGTACCGGTTCGAGGCCGGGAACTCGGTGATCAAATTCTATGTGTTATTTAACTAAGCAATCAAACGATCGATAATTCCCAACATTGGAATATGAAATTTAGGATTCTAATAAATATATAAAAAATACTTAAAATAGTTTCAAAAATAATTTTTGATTTTCAAAAGAAATTTTGAAAAAAAAAAATCGAAAAAGCAAAACTTAAAAAAAAAATATAAAAAGTTTGAATTTGAAAAAGTATAATTCAAAACATAAAAAATTATTTTGTATTTATTTAATTAATTATTTATTATATATATATATATATATATAAAGAACAAGAATATAAGATTCTTTTGGCTCTTGATGAAGAAGATATTTATGAAAATGTCTATTTTAGTGGTAGTAAACTTAAATAATGGTACCAAGACAGACATGTCTGCAATAGATGATGATGATGATAACTCAAGGAAATGACCGTTCTCTACTATCTTCAATCGATTTGCTTCGACAATGACAGTCACTGCCATGCTTAGAATATTGAAAACATGGCCTATCCCGACTCGTTGGAGCGGTGTGAGGAACTTTCCCGTTAGCTTTTGTTAAAATGGGTAGAGAAACCGATCGTTGACATGATAAATAGGCAAGTGGAGAGAAGAGATATGACTTGGAGAGACCCTGCAGGTATGTTAAAGTTAGGACCAAGCCTCCGGTCCATCACTAGACCTTGAAGAACTGTCAAGCTTAGCTGTATGGCGATGGAAGTGCTCAAGAATATCGTGGCTAACGTAAGGGGGGTGATTCTTATGACTGCCTGGAAATCTTCCACTTGTTGAACGCTACATAGTCTCCATGGCTTTCTAATTGTGCCGTTTGGCTTAACCTCGTCCTCCTGTTTCAGTGCTGCACGATTAAAAAACCTGTGCGTTGAGGAAAAAAAATCATTAGCGTTAAGGACCACTTAGTGATCGACCCATATCAGACCCAAACCGTTCCGGCCCACCAGCATGTCCATCCGGCCCAATCGCCATGCCTTGGGCGATTGGAGACTTTACATTTATCTTTTTTTTTTGATCAAACAAGATATGCATTACTCCGAAACGGTCTACCCGTCAAGGGTGAAGTTTGTTACAGACAAAGCGAGCACTGATTTTGCCACAGAATCAGCCTCGGCATTAAAGTTGCGAGAGATAAAATGAAAGGAAATGACATCAAACAAAGACATAAAATGATAGATATCAAACATGATACCAAACAGTTCAGGTTGGTGCTCACCCTTCTTCAAAATAGCTTGATCAAGGAGAGAGAGTCGGAAAGAACCGCCAGGGATCGGACGTTTGAATAAACGGCCAGGGAGACCGCACGATGAACAGCGATGGCTTCTGCCATAAGAGCTGAAGAGACATGACTGTGTGCTTCCGAGATAGTAGGTAGGGAGGTAGTCAGGCTCCCACTAAAGATGCCACCAATACCGCATTTCCTTGTTGAAGAGTCCCAAGCCGCATCAACTCTGCAGACGAGAACTCCTGGTGAGAAAGTCGGAGGGGGGCAAGGTGACCGAGTCGAGAGATGAGATGAGATGTTGGGAGTGATGGGAGCTAAAAACTCTTGAGCCCGCCCCCATTCCTTTGCATCCTTGATACTCTTTAGTACTATCTCCGGTCCTGTGAAACTTTTGTTCTCAAAAACAAATTTGTTTCGTGCCTTCCATAAGTTCCAGACCACCCACGGCCATATTGGAGATGTAACTCCCGTCGGAGGCAAGGGAGTAAAGATCCCCCCCTGTTTAACCAAATCCGCCACCGACGAGATCAAATTCGATGGTCTGTGATGCACCGGTACCAAGCTCCAAACTTCCTCTGCTAATGGGCACTTGAGCAGAACATGAAGATCATCTTCGTGTGTCCCACAGGACTTACAGTTGAAGCTCGGGAATCCTCTCCGCTCTAAGTTGGAGCTCACCGGAATAGCCTTCTTCATTACTCGCCATAAGAAATCTTTTAATTTCGGGCTTGTCTTGATGTTCCAGATATGCTTCAACCAATCCACAGGTTCGTCAACACCACTCTGTATCCTTTTGGATAAAATTCCCACACCATATCCAGTTTTCGTTGAGTATTGTCCTGACCTTTCCGGTAACCAGATGAGCTTATCAGTAGCAGGGGTTGAGCTAGTTTTTATCTGAAAAATACTTTCCTCATAGTAAGGTAGAATACTCCTGATATTGTCTATATCCCACTTATTGGTAAGTGGACATAACAGATCACTGACCATGCTCGCTTGATTCCCAGAAGTCGGTGGCCCTATCGGTCGACATGGAGCTTGGAAGGAGAGCCATGGCGCGTCCCAAACTCGTATCTGTTCTCCATTGCCTACAACCCAACTGAGCCCTTTACGGAGAATCTCCCTTCCGGCGAGCACACTCTTCCAGCCGTGGGACGCGGACGTTGGTATGTCACAGTCCATGAAAGAAGAACCTTGAGCCTATTTGCCCAATAAGACACGGGCCAGCAGAGAATGGGGTTCCTGGATTAAGCGCCACCCTATCTTTGCTAAGAGGGCATCATTAAAGATCTCAATGTCGCGGAAACCTAATCCTCCTGCGTATTTCGGTAACGTCAAAGTGTCCCATGCTACCCAACACATCTTCTTCTTCTCCGGGTTAGCATCCCACCAGAACCCAGTGAGTAAAGACTGTATTTGTTTACACAGAGATAGAGGCAATTTAAAACAGGACATCGCGTGGCATGGCATGGCGGAGAGCACTGATTTTAGCATTACTTGCTTTCGTGCGCCGGATAAACACTTCGCAGACCAGCTATGAGCCTTTTGCCTGATCCTATCGAGGATAGAAGCAAAAATATCTCGTTTTCGACGTCCGAATTGCTCGGGAAGGCCTAGATATTTACCCACACCACATTCAGAATAAATTTCCAGTGATTGTTTCACTCTGTTGCGGACAGCCTCGGGTGTTTTTGCAGAGAAAGTGATGGCGGATTTCTGGGGATTGATCCGCTGTCCCGACACCTGCTCATATATGGACAGAATCCTCATCAAAGCTGTGACACATGAGGGCTTTGCTTTGCAGAAGAACATGGTGTCGTCCGCAAAAAGAAGGTGGTTGATAGAAGGACTGCCACGTGAGACTCTAACACCAGGGAGAGACCCATCCGCTTGTCCTCTGTTGCACAAAGCTGAGAGCACTTCAGTGCATAGAATAAATATATGCGGTGAGAGGGGATCGCCCTGCCTAAGTCCTCTAGAAGGCTTCACCAAGCCCTGCGGAGAGCCATTTATCAGGAACGAGTACGAGACCGACTCAATGCAGCACATTATCCAAGTTATCCAGATTGGATCGAAACCAAGAAGCCTCAGAACTTCTCTCACAAAACCCCACTCAATCCTATCATAGGCCTTGCTCATGTCTGTTTTCACAGCCATTGAGCATCGCTTCGTCGCCTCAGAAGTTCGCAAATAATGGAGTGTCTCATGTGTAATAAGAACGTTGTCGGAGATAGCACGTCCCGACACGAAAGCTGATTGAGTATCAGATATGAGAAACGGAAGTAGTGGCTTGAGTCTACGAGAAAGAAGCTTTTCAATGATCTTGTAATGAGTGTTACACAAAGCAATAGGCCGGTAGTCCGCCACTGTCCTAGCACCGACGATCTTGGGAATGAGCCTGATGTGGGTCTCATTCTGCTGAGGGTCCAAAGAACTGGAGGTGAAGAAGCAACGGACATCCTTAATCACATCGACACCCACAATGTGCCAATAAGATTGGTAGAAAGTAGCCGAGAAACCATCCGGTCCTGGGGCCTTATTGCCATTAATAGACATCACCGCTTCTCTTATTTCCGAATCACTCGGTATGGCAGTCAATATAGCATTCATTTCAGGTGTGACCTTGCTGCATAAAAGTCCCTGGATCTGCGCGAAGGACTCGTTCCCATTGGTACTGAAGATGTGAGCAAAATAATCAGAGATCACCTTGGTGATCTCCCTTTCCTCGTACACCGCTCCACCTTGAGAATCCTCTAGAACCGGGATGGAGTTTATCACTCTCCTTTCTCTAGTAGCCGCGTGAAAGAAACCAGTATTTCTATCTCCTTGCTTGAGCCATTGAATTCGGCTTCGCTGCAGCCAGAACTGCTCCTCCGCTAAGTAAGCCTTACGGAGAGTAGCATTTATCTCCTCTATATGAGTCTGATCAGAAGTGGGACTGGACAGAGAAGTCTCTAGGGCATCCTGGTTCTGTTTGATGAGTACATTACTCTGCTCCTGTTGCTCCTTGGACCATTTAATTATTCCCCTCCTGCACTCATTTAACTTTTGGATCACGGGAGCCAACGGGGAGTGGTGCCAAGCATCATCGATGATATGAGTAATCTCTTCCTGCTCGGTTAAAGATCTGGTAAAGCAGAAGAGACCTCGTCTCTTTTGTCTCTCCGAGTTGAAGTAAGATATTAGGGGCCTATGATCGGATCCCTCAAACCGGAGGTACCGACATCTCCGGAAATGCTTCAGCCCAAGAACAATTGCTCATAGCTCGGTCCAATCTTGATCTTATGAAGTGAGAATGTCTGTTACCGCGCCAAGAGAGTTGCTCGCCTGTATGCTTGAGGTCCCACAGACCATTCTGCGCCACAAAAGACCTGAAAGCAGAGAAGGATCCTTCAGGTCTGGTGGGACCTCCGATTTTCTCCGCGTTGTTTAAGATGTCATTAAAATCTCCCGTGAGTAACCACGGATCGTCTCTACCCTGTCCTACCGAGTGTAACTTGGACCAGT
Organism: Brassica nigra; assembly: GCA_016432835.1. Taxonomy (NCBI): domain Eukaryota; kingdom Viridiplantae; phylum Streptophyta; class Magnoliopsida; order Brassicales; family Brassicaceae; genus Brassica; species Brassica nigra. Next base: position 48,837,454 of record CM028249.1, read on the forward strand.
ACGCAGCTCTGTCTTCGGTAGCAGGAGTTCCATAGATAAACGATACGAAGGAGGACACTCCTTTATAAACGATTTATTTGTCCACCAGGTTGGGGGATGATTCCAGTATGGTTATATCAGTGTCGTCGTTCCATAGGAGAGAGAGACCCCCACTGAGTCCTTCGGGTGGAATGGAAAAATAGTTTGGATAATGAAGACTTTGCAATTTAAGCTTAATAAACTCATCATTATTCTTCGTTTCCATGAGGAACATTACATTAGGAGCCATCTTCTTATGGATCTCCTTAACTCGCCGGATTGTAAGGACGTTCCCCAGTCCTTGACAACTCCAGCTTACAATGACTAAGGAAGAGAGTTTTGGTGGGGGCGAAAATCCACCCCACCTCTAGTACTTCCTGGTATAAACACCGTAGCTTGCGTACCAGACTTCTTTCGTTGTTTACTAGTTCCCGCCTTATCACAAGGCAAATTCGGATCTTTATCGACTACTAGCTTCCTCCTAGAGGTAGTAGTGGGACGTCCAGAGCTTGGTTTCCTTTGAACAATGGTTTGGAGAGGGCTTCTTGATACTCTTCTTCTGGATGCAACCTTTCTCTTACCAAGTGGTTTGCTTTGAGGGGCCAAGGGAATAGAGATACCAGCTCTTTTACTTGTCATCGAAGTGTTTCCTTTTACTCGCTGAGTTGCAGGGATACTGGCTGGTTCCTGTATCTGGATCTCCATTTGAACATGCTCAGATTGAGCTTCTTCCCCTGTTAGTCCCTCAATCGTTTGTAAGCGGCCAGACTCGAAGCTGGGAGGTCTCCTTTGAGCTGGGTCAGAGAGTCTTGCAAGAGCAGACCGTCTCTCTCTAGAACCCGAGTGAGAGCTATCTCTGATGATTGACGGGATTTCTATGCGTGACTGCAGATTACGAGCTGGTGTGATTTCCTGTCCGCGAGGAGAATCATGAGTCTCTACATCTGGTAGTGGGGACTTTAGACGAGCATTTAAACTTCGAGCTGGTGTAACATCTCGTAGGGAGTCTCTGTGATGGTCCCCCTCATGTGGACCAGGCTGGATATTCCCCGTATTCTCTGCTCTTATCGCCTGATTAACTGAGTTGAAGTGAGGCACGGAAGAACCGGAGCTGACTCTGCTTTTATCCACCACTCTATACTGCATAGAAGGTGCACCATTACGGTGTAGATCCTGACGAGAACGTGATGTTTGAGACAGCTTCGAGTGGTCTCTTCTGTGATCTTCATACCGAGGATAAAGTCTTCCCTCAGAGACTCTGTCTCTTACTGGTTGTGAGGAGACCAGAGAATGGGATCTAGCACTATTGCGAGCTTCCTCAGGTCTTCTATAACCTCGTCTTTCGTCATGTCGTCTCTTTTCCGCCTCTATGCGCTGTAAAGCTATGTTCTGAGTAATTCCCAGAACTCTATCCTTCGGAGGAGGATCATTCAGGGGACGATGAGGGCAAAGTGACTCCTCATGAAACAGAGAGAAGCAAGAGAAGCAATGCTTTTCAATTTTTATGTATTCAAACTCCACTTCAGTAACGTCGCCGGTGGGCAATTAAATCTCCATCTTCATAACCAATGGTTGGAGACCATCCACCTCAACCCAAATCTTTGCTTCTTTAACATCTCTTACCACGCATTTACCAAGTGCAGTACCAATGGTGAGGATGGTACCCTCGGACCAGAATTGCAGAGGGATTCCATGAATCCTTACATTAAAAGAGATTTTTGATGGAAAGACATCAGACACTGTAGATTCCCATCTTTGTAAAAGAATCATCCAGCGTTTGTAATGATAGGGACCTTTCTCTAGGACTTGAAGCAGCTCACTTTCGGTTTTAAAGGTGATTTGGAACTTATCAAGCCCCAATGCTCTGCCTTCAAATCTTCCTTCCAAATTCCAGATCTGAGCCATAAAGTCAATAACCGCACGGGACCTTTGAAACTGAGTATTTGTCAATCTACCAATGACAGTTAATCTGTTTGCCTCAATGAGGTCGTCACAGTCATTTGCCGGTATACGCACCGGAAGTCTTTTTGTTGGGTTCTCCGGGGAGGCTTGCCACTTACCCTTCTCTGAGCGACTGAAGCGTCGAGCCATTGCTTAAACCAGAGGGGAGGGATTTTAGGATAGCGAGCAGAGAAACCAGTGTAGCTGTGGAGATGTTTTTGATGAAGAAAAGCAAACAGGCTTGGAGACCGGAGATTTATATGTATCGATGGGGAGAGTAAATGTAGTTTGCAATAACTGCTGAAGTGATAAATGCTCTTGAAAAACGTTGGTAGAGAAGAGTAAAAGGAGGTTATATCAACCAAGTTTTGACAGGAGCTTCAACTAGTCATCTTCTCATACAGCAGGTATGAGCCTGCAAAGGACGAGCTGGAGGTAACAGGGTGCTGAGGAGACGGCACAGGATACCCTGGCTGACCCGCCGACGGCGTCGGGGGCTGAACCCGGCGGAGCTCTGGTCAGAAAACGGCCGTTTTGGAGAAGGTACTGTCTATGGACCGGTGGTTACTTCTAAAGTAGGTAAGCTTTTGAAAATTTTGCAGAGTTTTCAGAGAATAAAAGGGTGCAAAAGGAAAGAAACGTGGGATAAAAGGAAACAGCAGGTGAGAGACCAGTGGGTAAAGCTTCTCCTCGGAGATAGTGTCTGAGAGCAAAATCGCAAGAGAGAGAGAGACTTTACATTTATCTACATGTTAATGTTTATCCTTTTCCATAAGTAATTAGGATAAGTACTATTTACTTTACTATTCCTAATAGGAATAGGATTTTATTTTCCTTATGACGGTCTAATCTATGACGGTCTAATGTATGTATAAATATAGACCTTCTGGTCATGGAAATAATAAGTCTTTAGAGCATCTTATTTACAACACGTTATCAGCACGACTCTCTAAATCCCTGAGATAAAAATCGCCACACATAAACCCTAAAACCCTAATCGATCTCTCTCTCTCTATCTCATTCACGTGAAACCCTAATCTTTCCCGACGGCCAGGCGTGCTCCTCACTTTCGTTTGAGATCCGAAAAAGCAAGAACAGCCCAGGCGTGCTCTCTTCTTATCTTTGGTGGTCCAAATCTACACTTCAAAAGTTCTAAAGGTAAAAATCCAGAAACCCTAATCGGCAAAATCCCAAATAGAACTGTTAGGTTGAATGGATTGTTTAGGTTGCTAGATGGAACCTATTGAATTGCTTGATTGATTGATTGATTGCATAAAGCCTAGAACCCTGGTGCTAGGATTGTTTAAAAACCCTAAGAACATTAATCCCAGCCGTATTTCTCATGAAATCCGAAACCCTAATTGGTTTTACTTGAAATCCGATTTGATTGATTGTTATAATTGATTGATTGAGCTGTTCATATTGTTATTGATCGATGTTCCGAGGTTTAGGTTGCTAGATTTATTGACTCTTTGATTCAAATTCTGAATTCCTAATCTAGAATCTAAATCTCTAAAGGGCCTTGAAACCCTAATTTGGTTTTAAATCCGATTGTTTCCTATTTTGTTTGATAAATATGTTAAGATCGACTTGAATAAAAATAGGAATTGCTAGTATTGATCAGAACCCTAATTGAAATTTTCCTGATTACTAAATTGCAAAAATTCTTTTTTTCTGAAAATTTTCCTTTTTGTGAAAATTGCCTTTTATGCTTGCTGAAAATTTTCCTTTTACCATTAGGGTTGTTAGAAACTTGCTAAAATCGACTGATTGATCTGATTTTTTTTTAAGTCTGCTTTTGTTTGTTTTGATAAATTGAAACCGAAAATTTTTCAAAACCCTAATTTGACAATCTGATCCAATTTTTTTTATGATGCTTGAATTGATTTTTTTTTTCAATAACCTGATTGCATGATCATATAGAAATCAAATTGCTCAGGTTGCATCATAAATTTTTAGATTGTTTAATCATGATCAGATTGCTTGCATACTCATAGCCGTGTGGCCTTGCATTCATGCTTGTGGCCGTGTGGCCTTGATTGATAATGTGGCCATGTGGCCTCTTTGTCGCATCTGTGTGCATTGATTATTTGAATTGATTGCATGAATTCCAAATCTTGAATTGATTGATAAATATGATCATTGTTTGAATGAATTGTATGAATTTGATCAGATGTCAAAATTTGAGCCTTCGGATTATGATGCCCTAAATCTCTCTGGAGATAATTTGTTGGAATGGGCAATGAACACTTCAGTTGTCCTGAAGTCTAGAGGACTCTGAAGGAGTATAATTCAGGGCAATTATGCAACTGAAAGTGAAAAGTATAGGGCCATAACAATTATGCGCCATCATCTCACTGAGGATTTTAGAAATCAGTATCTACATATTGAGAATCCTCGTGACCTTTGGACAGAATTAAAGTCCAAATACACAATGGTGTTATTACCAAAGGTCAGGATGAATGGATGAGTCTCAAATTCCAGGACTTTAAGTCTGTGGATGCATATCACTTGGCTTTGTCCAAGATAGTTTACAAAATGAGACTATGTGGTGTGGAGGTAACAGAAGAGGACTTACTGTTCAAGACATACTCCACCTTCTATCCAGGAGATATGTTGTCAAGACATATCTATACAGCAAAAGGTTTCACCATCTATGATCAGATGCTTTCATGCCTATTAATAATTGAGCAAAACAAATTGCTAAAGAAAAGTAGTGAGATGCAGAACGAATCTGAGGCAGCCGTGTCCAACATAAGGGATGGCGTGGCCGACTTTTCTATTGACTAAGAAAATAAGACTTCGACATTCTGATTTCTGTGTTAAGATTTTGATTTCTGTTTTGTTTCAATTTTTTGTCATTCACGAATTTATTTATAATAATAATAATAATAATAATTGTTTTGAATTCATTTTTGATTGATGAATGTGAATGCTTTTGATTGATAATGAGTACAAAATTGCTGGTATAGTAGCCTATGTTAAAGACATACGGCCAAGACATTGCCTAAAGGGCATTATATACACCCAAATAATTTGTGGCCCATTGAATTATAACAAAAAATGGTTTCCAAATAGAAACAATGGAAAAAAGGAAACAAAAAGGTTCCTACGGATTTAAGAAAAATCGCCTAAGGCCTTATAAGTAAATGATCAATACTATACTTGCGTACTCTACTGATCTAGACTATGCCAAGGATCAGTATGATAAGAGGCAAAATCCATGGTAACCAGATTGGTATACCCCACGAAATTTACACACTTTATGGCATGACCGGATTAGCCATCCTGGTCTAAACTTGATGCAAATATTGATCTTGAAAAAGGCACAAAGAGTTATCCCATAAAATCTCACGTTGTGTAACATGTACACAAGGAAAACTCATTAGGCTATAATGTCCCAAGCATCTAAAGATTAAAGCATGTTCATGAGGGGGAGTGAGGACAAACCCGTGGTCCATGACCATGCTATAAACATGGACATGACAGCTTGGCCGCACAGGCCATTAGCTTGACCGTACAAGCCATTACCTATAAGGTTCAGACTATAAAAGTCTATAAGCTTGGGGACATCACGAGTTTTACATGTATATAAGGTTAATATGTATCAGGCCATATAAGTGAGCATAGATATTTCCATCTCAGATTGAATACGGGTCATGAGCCAGACAGGCACCATCTTAAGAGACTTTGAATAAACCACCACAGACATATGTGCCGTCTAAGATGGAACCTCAGAAGAGGATTGGGAATATATGTTGGATATGAACATGTCTTTCTCCCACGAATTTTAAGAGACCTTGAGCCAAATATGGGTGATCAGATTAAGACCAGGTACACGGATTGCATGACTAATGAATCCGACTATCCAACATCATGGGGAGAAAGAAATAAGCTGGTAAAAGATTAATAAGAGAAATGGAATGGTATTAACCATCCTTGTCTTGGCAAGATCCTCGGACCAGAGAATATGATCTAAGACGTCCAAAGAAAAAAAGATTATGCAAAGCTAGCTAATTGAATGCCAGACAGATTAGACCCGAAAAGAAAAGAAAAACCAGCTTGCACAACGAAATTAATGTCCTAGAAGAGACATAATCAAGTTGCTACAGAGTCTATTAAAGAAAGACCAATATGTTCCATAAGATAAGGAACCTCGGATAGAAAGAAAAAGGTGCATAGAATGACAGATCCGAGGTCATAAGGGAATCCAGACCAGACATTGAGATAAGGCTGCGCAGCTGAACATCTAAGGTACCAAACCATGTAGCTTGGGACGCCAAGCTGCAAGGAAATGAATGTCCTTGATAAGAATGAGATCTCAAATCGATTGGATCATATATGGAACACAATGGAACTACATAAGAGTGTCAACACATAAATGATAAAGATGCATAAGAAAATAGCACTTGAGTTTTAAAGATATAAGCGAGGATCAGAACCCACGTGAATAGAAGAATGCATTCATAGATTAAAAGGAAACGTGGGGTTTGAAGAAGATTTAAAGAAATCTATAGAAGAGATGGGCGTATTGGCCATACATAAGAGAAATGCCAACTGATGAGATAAACCAGTGAAAATGGGTCCTGTGTGGGAAAAGAAATCGTGAGATGTAATACATGATCACGTGGTCTAAGGTGTTCATGTTCCTACTCACAGCATTCAAAGAATGGCTTGTTAGACAAGGATACTCACAGAGACCAAGGAACATATTATAAGGAGATATACTCCTATGTGGTGGATGCTACTGCATAAACTCGAAATTGATGAGGTCTGGACACAAAAGAAATAATGATGTAGTAAGCAGCATATTGATCACTGGATAAAGATAATAAAGGTACCAAAAAGATGAGAAAAGAAGTTCTCATAGAACAGCATTGTTCCTAAGCTGTTTATGGACTGAAGCAAAAGCAGCTGCATATAAAATGATAGACTTAGTAATACTTAGTAAAGGAGTTCTAAAAGAATGATCCTATCAGTCCATGTATTCTTACAAAAGAAAATCCCTTGTTTTTATTAATAAACTAGCCTAAAAGAGGTTATGTGTTTTCAATGATACAAGTTATCAATTGATTCCTAGAAATATTATGATAGGACTGCAATAAATTGCGGCATCACATAAGGATCATAGACATACACGAGACAAGCTGTATGTGTGTATTGAGATCAATGATCCAAAAAATTAAGAATGGAATATGAGATGGTCATAAGAAAATAGATCCATCCGATCCACGCCAAAAGGGCCATACCGATCAGGACCATGTCCGGCTTTGTTCCGGCTCCGTCGGCTTTAATGACCTCCATATTAGCCCAGATCGTGGTATGGCTGTGGACAAGGTATGCATCCTTGGTCCGGAAAAGGCTTTACAAAAAAACCATTAAAGTTCATGCATATCCGACCAAAAGTGCATTGATTAGCGCCTTGATATGGAAAGCCATAATAGGTCAGATAGCTTATGGATATGTTTAGACCATAAGGCATTAGAACTAAAAAGCCATACACGTCCCTTGCCATAAGTGCTATTGACACTGTTCTTAGATAATTTTTGGCATGTCCGAACATGAGACAATGAGACAGGATTAATACATCATATATAGCCTTCAAAGGAATAAAATGTTTAAGATTGATTTATACTAACCAAACCCAGAGAGAAGTTTGTTTGGTTTTTGATAAATGTTGCAGGTTATACCATTTGGTCAATACAAGGTCTCAAAACATCTCACATATGTTTGGAGAATGGTGAACAAGCTCAAAGAACTACAAGATTCGGTCATATGATATACCAGCTGACTTCCTCACCATGTCTACACCAACTACATGTCCATGAAATCTATCTATCAGTTTGGGACGTGATAATTGAGGTACTAGTTCAAGACTTGGCGTCCATAAAGCTAAACTATGAGATTGTCCATGCGCCAACTTGAAGAACATGCATGGAGGTACAAGTCAGGGGGAGTGATACATGTTGTACTCTTTTCCCTTTACTGGTAAGGTTTTAATGAGGCAACACTAATATTGGTAAAGTGTATCACGAGCTCTATATGACTATGACGTCCAAGGAAGAAGAGTTCATGCGTTGTACTCTTTTTCCTATCCTTGGTTTCCCTTTTACCACATTGGAAAGGTTTTAATGAGGCAACATCAAAGCATATAACGAACCTTGACCGGATGTGTCGATCAAGGGGGAGTGTTAAGGACCACTTAGTGATCGACCCATATCAGGCCCAAACCGTTCCGGCCCACCAGCATGTCCATCCGGCCCAATCGCCATGCTTTGGGCGATTGGAGACTTTACATTTATCAATATGTTAATGTTTATCCTTTTCCATATGTAATTAGGATAAGTACTATTTACTATTCCTAATAGAAATAGGATTTCCTTTTTCTTATGACGGTCTAATCTATGACGGTCTAATGTATGTATAAATATAGACCTTCTGGTCATGGAAATAATAAGCCTTTAGAGCATATTATTTACAACAATTAGAATGGGCTCTCTTAATGCTCTACAATGAAACAGGGGTTTGTGTTGTGAAACATTGGCTTTTGTTCCTTAGAAATTTTTTATATGGAAATATGTAGGTCCCTAAATTAAGAAAAAAAAAAGAAAATTATTAAAGTTTTTTTTTCTTTTTTTTTGATAACCTTGGGGCCCGGCTAACCGACCAACCCACGAGGCCCGCGTGCACGCCATTTTCAGACGGTGGCCACAATGTGATAAACCGTAGTGGGGTGCCTTCGAACCCGGGTCGCTTAGCTAAGAAGAGTCCGCCTACCACTAAGCTACCACATCGTGGTTAATTATTGAAGTTCTTATAGAAAATGTTTATAGTCTCGGAAATCTCAGATAGCCCTGGCTGTTCTCAAGCTGTACTTTTTTTGTTACCTCAGACTCTTTGTGGGCATTATTGTGATTGATTCATTGTAGTAGTCTTTTTCTTTGGCAGTAGAAACATCAGCTTTTCTTTTGAGTACCGCGGCGAAGATGACGCGAAGTACACTTGTGAAGAGACTTCCTAAGGGCTTGTCATGCTTGTAGAATCTTTTCCCAAAGATGAAAACCAAAAAATGCTTGTAGAATCTTTTCCCAAAGATGAAAACCAAAAAGCTGAAGAGATTAGCAGCTGCACAAAGACCAAACCCAAAGGTCCAGCTATTGTTGTCTTCATAATAGACGATGGCGGTTGCACTTATAGCTCCGCCTAGATACGTTGTGAAGAAAACCAGTTGAAAAAGCTTCCTTGCTCTTTAGTTTTATCAAGAATAAATAATAAAACCAAATGTTAGATTTGAGTACTTTTTGTTCTTTTTTTTATTTTTAAACTTTTACCATCAGGGAAAAGAAAGCTGAAACTGCAATGACAGGGATGGTTCCAAAGAAAGAGTCAGCAGCAACAGCTCCAGTGACTGGCGCTATACACATACAAGTATACAACCACTAACGATGTTGTTAATCTGAGCTGCTGCGATGCTCTTCACGTTGAATTCCTGAATCAGGTAGACGATGAAGTTGAGGAATCAACCCCCCCAAAGCTATTGTCAGGCCTAACAACGTAGCTGCACCATAGGAAGATAGATTAGCTTCAGTTGCTTGTTCTAATTGTTATGAAAAAATGAAAGATGAAAACAGAGAAAACGAGACTCTTACCAATCATAAACGGAAAGGTCATCCAACCTCCCCCACGGCATTTGGTGTTTGATTCTTGTGACATTTGTGTTTCTGCATCACCGGAAACTGAACCAGCCATGTGTAACATCCCGAGTTGTGATATGTGGAAAGGCTTAAGAGAATTGATTTGGCTACCTATGTCACCAAAGTTGACTTACCTTTTCCGGAGCACATCCTGAAAGAACTCCAGAGTTATGCGTGCTTGAGCTGGAGTAGTGGAAGGATGGGTGACCTATCGGGAAGTGATTCGCGATAGCGTGCGAGTGAGGCCAAAGCACGGGAAAAGGTCGGGTGATGATTGCAGGGTCAGTAAACGATGATTTCGAGCCTTCGGAATTTAACGACCGACCGTCGGATGGGATGGGGCCCACGGGCCGAGAGAGCGGACGTGGGTGGCCCATTAGCCGTGGGCGGGTCGGGGCGTTACACCATGTTTCAAAAATCAAGTAGAGGTACTTATGCCTTTTGCTTTTGTGGAAGATATATAAAGCGTTTCCTTTGACGTGAGTTGAGCCATCACTGTCAGCTTCGAATGTTAATTGACCACTCACTTGTATAAAACACAAAGCGTTTCCTTCGCCGTGAGTTGAGCCATCACTGTCAGCTTCGTTTTGTTTTTTTTTTTAATCTAAACCAAGAACCGCTTCTGTTTTCTTTCTCTTACTTTTACATTTTTTAATTTTTATTTATTTGTAAAATACTAACCAGAGCTGCAGATGCTCTAAACAACAATTTGGATGGATATTCACGGTGTTGCTGCTCTTCTAAGCATATGTTGGATTGAGTGCAATGGATTCCTTGTAGATCATCTCCATTAGTTTTTTTCCTCTCGCTCGAACTCAAGAGAGACTGGCTTTAGACAGATTGATTCATAATTTGGGTCGTGCAATTTAGCCAGGTACTTGTGATCCATGTTTAATTTGAATTATACATGTACGAGTTGAAGGCACAAATTCGATGGTGACTTATTTAAAAGACATTTGTTGTTTGATCAAAAGGTGATTACAAGGAAAAAGACAATGAAAATGTAAACAGTTCACCAAATAGGCAAGAACAAGGTAAGGTATCAAAATCCTAATCTTGTACCGAATTACTCGTTTGTCTTAATGTACATTCTTGTCTTCGGTCTTCTCATTTTATAATCGACATTTTTTCCTTATTTTTTCCAAATCGGCTTACTCTCTAACCATCTCTTAATCAAGTGGGCGGAGTTCCATTTTACTCGATGGTTTTTGTCCAGGGATGTAATCCATATTCAACAATAAGTCATGTCATTTCATTGTGAGAGACAAAGTAGATCTCTCATCTCCTTAAACTTCATCTTCACACATATTTTGAACTCATCTTCACACACATTTTGAATTCCAATTAGATCTCTCATCTCCTTAAACTTTATTCTACCAAGCGACTTAGTAAGGATATCTGCCTTCTGTTTGTTACCCGGAACATGTTCAACTTCAACTTGCTCTTTTTCAAAGCATTCTCGTATCAAGTGAAACCTCCTGTGTATATGTTTACTCTGACCATGAAACACATGATTCTTTGTAAGCGCAATTGCAGACTTGTTGTCGACTTTGATGACCACATGTTGGCTTTCTTCTCCGACTGCTTCACTTAAGAGTTCTTGAAGCCAAATCGCCTGTTTTGCTGCCTCAGTTGCTGCCATAAACTCTGCTTCACAAGATGATAGGGCCACTATCTCCTGTCTCGTTGAGCACCACGTAATGAGACTGTCACCAAGATAGAATATGTGACATGTCGTGCTTTTACCATCATCCAAGTCGACACTATATGAACTGTCACTATAACCAATCAACTTCACGCTTTTTCCCGGCGAGTAGCACAAACCAAGAGAGAATGTTCCACGCAGGTATCTAAGAACTTGCTTCAAAGCTGCACCGTGAGACTCCTTGGGCTCCTGCATATACCTGCTGAGAACTCCAACGCTAAATGATAGATCGGGCCGAGTGTGTAGTAAGTATCTCATACAGCCAATGTGTCGGCGATGCTCTCTTTCATCTATCTTCCCTTCTTCCGGTGACTTGGAGAATTTTGCATTTATCTCCATCGGTACATGAGAGTTAAGTTTGCAGGAACTAATTCCAGTCTCCTCAAGAAATTTAAGACCATACCTGTCTTGTTTGAGTATGATGCCACCATCGTATTGCAGAACTTATATTCCCAAGTAGTATGTTAACTTACCGAGGTCACTCATCTCAAACTTAGCTGCCTTCTCTTGCTTGAATTCAAGTATAGCTTTAAGCGAAGATCCTGTGACAAGTAAGTCATCTAGGTAAACCACCACGATAAGGAGCATTCCCTTTTCTTCCTTGAGGCAAAGCAATGGCTCTTTTGGCCATCTCTGAAAGTTTAGTCCACGAAGAATCTGGTTAAGCTTTATGTTCCAGGCTCTAGGTACTTGACGCAAATCATATAGAGCCTTTTTTAGCTTGTATACTTATGTTCTTCTCCACTAACAACGAAACCCTCCGGTTGAGTAACAAACACTTCTTTCTTTAGTTCTCCGTGAAGAAACGCGGTCTTGACGTCGAGATAGGTGTATTTCCCAGCCGTGTGATCTTTTTCATTGTAATCAATTTGTTGATTTTTCAGTAAACGTCTTTTAATTAGTCCCCCATTGAATTAATTTCTACTCCTGCTATGTGCAAAATTCAAATTAAACAGTGAAAGCATAGAAAGAAGTTTGGTGATCATCGTTAAGATTTCCATCTTGTAGTACTGCCTACCAGTACTCTCAATTTTTTTGGCAACAGAGTAATAATAAAAAAAACTTAGACTATAGTCGAAACCGAGTCGGAAATCCAAACTAGAATAAAAAGACCAACATAGTACACAGTTGAAGAGAAGATTCAAGCACCTCATTCAAGTTTATCTGACATCGTATATTTTGTTCTTAGAATATGCTGGAGTGAGAATTGAATATAAAATGTCTTACATTGTTGTATTCCTCCAAAAGAGGCGCGAAAGATAGTCATTTCGTCGGTGCAGACACCATCTTCACCAACTTAAAACAGTATGTTGCAAACGTCACATCCGTTAATCAGTACTCGCATTTTCAGAATCCTTTTAATATATCTACATTTTTTATTTTTTTATCAACATAGATCTACATTTATTTGTTCTTTTCCCTTATGGATAAAATAACCAAAAATACTCATGATTAAATATTGTAACTAATAATTGTAATTTAAAATACCTTCAAAACATATATCAGTACATTTTTCTAATTTGGTTGCTTTGGTTTGGTTGGACGCTTAAATTCATACTCTGTTTGGTTTGGCCAATAGTATAAGAAAGAAACTAGATTCCTATCCTTGTTTTGAAAATGTAAAATTATTTTTGAAAAAAATATTTAATTTAAAGAAAATAATAATATTTGTTTTAAATTTTCATTTTGAATAGACTTCTTTTCTTTTTGATTTTCTTTTAATAAACATTCTTAGTTTTGTTTGAGCTAAAACTGCTTTTTTCTTACGACAAACTACAGACTCAATTAAGACTCTGCAAACCAAACTGGGAACTCTGAATCCATATGAACGACGAAGAACGGTTGATTCCTCGCACTGCGTGCTAGACTGTCCGCTCTTGTATTCTGCATCCTTGGAACATGGATTATCTCCGAGTGACTAAAACTCAACTTCAGGTGTTTGATATCTTCTAGATAAGTCGCAAACGCTGGCCATTCCTCTGGTTCCGAAACCATCTTCACCAATTGAGAACAATCTGTTGCAAACGTCACATGAAATTGTTGTAGGTTCTTCATACTTTCCATTGCCCAGATAAGGGCTTCCATCTCTGAATGAAAAGGAGAGATGCTGGCTCTCGTATTTCTCGCTCCCATCAAACCATCATAACCTTCCAAAGTGCTATACCAACCTTGTCCTGAAAAAAGGTCATGTTCTTTCCAAGATCCATCCGTGAAACACCATCGTCCTGATATATTTGGCAAAGTATCGACAGCTTCTTCCCCTGTTGAGCAGCCCTTGTGGGAGAGTTGCATGAGCCTTAAGCCAGATTCTGGATTCAGTTTCTGCCAGTTGGAGAGTATCCCTGGGGTCTGTATTAGTGTTGCTGAAGACCATATTGTTATGAACTTTCCAGATATACCATAAAATCCAGGCAAATTGATGACTAGATACTGGCGGAGACACCCTCCAGAACAAGTGATCCATATTTGCATAAACCGATTGCAAAGGAAAAACCGCAATATTCGAAGGAATTTGTGAGAGATCCCATACTTGAACTGCCGATGGACATTCGAAGAAAACATGATTTACTGATTCCACTTCTGCTCCGCATCTTGTGCATTGTAAGTCTCCTTTTAGCCCTCACTACAAGAAAAATGGCTTTTATTTGCGGACGAAAAATGCTATCTATCGATACGATAGCGGTTTATGAAATGTTGTATCATCGCCCGTCATAATAGGTCAAACACTTTAGATAGCGGTTTTTTGCGTTGCTATCTTATTGTTATATATTATAGAGTTTTTTGTGTGCAATTAAATAGTCTTTGATAGCATTTAATTTTTGTTACTATTTATATTATTGAAAATTAAAAAACAAAACAAAAAAAAAAAATATATATATATATATATATATATATATATATATATATATATCTTTAAAAATGTAATATATCAAAATTATAATTTATAAATTGAATTGAATTACAAATGGTTTACATGGAAAAAAAATAAACCAAATAAACCAACTAAACCAAAAACTTAAACCAGAAACTTAAACCTAATTACTAACTAAATGGAAGCCGCCGCACCACCACCACTTTCTTCGTCTTCTTCATCTTCTACTCACCCGCCACACCACCACCCATCGCTGTATACATCTCATCTTTGTGTCCATCCTGTCGTCCTCCTCCACCATTCATCGCTGTCCTCCTCCTTCCATCCACCGTCGCGTCCTCCTCCATTCACTGTATCGACCAAGCCCTGTCTTATCTCCATCTCCGCCTCTCTTCTTCTTCTTGCTCGGCTCCACCCTCGCGTCTGTCTTCTCTCCTTCTCTACATCTCTTCTTCTCCGGTTCCACCTCCACTACCACTGCTAACTTCCGGTTACACCACAGATTCTCCAGATTCGACCAAGATCTGTTTCTCTGTTACAAAATCTCAAAAAAAAAAATCTAAAGGGAATCAAAACCACATAACTCAAGGAAGCTACGAGAGAGAGATAGAGCAGAGATCGTAGAAGGGAGATGAGGAGACGAGATCAATGGACTTCATATCTTTTGGAAACCAAAAGAAAATTGAAGAGAAAGGAGAGATCGTGAGTTGAAGAAAAAAATGAGAGAAAGGAGAGAGAATAATGAATCTAGGCCGTCGGATTAGATCGCATCCAATGGATGAAAAAAGTTATCCATGTGCATAAATATTTGGCCAATGAGAAAGAAGGGGGAGGATTAACCAAAGAATGATTTATAGCCATTGGATTAAAAATATCAATGGTCAAAACTGATCAATCAAAAATTGTTTTTATTTAATAATTGTTTAAATATTATAATTTGATTGTTAAGTAATTTTATCTATATAAAATTAAATTATAATTTATATTAATAAATTTAATGATATATAACTTTAACAAAGTTATTAGAATTTATTTTATGATTTATAATTTAAGATTTTATGTAATAAGTTTTAAAATTTTGGATTTAAAGTTGGAGTTTATAATAAATGTTTGAATATAGGGTTTGAGGGTTAAAGGGTTTGGATATTGATTTAAGATCTGATATTAACTTTTGAAAAATATTAATTTTGAGTTTTATTAAGATTTAAAGTTAAATTTAAGATTTGATGTTAAATATTAGAGTTTAAAGTTTGTGTTTATAGTTTAGGGTTTAATGTATAGGGTATAGAGATTAAAAAAGCCAAACATAGCATATCAAATTTTAAAAGAAAAAAACTTGAGTTCAAATTTAAGATTTGAAGTTATAATACGAAAATATAAGAGTTTTAAGGTTTATATTTAGAGTTTAGTGTTTAAAAACTTGTTTAGGGTTTAGGATTTAAACTCCAACTTTAAATCTAAAATTTTAAAACTTGGAGAAATATAGCGTTTAAATTGGATTTAAAGTTGGAGTTTAAAAACTTGTTTTGGATTTAAAGGCCACTGTGAGATGAGGATCATAATGTTGTTGATTACTATTTGCTGGTCTCGGGCGAGTGGTTGGGAGCCAGGGATCATTCCATACTGAGATGGACGATCCTGTTCCCACCCTTTTGATTAATCCTTTGCTAACAGAGATCTAACAGAGACCATACTTCGCCAGCCATAGTATGGTGAGTACGATCTGATCGGATCCAGAGGTGATGCATTTCTGAAATATCGACCTTTAAAAACCCTAGCAAATAAAGAGTTTGGTTTCTCAATAAGACGCCAGAGTTGTTTTCCTAACATAGCCGTATTAAAGTCCGCCATATCTTTAAAACCCAGTCCTCCTTCCTCCTTCGGTTGACACACTTTGTCCCATGACTGCCAATGCATACCTCTACTATTTCCCCCTGAACTCCACCAGAATCTCGCTACTGCACTAGTCAATTTCTTCATCACTGATTTTGGTATTCGGTAACAAGACATGACATGATTTGGTAGAGCCGTAACCACTGATTTTATGATAACCTCTTTACCACCTTTCGTGAAGAATTTGAAAGTCCACCCATTAACCCTGTTGTTTAAACGTTCTTGTACAAGGCCAAAGACCTGTATCTTTGACCCTCCCATGCTCTCTGGACCCAAATATGTTCTCATTCCTCCCAAGCTCTGTATTCGTAAAATATCCTGCATTTTCTGCCTTGTAGACTCTTCCACTTTATGACCAAATTGTATAGAGGATTTCTGAAAATTAATCAATTTTCCAGAAACCTTCTCATACTTTTTCAAAATCCTGAGAATAGTTTGTCACTCTTCTTTTTGTGCCTTGCAGAAAAAAAGACTGTCATCCGCGAACAGAAGATGGGAAATTGACGGACATGCTCTTGCAACTTTTAGTCCTGTCAATTGCTTTAGCCGTTCCGCTTTCTTAATATTCACTATTAAGGCTTCCGTGCACAAAATAAAGAGGTATGGAGAGAGTGGATCACCTTAACGTAACCCACGCTGTGGAATAATGAGACCCTTTGGGTAACCATTCAACAGAACCCTATACTGTACCGAAGAAATACATTCCATCATTAAACGTATCCATTGAGCATCAAAGCCCATTTCTGAAGTAGAGCTTGAATGAAATCCCACTCCACCCTATCATACGCTTTACTCATGCCAGTCTTTGCCATAAACTTGGTCTGGCATGTCTTATTAGTTTGCAACCCTGAAACATTTCTTGCGCAATGAGAATATTGTCCGATATTAGCCGTCCTGAGACGAAAGCCGACTGGGTTTCCGAAATAAGTGAATGAAGACAAACTTTGAGTCGCTGGCATAGAACCTTGGAAACAATTTTATATCCTACATTACAAAGACTGATCGGCCTCAACTCGGTCATTCTTGTAGGTCTCTCCGTTTTCGGGATTAAACAGATATTAGTGATATTCAGCCAAGCATCCAATTCCCCTGTTTGTATAAAATTATTCACCAACTCTAGAATATCACTTTTAATGATGGACCAGGAATGTTGAAAAAATAATGTCGTCATTCCGTCTGGTCCTGGAGCCTTCTCTTGATGCATCATAAAAAGAGCATCCCTAACCTCCTCTTCCGTCGTGGTTTGGAGTAAATGCTGGTTCATCTGATGTATAATCCTCACTGGTACTTCCTCCAGAAATCATCAAATTCTGATGGTGAAGTGGTTCTAAATAAACCGTCAAAATAACCCACTTCTACTTTTTCAATACCAGTTTCATCTGTAATCCATTTTCCATCTTCATCATGTAAGCCTACAATTCTATTCCTTGTCCTCCTCTGTTTTGTTAACGCATGATAAAATCCGGTATTAAGATCTTCGACAGTATTCCACAAGTTTCGACTCTTTTGTTGCCAATAGTCTTCTTCATCCTTATACGCTTCTTGTAATTTCTTAGAGACCTCCACTATTTCCTCCTGTGTCCTTGTATCAGTGTTTTGAAAACCAGACCGGACCGGCCGGTCGAACCGGTCCGACCGTGACTCGCTGAAGAAGCCGGTTCCGGTTCAGTTTAAAACTCGGATTCGAGAAAAACCGGTAAAACCGGTTAAAACCCGGTAAAACCGGTGACCCGGGTCAACTTTAAAACCCGGTTCTAAAAAATTAACATATAAATAATGTTTTTTCAATTGCTTTTAAAATTTAATATTTCATAACTAATGTTTAATTATCATTATTTAAAATATTTTTTATTTTATTCAATTTTCTTAAGAAAAAATATGAAAAATCTCTTTTTGGGTTTCATAAAAATTGAGATTTTACTTGTAAAAATAAATAAATATGGTAATTTTTAATTGTAAATCATTTAATTTTATCAATTTCAGTTTACATAGTATTCACTTGTTCACTTTATATATAGCTAGATTTATGTTTACTGTTTATTTTTCATTTAATAAAAAAGAATAGAGAAACATGTTATATGTAGAAGTAATTTTTAGATCCATATAGTGTAAATATATGATTATTTACATTTAATTTTAAAAAAATATAAAACCCGGTTCGACCGATTGAACCGGTTCAACCAGTTAACCGGTAGTTGCACCGAGTCAGTATCCGATCCGGTTTTCAAAACATTGCCTTGTATCATCCGACTGAACCTCTTCCAGTGCTTGTTATAGCTCACTAATCTTTTCCTTCCCATACGGGGGGTTATTTTTTCTCAACCTTGCTATCTCATGTCTGCAGTTTGTAAGTTTGGTAACAAAATCCAAGTTATTCAACCCCCATCCTTTCCCTATAGAATCCATTAAACCTTCCTGGCCGATCCATCTTTTATCAAATTTGAATTGCCCTCTCCTTTTTTGCACCTTGTCCTCCAAAAATGCTACCACAGGTATATGATCAGAACCTATCATACCAAGATATTCTGTATATGAACATGGCAATAGTGTATGCCAGTCCTCGTTCGCTAGTGCATGATCTAAACGGCATTTGACCAGTACTTTATTTCTTCTTCCTTTCCAAGACATTTGGTTCCTCCGCGCTGGAAATTCCAATAAACCACAATCCCTGATCATATTATTAAAAGCTAAGAAGGATCCTGGATGACGAACCACACCCCCTTGCTTCTCATGATTCCCCCTAATCTCGTTCAGGTCTCCAATAACAAACCATGGTTCCGTCCTCGATATGCCATACCATGTTAATCGTTCCCAAACTTGCTCTCGTAACTTTTGAACTGGATCTCCATATGCAAAAGTTAAGAGAACTTGTCGTCCCATAATTACCGCCTCCACATCTATCATGCAGTTACTCGTGTATAAAACATTTACTTGGTAATCATTGTTTTAAGAAAGAGCTAAGCCTCCACTCGTCCCAACTGGGTCCACTGTAATCAGCTTATCATATCCAAAATGAGATTGAAACCCTTGTACGAAACCAACTTCCTGTTTCGTTTCCGATAAAAAAAAAATCTGGTTTATATTTAAACCATGTTTCCCTGAGATAGCTGATGGTCTGTTTGCTTCCCATGCCTCTGCAATTCCAACTGAGCACTCTCATAATAATAATAGCTTACTTATTTCTCCCATGAGCTATGTAGGTGGATCCAGGGGCGGACGCACTAACAATGGTACGGGGTCACGTGCCCCCTACTGATTTTTATTTTTTTCTTAAATAACATGAATTAATTTGATTAAATATTATTATTTTACTGAAGAAAATTAAAAATGTGCCCCCATCAAAATTTTTTTAACTGTTTCTAATATTGTGCCCCCGATTAAAAATGTTTCTAGATCCGCCCGGGTGAATCTAATGAAATCCACAGGACGTGTATCTTTAAAAATGTAGCTGGTCCGCCGAGTCAACCTGAATTCTCTTATCTTGATAAGCATAAAGTCCAAAGAAATAATCTCGTTAAGAGTCGTTGTCCATAAAACATTATTAATTAATTAATAATAAATCTATTCGACGATGTATCCTTTGTCAATGTATAAATAATCTAAAATTTTCAATTGTAAATAATCAAACAATGTTCCTAAATAATAATCTAGATTGATTTAATTTGTTTGAAATGGTACCACACAATATAATAAAAGTTAATTCGTCATAAAATTTCTCTACAAATTTCAGATTTAATAATGCAATATTTTATTTTATTTTTCTTAAATCTTGTATTTGATGCAAAAGATCTGATGGTTAAAGTCACTTATAGTCTAGGTTAAGCTTCATCGGACGTCGGCTTCCCGCTTTGGAACCGGAACCGGAATTGTAACCTTGTGAAAACTTACGGAATCTCGCTTCCAAAACGTTTCTATAATATTCTCTTTAAAAACATGTTGGAAACTTACGATTTCATTTTGGAATCACGCTTCTCTCTTTTTTTTAAAAAAAAATACACAATGTCATAAATCAATACAAAAATATAAAATCATAGTTTTTAATTTATATAAAATAAATTTTAATAATGAAATAGAGAGAATAGAAGTATTATCTTTATGCATTGAGGTTTTTATTAAATACATATCATATATTTAAATATATCTTGTCAATTATTAATGAAGTATTAAATATAATTAATATAATCATTTCTCTTAAACTTAATTTATTAGTATATTCACAGCTTTCATATGAAATCAGTTCAAAATTATTATTAATGAATAAATGATTTATTTTAAATTTAATCATATAATTTTTAGTCTTAAATGTTATAAAATTTTCTCATATTTGAATATATATATCTACTTCCAACACATATCCGTTTCTACGTAACATAACTTGTAGTTTTGATTTATTAAAGCCTAACTAGTGTTCACTATCAAATATAACAAGGCCCAAGGCCCAATGATCAAGCCCATCTCTCTATCTAAATCCACTCTCTATCAAAACGCTCAACGGTCACCATGTGAGGCAGAGAATGAAGCTTAGCGGAGAAATCTGAGGAAACATTCATCGCCCGAGTTCAAAACTGATCGATGCATCAGAGAGGAAAATACAACAACCGTAGATCAAGGAGCTTCTCTAGATCAAGACTCGCCGTTGAAGGCCATTGAAACTCACCCACATCACATTTCTCCAACGACCTAACCTAATCAATGGCGACACCTTACAGTAATAAAAAAAAAACCCTCCTTTTTTATATATAAAGTCGTTATTTTCATGAGTCACTCACATGGAATCTTTTTGCTTTTGTTGTTGTTGTTTTGTCTTTTTTGTTTTCGAGATTAATAAAAATTCGGATCATAATACTTTCGAAATCATTTATTTTTCTTGGCCCCTCTTCAGTAAATTAGTCACGTTTTGAATTGTATTTTATAAAATTGAATAAAAAGCATTACTTACTAAGTAGGTCTCTCTTCGTTATCTCGAAAGTTGGAGGGAATCTTTACTTGTGTGACTTTATAAAATAAAATAAAAAAATCTTTAATTGTGTGTGTGTGTTGGTTATATAGTTGGAACAGAGGCAGAGAGAGACATCCAAAAGAGTTATTGGGTGGAGCACTCAAGTGATTTGACTGTTGAGGCTATGATGCTTGACTCAAAAGCCTCTGATCTTGACAAAGAAGAACGTCCTAAGGTTTGTTTCTCTAATTGGATATGGAACTCTAATGAACTGTGGGATTGTGATTGGTTCTAAGCACTGGATCATGTGACCTTTTAGTTCTTGATCACTTTTTTAAAAAAAAAAGTCGTCCCCTTCCTGTTCTACTGTCAAACAGTTTAGTGCCTTACTTTTCTTGATCACAGTCTCTGAAACTGGAACATTTCTTTCATATTCCATTTGAGATTCTAATGAATTGAGCTTAGGAACATGTGACTTACAGTTCTTGATCATCCTTTTTTTAAGGTCGTTGCCCTTTCAACTGATATATGATTTTTCTGTTTTATTTTCAGACAATTTACTAGTTTTTATAAACAGAAACTAGACCTCAGGAACATGTGACTTTACCGTTCTTGATTCAACGCCTTTTGAATCGCAATAGAAATCTTAGAAATTGAGGGATAGTGATAGCTTCTGAGAGGTGGGTTCTCTTGATTATAGTGAATGGAGCTTAGGACATGTGACATACTGTTCTTGATCATCTTTTCTAAAACATTGTCGTTTTTTTAAGTTGCTCTATGAATCTTTTTTGTTTTACTGTCATACGGTTAGGTCCTTCATTGGAGTATTTATAACCAGAAGCTTGACTGATGAGTTTCTTTGCTATATAGGTACTCTCTTTAATCCCACCATATGAAGGGAAAACGGTGCTGGAACTTGGAGCTGGCATCGGTCGTTTCACTGGTGAACTGGCTCAAAAGGCTGGTGAAGTCATCGCCCTTGACTTCATCGAAAGTGCCATTAAGAAGGTTTATGTTCTTAGTACTTTGGTTTGATACCGCTTCTTATGTAATAAAGTTTTACCATATCTTTCTTTGGTGATGTTGTTGTTCTTGTAGAATGAAAGTGTTAATGGGCATTACAAGAACGTCAAGTTTATGTGTGCTGATGTAACATCTCCAGACCTGAAAATCGAAGATGGATCCGTTGACTTGATTTTCTCAAACTGGTTGGTTGCTCATGTATCTCTCTCTGATAAAGAGGTGATATCCATTTTTCTCATTTCCTTATTTTTAAACTGTAGAAGAGAAGAAAGTCTAAATGTTTTAGATAGGATGCAGGTGGAACTTTTAGCAGAAAGAATGCTTGGATGGGTGAAGCCAGGAGGCTACATTTTCTTCAGAGAATCTGGAGACAGCAAGCGAAAATCTAACCCCACTCACTACCGTGAACCAAGATTCTATACAAAGGTTTGTTGTCACTTTGCTCCATTCTCTTGAATCTAATCTTTTGGATGAGTTGAGCTTATTTTATTAGAGTGAGCTAAATTTTGAAAACGCATGGTGTAATGCAGGTAAATCATTTGAGCTCACGATGGTTGGTTGCAAATGCATTGGAACGTATGTGAAGAACAAGAAGAATCAAAATCAGGTAACTTTCTTAATCAGATTGTCTACCTTATTCATCCCCAAGAGGTAAAAAATTTAATCATCCATGGTGATGGCAGGTATGCTGGATTTGGCAAAAAGTAAGCGTGGAGAATGACAAGGACTTCCAGCGTTTCTTGGACAATGTTCAATACAAGTCCAATGGGGCGAAGATGGAGCTGAAAGTCCTAGATGTTGGTTGTGGTATCGGAGGAGGGGACTTCTACATGGCTGAGACTTTCGATGTTCATGTTGTTGGTATCGATCTATCTGTCAACATGGTCGCTTTCGCCTTGGATCGTGCTATTGGACTCAACTGCTCAGTCGAGTTTGAAGTCGCGGACTGCACCACAAAGACGTATCCTGATAACTCTTTCGTCGTCATCTACAGCCGTGACACTATTCTCCACATCCAAGTAAGCAATCACTCTTTGAAAATGCATATCTCTTGGTAGTAATCATCGTCTCTGTTTTCTTCAGGACAAGCCGGCTCTGTTCAAGAAGTTCTTCAAGTGGCTTAAACCAGGTGGAAGAGTTCTCATCACTGACTATTGCAAGAGTGCTAAAACTCCGTCTACTACATTTGCAGAGTACATCAAACAAAGAGGATATGATCTCCATGATGTTCAAGCTTATGACAGGTTTGTTTGCATATAAAACCTTCATCATTTTCTCTTCTGTCATTGAGGGTTTTTATGAATCATGAAACCTTCTTTCCTGTAGATGCTGAAAGACGCAGGCTTTGAGGATGTGATCGCAGAGGACCGTACTGATCAGGTGACTCTCACAATCTTACACATACATGTATCAAAATGTACATATCTTTGTATAATGCCTGCTCATTCTAACGGAAACCATTTATATTTACTCAAGTCCTGAGGCGTGAGTTAGAGAAAGTGGAGAAAGAAAAAGAAGAATTCATCAGCGACTTCTCACAAGTTAAAAAAAAAAAACATTTCTTACTACCAACTCATTGAATAGAAACACATCTTTGATGATGATGTCCCTTGTCTCATGGATCACTAACTCTTTGCAGGAGGATTACAATGACATTGTGGGAGGATGGAAAGCAAAGCTTGAAAGGTCTGACGAACAGAAATGGGGATTATTCATATAGCCAATAAGAAGTGAAAAAAAAGAACCCCAGAAAGATAAAACTTGTTTTCCCTTCAATAAAGAAGTGTTCCTTGGAGGACAAACACTTGCTTGTTTTTTTTACTATCATGTGAACCGTAAATTGTAGCACAAACTCATGTGTTGTTTCTGTTTCTTAATCCACTTGCTTAATTCTTAGATGTTCTCATACATATGCATCAGATTTAACAATAATAGGTAGTCCAGTGAATTCCTCAAGCTAGGCTATACAATTTCAGAATATGATCAAAAGCGAATGCAAAACAATAGTTAGATTCAACTAGGTTTCCTATGATTATGTTGCTTCCAAAGGAGGTATTCTAGAGTCCAGACTATAAGTCAACAGTATTGATACACCAATTTATATTTTTCAGTAGAGATACTAAACAGGGATCGATGATCTTTCTGAGATTAGTACTATTTACTTGCCTACGAGCATTCATAACATCAAACCAGCGTCTGAGCTTCATGCCAAGCACACGAGATATCACTAATCTTCTTCTTTCAGCTACAACATTCACATCATTGACAACCCATTTAACCGAAGAGGCAAAGAGAGAGCTTGTGTATGTCCTTGTGGATCTCTATGATCGATATAGTTGGTGGTTGTTCTGGGGTGAGAATACAAACTGGTTACTGGATGGATTGATGAAGAGATACAAAAGATTAAACAGTGTTACTATTCATATGTTTTTAGACCCGTTACAGGAAGAGCAATGGGATATGATCTTTGAGTAAAAGTAGTCTTTGAGATTTAGAGATGTGCAGTCGCTAACTGATTTTATGTAATGTTATTTCTTATAAGTGACGTGACACGCAAGGATGTGTGTAAACTTTCTACTCCTCATGATCATTGGTTAGAGTGGTCCTCAAGTAAAGATTCATTTACATTTGTTTAAAGTAAAAAAAAGTGTTTCATTTGTAATCTCTAAAAGTAAGACTTGCACATGAAGAGTTAATGACAGACATACGAAGGTATATAGGAATTAAGATACAGTCATAAAATTTACAAATACGTGGAAAGAAAAACGAATACACATTAGAAGACTATAATCAATCATGAAGCAGATGAGAGATGTGACTTTGGATATTTGTATCAATAAGAGCCAATCAACCCTTGGTCGAAGCTTGAAGAAGCAGAGTTGGGAAGTTGAGTGAAACTAGCGGTTTCATGGTTAAACAGAAAGACTGAGAATTTGCTCTGATGATGATTAAACGAACATACGGTTGAGGAAGAAGCAGGGCTCAGGAGGTATTGATCGGTAATTGTTGACACATGATCACCACTCATGAGAAGATCCGAGAATGATTGTTGTTGATCAAGATCTTGCGGACAAAAGTACATCAATGGATCCTCCTCGATTAGTGAAGAAGAGAAGTCATTGGCGGGGAAGAAGCCATAAGAAGACGCCTTGTGATTTTCTTGAGACATAACATCAAGAAAAGGGCTCTGATCTTGCTCGGTCTGATGAACCTGGGAATAAAGAAGGTCACGAAATATATGAAACGTACCTTCCAAGGAACCCTTGAATTCTCCAACTTTCTTGGTGAATCTTATGCGTTCCTCTGCGTCGGTAAGAGATTTTCTATTCTCGTCCACGAGTTTCTTGTTGTAGAACTGAGAAAGATTGGTGTTTTTCTTGAGTTTTTCACCGTCGCTTAAGTTTCTATACTTCTCGAGAATGCCTTTGACTTGCGACTGATCCTCGGGCATGGTGTTGACGAGATTACCGTCACGATCGTAGTGGATGACACAAATTTGGTTATCGCAGAGAATGGAAAGCTCCAAAGCTTTCTTGAGAATCGTCTTCTCTCTTGCCAGCAAGAATGATTTCTTGAAACGGGTTTGGTTTCTCACAGAGAGCTTGTTGTTTTTCTTCATCTTTGTCGTCGAAGAAGAAGAAAGAGAATCCATCGCAAAAGCAAAATTAGCTTCGAGAGTTTTACACAGAGACTCAGAGAGAATGAGAATTGTGAGTGAGATTAGAAGCGTGACCAGAGAGGGTTTAGGGCTGGGTATATTTATAGATTTTGATTACCGTTGTGGATTTCCTTTTCTTGATGTATTTTTTTCTTTTCTTTTTCTCATTCGATAAATTTCCGTTTTTGCCATTTTATTATAGCCGTTGGGATTTTTTTACCGTGTGTCCGTGTTGTATACATTTTTAATAATTAAATAATTAACTGCATAAATTTCCTCTCTTTTTTTATATAATTAATTAACTGCATAAATTTATTTTTTTCGGAATCAATGGTAACTATAATAAACACTAACGCTTTCTTTGTAAGAGAGATACACACACACACCATGCACAACACTTCCTTGATCATCAACTTCACCAGCAGTCTCCGCAAGAACATGAACCATCCTTAAAATGGTGAAACCTATTATTATCTCTCAGTATAATCACTCCCCCTGTGATTTTCGCCATACATTTGATCGCATTATGACAATCCTCACACACACACGCAGGTTCTTTATCACACGTATCGGTTTCCCTTGAGACACACGCATTATCCCATACGCCACAGCCAGTCTCTCGCTATGGTACCTAACCATACGCTCCTTCTCTTCTTCCTCTACATCATGAAGAACCACACTCGTCTTCGAAACATACCCTGCTTTCTTCATCCTCAAATCAAGATCCTCCATGAACGCATAGATCTCGTCTTTCTCGGCATCCCCAACCGAGAAAGTGTGTGTCTTGTTCTGAATCTCAATCCAACTGTACCCTGTAACTTTCTTGACTCCTCTGTCACGCATTCTCACTCTGAGTTTACTTACATCTCCCTATCGACCCAATGAAGCGTAGAGATTGTAGAGAAGAACATACATTCTGGAATTTTCAGGCTCCATTGCAAAAATCTTGTCTGCAGCTAGCTCTGTGTAAAGAGTTTGTTTCGAGTCACTTGAGAGTTAGCTTTTGGATTAGTGGATGAGACATTAGTCTTTAGGAGAGAACGTTTGGGTTAGTCCTTGTCTTTTTCAGTTTGCTATTTCAAAAGTGTAATTCACGTTAATAGAAGTATCGATTTACATTGTGAGATAGAGATTTGTGTTATTGTGAGAAATTTGATACCCAAACTCTATCATAAAGACAAGAAATACGTCTAGCGAGTGGCATTTTCTTCAGTCACATAACCTTTAACGTTAACATGTTTGCTGTTAACAACATTCCCAACTTCCATCCTCCGAGGATTCTTAGTCCTATGAAGAAAATTAAATGTGGCTCGTAATCTGGTTGCTGCAAGAGTTACTATATGAAATGTTCAAGCTTCATTATCGTTATAATTATATCACCGTATTCATAGAATTTAGCAAAGCTATAACCATACCGTCACATCATCGTAGTACAGAAGCTTCATCACAATGGTGCGCTGGAGCAGAAGGAAAAAGAGTAAACTCGGTCATCAGAAATTGGGGACTTGATGTAAATAGTATATCCCTGAAGGGTGGTAGTTACAAGATTCATGATCTCGTATGGCAGTTTGTCGAGAGACCTCATCAGTTACGAACCATTTTGCAGACTGAATTCCTGGGTTGAGTACAATCATGTTACAATTATATAGCATGTTACAACAAGCTAAAAAACCATAAAAAGTATACCTCATTTGATCTGGGTTAATTAATGTCAGCGATGGATTTGAAAGTTACTCCATATTTATTGTTTCCAGTAACATTGGTGTTCATCATGGCGTCCTGGTTGTCAGATGCGGAATATCTGAAAGAAAAAATGCAGTAAAGTATTGGTGAAGTTTTAACTCATGATTAATGGGGTCAATTATAAAACTCTAAATCAATGTAGCTAAAGTACATGATGACTTGAATTAGATACAGAGCATAACATGAGTAATAATTTATTCCTTATGTTACATTATTTAGTTTACACGTACTACACATACAACATCATCTTTTTACTTCTTTATGGTTTGAAAACATATAATTTTGCAAACTTTCAAATGAAAAGAGAATCTCAAAAAAAAATTAATTAGTTGTGATTAGTGTGAAAAAAGGAGAAACAAATTATAGACCACCCTTACGATTTACGAAGCAACTACTTTTCCACCCTCTTCGGAACTACGTTAGGCGCTAGTCGAGCAGTAATACCGGGCCTAGCGAGTTATCCAAAAATCGGGGATTACACGGAGATTAATGGGGGCCTAGTTTTAATTTTTTTTTATCATTTATATAAATTATATAGATAGCTTTGGTACATAATGCCAACATATTAACTTGGTCCAGTGGTTAGATAGTACAAAAACATATTGTTACGAGCCGAATTCTAATGTGGTCTGTGCTGTTTTGCATTTTATTTGATTTTACCAGTTACGTGAGAAACTACTCTACCCTCATCCTTTTCTTTACAAATATGCCGCTTCTTCTGTAACCTAATCGCCGCACTTCTCCATACATATGATTGTCTTTATTTTTTTAATATATTTTTTTTCTGGCTGCTTACAACAAAATAATTCACGTTGCCATGAAAATAAATTATCTAAACCAAAACTTTGTAGAACTATGAGATCGAACAAATGCGATTGGAGATTTTAGGCGCCGATTTCTTTAGTTCCACGGTTAACTAGGCAAAGAATCGGTCCGCCGTCTAGCCACTCCGATCATCCCTAATCGCCACGGTCACCTTCCGATCAGCGACTATCCGGCCGTAAACTCGGTAACTCGGGCGAGTTTTTGAACAAGGCTTTTCCATCATCATCACCATCATCATTTCGTAAGCCAATTTCTCTCCAAATCCACGGAAATTGAAAAAATGGGATGATACAGTGCTAAAACCTTGTTTGGAAACTCGTTAGGCGCTACACGTGCGGCACACACGGGCCTAGCGATTTATTGTAAAAGCGAAATAAAATTAGGGAGTACGCGGAAAGAAATTTTTTATACTTTTATACGTATAATACAACATTTTATACATATAAATTAACATTTTCAGTTGTAGTTGGTATATATGTATGGTTTCATATTTGTACAACGAATTCAAGTAACCAAATTGGTTATTGCCGAATTGTAGACTGGGCAAACAAAGGCAGATTAATTTTTAAAAAACTTACAATGGTTATATAATAATAGGTTCGTCAATTTTTAAAGTTTCTTTACACTTATAGTGGTAGTAGTGCCCCTGAGACTTCAAAAGGGACAGAGTTCGAGTCTCGCATACACTGTTTTGAAACTTTTTATTCATTTATTTAATGAGGGCAAGATGGTAATTTCATGGTCGTCTTCATCTCTGTTCGCATACAACAAATCTGAAGTTTTTCTAGTGCTCAAGCGATTTGGACAAACGACGGTTTTGTCAAATTCAACGCCGCGTTTTCTTATTCCCCGTTCTAAGTCGCGGGTTACTGATCAAAACAACCGAATCGACCTTAATCGCCACGTTTAGATCTATCTCGAGGAAAGGAAGCGATGGGTCGGATCTTCGAGTACTTCGTGGTGTGCGGGCTGGGTCCGGAAATGCGAACCCTTGACGGAGATCTTGGATTCCATGGTTTGGAGACGAATTACTTGCCGTCGCTTCTAGATCAGTTCCCACCTTCCGATCATTCTCTATATCCTCCCCCTCCTCCTCAGCTTCCCACTGTAAGTACCTCCTCTTTCGATTGGGTTTAGGTTGGTGATTAACAAATATGTAGAACTTCGAATCTGAATCTAAATGAAGCGCTTCAAAGTTAGTAACATGCTTTGAATTTGGCTCGAATTTTTCACCTAATTGAATCATCATCATCATCTGTATTAAGAATTTAACGTGCTTGATTAGTTGAAGCTTACGAGAGTTGGTTTTCATTCTGTTAATGATTTGGTTTGCTTCTTTTCATTTTGGATAGTGTGTTCTTCCTGCTGGTGTGGCCTTCCATTCTTCTGGTTTTGTTTCCAGTGACCCTGCGAGTTTCCCACGGAGCTATCCCATTGTCTTGACCGGTATGTGACTATCCTTACTCTGCATTCTTCGAGTCTTCGTTTTGCTCCGTCCGTTTTCTGTTGCAATCTGGCATTATTCTAGCGGACAAGTCGTCTTTTTTATTTGTCTGATTTAAGTTGGTTTCTTTTGTATACGTTTTGCTTCAACTCTCTGCCGGTGATCTCTTTTCCTTGCTGGTTATCTGAATCATTCCTTCTTTTTCCACAGAGGGTGATGGGGCAAAAATATTTGTCAGTTGCATTGCGTTTCGGGATCGAGTCTGCGAGGATATTACTGAAGCTTATCGTTTACCACCGAATACGTACGCAGACAAGTGTATCTGTATCGTCTCTCACGCCCCCAACTTTCGTGCTCTTCGGGATTCTCTAGAAGAGATTTTTCTTCTTTGCTTCTCTTCTGAAGGAAGCTGGTATACACTCGCCTAACTAACATCTTTGTTTTCTTACTTTATTTTTGCTGCTTATTTATGTTATTTTGTTTAAGCTGCTGGTATGTGGGTGTTGCTTGCATAGCCTTTCTGTTTAACTTGTGTTGATTTTCTCCTCTTAGAAAACGTTGCTCTACGGAAACCCACATTCTTCCTGTTTCGAGCTTGATCTTAGTTCCCTTCAATATTTTCAGTAAACCATTGTGGGAAATTATCGCCTATATGGTATCTAATGTGCCATTGCCGACTCCCGGAAAAGACAGAGTCTTGTTTGCTGTTGAGAATTGCCTGCTCTCGGTGGAAGCACCTCCAGAGGACAGTCTTCCTCAGGCAGATGTATGACTTGTGCTTTTGTCTCCTTGATCTGTTTTTAATACTTTTTTTTTCTGCCACTTTGTAGTCAGCTTTGGATATTTCCGGTGTTCTGATTTCTTTCATATTTTCTCCAATTAAGTTATGTAATGTTTGGTTTGGTTTTACTGAATGCAGATATCTCTCCAACCTCTCGTACAATGCTTGGATGTGGACAACTTGATTAAGCTATTTACATCTGTTTTAGTGGAAAGGAGGATTTTGCTTCGATCTAACAAGTAAGGTTCTCTATTTAGAGAAACAATGAATTCAAGTGACATTTTCCAAACGTGTTTTACCCTTAATATTATGCATAACATTTTTACTCTTGTTTTGAAACGATTACTATCTGTATATCATCTCGGTTAAAGCATCACATTATTTTGCTTCATTGTAAATCTCGCTAGGTATTCGCTTTTGACTCTGGTGTCAGAAGCCATATGTCATTTAATTTATCCTTTCCGATGGCAGGTATGTCTTATAACACTGATGAGGTCTCAATTAGTCTCTTTAAACAAATACGAACTCGTTTGTAAGCTTGTGAACCCAATAAGTACATTGTGAATGAAAATTGGATATCTTGAACCAAGATCTTGATTCTTGACTATGGTTATAAGATGGGAACAACCAAAGCTATTTGCATTTCTACTGACTAAAACATTCTAAATTTCCTCTAATCTTTATTCGTTGTTTTGCTGTATGTGTCTGAAGCAAGTCTACATTCCATTACTATTTTTTAGTGGAGTAGACTACATTGATGCACCAACACCTTATATGATGGGTCTCCACTCTGATGTCGATACGTCCGATCTTGCCATGGACGGCGTGAGTCTAATTCTAAGTCATACTTATCCTCTTCAAAATTCAGCTATCTGATATTGGTCTCGCAACATACCCATTGTTAGGTTGTAGTGGTGGATCTTGAATTTAACCAAATCACTACTTCTGAGGAGATACCTCCAATACCAGAGCCTGAGTTCAGCGCTCTGCGAAACGATATCTTGAAACTACTGCACCCCAATGTTGTTGCGATCGATCACTTGAGGGGCTTTGGTAATTCTGTCGAGCAGAGCCCTAAAAGCCTTAGCAAACCTTGGGGAGAGGATCATGACCTTCAACTCAGGTGACTTTAGTAAACTTTGGCAATTGGCATATGTTTGCCCAAGTTTCCCTAAACGTTTTGGTAATCATGTTATCTGTTTGTTATACAAAACCCATTTCCTTTCGCAGGGTTATATTCTTAAAGTTTTTTGCATCTATCTTGGGTGGCTACCGCAATTTCATAGTATGTGAATTTCCCTCTTTACTTATAAATCTATACACCCCTTCTGCATCACTTATACAGATTCTTTTGTTAGGAAAACAAAGTTTTTAGCACTGATGCATTTCTGAAGAGACGGTCTCGATCCACCAACCAGCCACCGGAGCCTATGGTAAGCTAACTGTTTCATGTATGCTCACCATACATATATTTACAGTTACTGCGTTTGATAACTCAACTTGTTTCCTCTCTATTATTATAATCTGTATGGTAATCTGTCTTTTCATATTTTTACATTTGAGTTTGACTGTTTATCGTGTTCATCCACAAGTGTTGAATAATTGTTGTTAATTGGCTGTGTTCCATTGTTTTCAGTTGGTTCAATTCTTGGGCTCCTTTGCATTCCTCGATTACCTTGAAAGGCGTCTAGGCTCTGATGAGAACAGTACTAATCTCCTCGAGAAGTTACAAGATGCTGTTGGAAGGGGTCAAGATGCGATGTCAATTCTGCCTAAATCTTCTATGGAGCCTGAGATAATCACAATAGCTGAGTCAGAAGTTGAAGAACCTGGTACATTTTGATCTTTTGTTTGTAAGAATTTGTTAGATCGCATAAGCTGAATGATACAATTTGTGGTTGTTCATTTCTAAGGAACTACCTAGAATGAAAAGAAATCTGATCGATAGTTTAGCATTCTTCTTATGAGTTTTTGGCGAGCCACCAGTAGTTGGACAGAGACAAAAACAAGTCGGGGAAGCATGCATAGCCATAGAAAATATATTCAGAATATTTCAGTCTGTTCTAATTGAGAATAGTTCAGTTTGTGATTATGTTCTGATGCATCTCTATTCTTTTTGTCAGCCACCAGGTATACCTATGACAGGTTTCCTGCGAATGTTAGGTCAGAGGAACAAGAAGAAAAGCGAAAGCAAATCCTCGCAGCAGCAAGCGGAGCTCTTGAATCCAATGGAAGGCATTCTCCAAGGTATATCCTGATTTGCTTGGAACAGCAATTTTGATTCCCTTACTTAATTTCTATATCTTCCAATTACAGCTCACCGCCAGGAAAGAACACAAAGGAAGACAGTTTTAGTTCAAGGGAGAGGGCTGTAAGTGTTGCATGTAATCTTGTTGCTCATGCATAGTTTGAAATAAATTAATGTGACATGAAGAGGTGCCATGGGTATATCCTGCATGGATAGTAAATCAAACAAAACTCATCAATGCACATAATATAACTAGGATATCAAATGAAAATTTGATTCCTCTAATTGTTGTAGGAGATTTATAGAATGCTATATCAAGTCCTGTATAATCGTTCTAACCTTCATTTTATTCTCGTGTTGGATAAGATTGTTAACTCAACCAAAAATAAAGAAGTCCACAAGACTTCCTTCCATTCTAGGTGTCATGCCGTTACTTCTCTCTTTAATGATATTGTAACTACTATTTACAGGCCGAGAGAGATCGAATGGTCTTGGATATAAAAGTCAAGTTGCAGGTATAGTTTCTTCTTTCTTTTATTTTAGAAGATTCCAAACTTGCAAGTTTCTAAATTGAACGAAATCAGTTGCTTCCTCCTTCAGAAGGGTTTTTCTATTTAGAGCTTTGTGAGGGTAAGAACCCTTAGTACCCGACTGGAGAATCTTGTGGTGGTCTTACTTAACCTCTGATACTACTCAGATTTCTGTAAAACTTGACAAATAAAACACAAAATTTAATAATATTAACGATTCCAAACTATTGGAGATCTAAGCTACACTAAAACTGTAAGCCTGTTATCAAAATCGCCCCAGAATAACTTTTTTTTCTTCTATATGTAACGATCCAAAGCACGTCCACTTAATTTTTTGCTTTAGAAAAGGTCGTTGATTTACTTTAAATGAACCCGAACTGGTCATGATTCCAGTCCTAGTAAATAAATTATTTTAAAAGGTTGCAGTGGATATCAAGTCCAATGCCACTCTCTGATTACATTGGCTTGTTGTGGTTTCCAGGGATTATGGCTCCGTCTTCTGAAACTGGGTTCAGATGAAGATCCTCTTTCTTCATTCGAATACGGCACGATATTGGGTATGTTTCATATCAATGGGAATGTGAACAATGTACATAACATCTCCACTGCAAGAAATTGTTGAACCACGGAATGAATCAAATTGTTATGATTAATCAGCCAGATATTACCCAAATAATGGCCATTGTTATTATGTTTTCTCTCTGTTGTAAAAACCAAAGAGCTTTCATTGTCTATATTGAAAATTGAACACACACTTTGCTTATGTAGCGCTCATTGAATCTGATGCTGAGGGGATTGGTGGTAGTGGCTTTATCGAGTGTATAAGAGAGCATCTGAAAAATTCGGTAAGCGTAGCAACTGTACGGCATATACACTGAGCCAATTTGGCTGGACCTTACTATATAGTTGATTTTTTTCTTGCAGGACTGGAATGGTGGATTGACTGTAGAGCAGTTCATTGCGGTCAAAGAATTGGTAGGTGATTCTATCTGTATACCGGCTTAGTATACCTAATTTCGAAATTGCTTGCACTTTAGCTGTGCATATTTAGCTTTGCTGAGGTTTTATGTCTTGGCTGTTACTTGTTAAAATCAGCTCAAAATGGCTGTCAGCCGTGCTGCTTCAAGGAACGATTTATCGACAGTTCAGTATGCACTTGAAGTTTCTGCAGAAATGTTTAAGAAGGATGCCAATAATGTCTCAGACTATGTGCAGCGCCATCTCATCTCTATACCCATTTGGGAGGAACTGAGGTATGAAATTCAACAAGCATGCTGCTCAGAAAATTGGTTATTGACATATTGTGAGTTCTTTTGACAGATTCTG
The DNA here is from genome assembly GCA_016432835.1 of Brassica nigra. Classification (NCBI taxonomy): domain Eukaryota; kingdom Viridiplantae; phylum Streptophyta; class Magnoliopsida; order Brassicales; family Brassicaceae; genus Brassica; species Brassica nigra. Next base: position 48,872,094 of record CM028249.1, read on the forward strand.
GGAAGGTTACTTCGAGTATCTCATGGAGCAGCCTGCAAATGAGTGAGTCTTCTTAAGATCTTCTATTCATTTGATAATATCAATTGTTTCTTCGTATACTTGCGCCTGATCATTGGCACACTGAGAACTATATTAAACAAATGAGCGGATGGAGCCAACTGCAAATTTTAAAACTTACGGTGGGGTTTTCGTCGTGGAGGTAGAAGTTGTTCTGTAGCATACATGATCTTGTGGTTTCTAGCCCTGACATCTCAGTCTTTTTATTGATATTTTGGCTCAAGGAGCTCGTCATAATGAATTCCAGTGTGTTTTTCTTTTGGTAAATTAGAGGGTTAGAAAATTTTGGGGGAACAAAGAAGTAATTTAGGAATTTACTTTGTATTTGTTGTAGTTGTCTGCAATGCTCATAGATTCTAAGTAATTTCCATGTCATGGCTCATATGTGTCTTCCCCAATTTTCTCCTTAAGGATGCTTCGTCAACTTGCCAATTGTAGTCCACATACTTGAAATCTAATCTCTGATAGCCATAAATCATCTCATTGTGTCTTACAGTATACTGCCAATTGATTTGATCATCATTGGCATTACTAATTCGTGTAACCATTTATTGCACTCTCTCAGATCAGTGAACTACGCTACTTTGGTCACAGCCAGACTAATCATAGTGGCATCACATATGGTGAATTCTTATTTTCAGAGCTGACTTATTCTTCACCTCGTTTTCCCGTAATTTGATGGTTACAGTTCCCTTGTTTACTCTATCCTCACAATATTTAATGCTCTTTTGCAGGCTGGCTTGGGACTTCCTGATACAGAGGCTTGGAACATGATAGAGACAATAGCAGAGAAGCAAAAACTTGGATACAAATTACTGGTAATTTGGTTCTGTTTAATTCATTTTGCAGTTATTGAAATTTGTCTCATATTCCCCGTGCTTAATACTCCATATGATCACAATTTTCAAGATTTTTAACTAGGCCTTTGGAAACACTAACCGATGCATATCTTTTTGCATATTGAACTTTGTTTCAGATTAAACTCAGAGGGTTCTTGTCGCATGTTCAGCAACTTCGTGTAGGCTATTGGGGCGCTTCTTCATTTAAGCAGCAGTCCATATCTTCTGGGTTGCCATCACCACGTCCAAAACCAGATGTCTCTGATGAAACCCAGCAACCTTCAGAAGCTTCTGGAAGGAGTTGGGTTCAGAGTATGTTTAGCAGAGATACAGCATCAAGAGCGAACTCGTTCAGTCGTGTTCGTAAGTGGGTTTCTGATAATGCTTCTTCAGGTATATCCGTGATTAGGTCCTCCCTTTGTAGTTCTGATTCTAGCTTGTTGTTGCTGAAGTCAGTATACTAAACTTGGCAAAACAGACATAACTGCTGCTGCACAGAAGAAAATTCAGACCAATGTACGTGTTCTGAAGGGTCACAGCGGTGCTGTCACTGCCTTGCACTCTGTGACAAGAAGGGAAGTCTATGATCTTGTTGGCGATCGCGAGGATGCTGGGTTCTTTATCAGTGGCAGTACAGACTGTCTGGTCGGTACAAAATGCATGATTAAACGAATGTTTATTTTTTCATTCGTTAGTTTTTGATTATTTAGTTAAATTTTCTTTGCACCTATACATGTTCTTTATTTCGTCGTTGAGAACGCACACATTGATGACTTAAAGAGTGTTGTGTTGATGGCTGCATCCTCTCTCTGTTAGGCCTATAGAGCATTGCATTGAGGGTCAAAGGGTAGTTCATTCTTTTGCTATATACATTTATCTAGATTAATGTATTACTTTGCTATTAATGTTATCATTTGGGTCAAAGGATGATCGCTTACTCAAATAGGATATCTTTCATTGTTTCATTTCGTGGTATTCAGATAATAACCGTAGTTTTCTGAAAACAACCACCTAGTATCCTCTTTTGATTGCTTCCTGAATTTGAGCAGGTTAAAATCTGGGATCCAAGTCTACGTGGTTCTGAACTTCGAGCGACTCTTAAAGGACATACTGGGTATATATTTCTTATTGGCCTTGATGCCTCTCAAGAGTTGTGGGATTTTAGTTAATTTTACATATGTTGCGTTTTCTTTAACAGCGCTTCCTTTCTTTTTTGTTTTCAACTTGTGGTGTAGAACCGTTCGTGCTATAAGCTCTGACAGAGCAAAGATAGTTTCAGGATCAGATGATCAATCTGTTATCGTATGGGACAAACAGACACTTCAGCTTCTAGAAGAACTGAAAGGCCACGATAATCAGGTTTCCACTACCGCTCTTAGCTTTTTGCGGATATTAGGACATAATTCATCAGGGTAAAATAATTAGTGGTCAACACAGAACAAACATATAGACATGGAGATAATTAACTAAACAGATAACTATCAATCATTGTAATCCCATTTGGAAAATGTTGGAGCTGCCACCACCAGCATCTGCACAGTATTATTAATGACAGTGATCGATAACAAGTTAAACTTCTGAAGTTAATATCATTGACCAGATAATACCTATCAGTCAGTCATAAGTCACTAAGGAGGAAGCTTTTATTAACACGTTTTTCTAACTATTCCCTCATGTACTCCCAAAAATATTCTACAGGTTAGTTGTGTCAAGATGATTTCAGGTGAACGTGTCCTCACTGCTGCACATGATGGAACAGTTAAGATGTGGGATGTTCGAACCGATATGTGTGTCTCAACTGTTGGCCGATGCTCTAGTGCCATTCTTTCGATTGAATATGATGACTCCACAGGAATCTTGGCTGGTGCTGGCAGAGATACGTATGTATGCTTTATTACACATAAGTAATATATGGATTTACTGTATCGAATGTCCCTTACGTCTTCAGCTAAAATGATTGGATAAATAATCAGGATCGCGAATATATGGGATCTTCGTTCAGGAAGGCAGATGCATAAACTGAAAGGGCATACCAAATGGATACGGTGAGCCTCACAATGTTCTCTTCAACATGTTTCATTTGTTATGGTCTTATATAAACACAATTAATGAAACCTATGGCTTTTTCTTTTCTTACAAGTGTTTAAATGATTTGGTTTCTATCTGCGGGTTGTTGGGTTGCTTAAACTTGTTATGGAATTGATTGAAATTAAACCCTTTGTTATTACTTGCTGTAGGATATTATGATATTTAAGATCTGTGATCATATCGTGTCATTTCTGCAGATCAATTCGAATGGTCGAAGATACCTTGATAACTGGGAGCGATGACTGGACAGCGAGAGTGTGGTCCATCTCCAGAGGATCATGCGACGCTGTTTTAGCATGCCATGCTGGGCCAGTGCAATCTGTTGAATACTCCACATTCGACAAAGGAATAATCACAGGTCCCCAATAATATCAACTAGACTAATTCTGAAAATAACTATTGAGAAGCAGTGATTTCGCAAATAAACATGAAGGCTTAAAGGTAGTCTTTTTCTTGCAGGTTCCGCTGATGGATTGCTCCGTTTCTGGGAAAATGATAGCGGTGAGGATCTCTTTATACACTTTAACCTGACTCACTTTGTTAATATTTATATGTAGCACTCTGTAGTGTAGTGCTATTACAACTTGCAACTGTAAACACTTTGCTCGGTGGAAATCTCATAAAACTTTGGATTTCTTTGTCTACAGATGGCATTAAATGCGTGAAGAACATAACCCTCCATAATTCTTCTGTACTATCAATCAATGCTGGTGAACATTGGTTAGGCATTGGAGCAACAGATAACTCAATGTCTCTTTTCCATCGTCCTTCTAACGCGGGAACCAAAGTCTCAGGCTGGCAACTTTATAGAGTACCTCAAAGAACAGCCGCCGTGGTATGATGACGATCCTCCCTTCACTCTAATTGAAAATTTTTACATTTTTTGCTGTATCTTTGTGTTTTAATGAGACTGAACTGGATTTGTGATTCAGGTGAGATGTGTGGCGTCAGATCTTGAGAGGAAACGGATATGTAGCGGTGGCCGGAATGGAGTTCTCCGGCTGTGGGATGCGACCATCAACATCTGATTTGCCTTCAACAGCTTTGTCTATTTCTGTATCTTTTTAACTTTTTTGTATTTGTTGTTCCCTTAATCTGTTTGCGTTTTTATGCCCTCCGACTTTGAGGCTTGCAGTTGAAGTAAATTTTGGGGGGTTACTGAAACATGAATTTTTGTGGAATTTGACAATTCTAATAGTTGAGACGATTTTACGAGTTAACTAGATTTAACAAATTTTACACATAGATTTTGATAACTTGTGTATAGAATTCTATTGATTGTTATTAATTTTTAAGGTAAAAAATTAATGGTAGTAGGAGAAAGGGAAAAAAAATCATCTCAACCATCAAAGAGGTAAAATGCAATTTCTACCCCTTAATATATAAATAATACAAAAATAAAAAATAAATAAAAATAATTTTTGTAATTTTGAAATATATGTTTTTTAAATTTTAAATTTTTATATAAAGGTTTTTCGATTTTTCTTTTCAAATTGTTTTTTAATTCTTTTTGAAATTAGAAAATACTAAAACTATTTTAATATTTTTACTTTTATTAAATTTTTAATATTTATTTTCTATTTTTAACTTGTGATTTGTATTATGTTAAAGTTGTGGTTTGTATTATTTCATTCGTCAATTTTGTGTGTTTTGTATGTGAGTGTATTTTATTACATAGATTTCAAGAATCTTATAGGTATAGATGATATTCTCAAAGTTGAGTTTTATGAGTAAAAATAAAAATAATTTACATTCCAATAACAATAGATTTTAATGGAATCTCAAAATCAATGAAAACTAATTTTCCAATAGATTAATTCTTGGGTTCACTCCCAAGGGTGAACATGTAGGTTCAGGTTCACCAACCAATAATCGTTTATTCATATTCAATATTTTATAAAAAAGGAAACAAAATATTGTCAAGTTATTTTATGTTTTTAGAATTAAAAATAAATAAAAATAATAGTAGTTACAAAAAAAGATTTTTTTTTAAATACCTTCAGCGAAACACTAAACCCTAAATCCTAAACCCTTGGTAAACCCTTGGATAAATCCTAAATTCTAGATTTTTTAAAAAAATTTAACACAGTAAAAAACTAAACCCTAAACCCTAAATACTAAACCCTAAACCCTTGGGTAAACGCTAAACCTTGGATAAATCTTAAACTCTCGGGTATAGAACTTATCCAAGGGTTTAGGGTTTACCCAATGATTTAAGGTTTACTCAAGGATTTGGGGTTTAGAATTTAGAGTTTAGGGTTTAGTGTTTTGCTGACGGTATTAAAAATATTTTTTAACAAAGTTTTTTTAATTGCAACTACTATTTTTTTATTTTTTTATCTTTTAATTATAAAATTATAATATAATTTGACAATATTTTGTTTACTTTTTTAAAAGATATTGAGTATAAAATAACAAAATTATATTGGTTGGTTATCCACAGGTTCAATCTAGGGAATGAACCCAAAAATTACTCTTTCTAATAACAAAGGATTTTGAGTGAAATTTAAAATTCATTGTCCCAATAACAATAGATTCTACTCAGATTTTAAAAATTCATAAACCAATAACAATGAAATCTCAAAATTTAATATCTACTTTAAAATTCTTCTACCGATAACCACTCTTTGTGTTTTGATTTTTTATTCTTTCTGAGTATTTTCTATTGTTATATTTAGGTTTTCCTCGATGCTACTTGTAGTTGTTTCGATCTATCTATTAATAAAAACTCTTAATCGTTTTAGAAATGTGATTCGAATAAAAGTACAGGCATGTGAATCTTTCGTAAACATTTCAATTTTCACTTTCAGTTGCGAATAATTAACATGAGAATTGCCAACTATGACTCACAACTTGATTTCAAATGCAATCTTAAACCCAAACTTGAAACAAATGCAAAGTAACTTAAAAGACTATTGAAATTACAACCAGTCCCTTGTGAACAAACAAAAGAACATAATCTTTTTTTACCTTTCTAACCCTCACAAGTCTTCTATCCAGTCCAGACGACTTACTTGAAAGTCATCTGGTATAGTTCTTCTTAAAAAAAATTTAAATTTTTTGTAAAAAATATTTTGATAAGGAAAATTGAAATCATGTAATTAACATATGTTTTAAGTCATATAAATTAATATATAACAAAAGTGAATTGTTTTCAACATAGATGAGTGAAAGTAGTGAGTCATGATATTCTTTGGTTTAGGTTTTGCCAAACATATGTTGTAGTATTGTATGTGTTCTTAGGGTTAGATTTTAGAAAGCATAAATGTTTTTTTGAAAAAATTAAAATTTACCTAAGTGTGTTTATTTCTGTATATAGTAAACATTATCTAAGTTTAATTTGATTTTATAACGTGTTTAGTTAGTTAATTTAGTCAATTTAGTTTAGGGGTTAAATTTAGGGTATGCGACGACTTACTAGTAAGTCGTCTGATGTATATTATTCAAAAGAAGACTTACTAGTAAGTCGTCCAAACCGAACCGAACCTTTAATTTTACCAATGTACTTTTAAACCTAACCGGACTATTTACCGGACATATATAAGATGAATTTTTTTTATTCACTTTTTCGCGAAATTCAGAAAACCCTAACGCCGTTTCTCTCAAAGGCGATTTCAAAGGCGATTTCCGTCGATTCTCTCTAATCCATCGTTCTCACCGCCGGTTATCTCTCCACCGCTATCACCGTCGTTCTCACCACCGTTCTCATGGACGCTTCCTCTATTTCAGATCTGAGAGGAAACCCTAGCGCCGTTTCTCTGTAAACCTTAGCGCCGTTTCGCGTCTGGTTCTCAGTGCCGGTTCTCTGTGTACCCTAGCGTCGTTTCTCTCAGAGGCGTCTCGTTGAACTCCGCCGCCGGTAAGTTATATCTCTTACTGTCGAGTCTCTATCAATTTATGATATAAGGTGTATCTATAGTCGTTCTCACCGTCGTTCAACCGCGCTTCTTCTTTTTACGTCCATTTTTGCAGATCTATAACCGCTGTGTCGAAGGCGACTATATCTTCTCCGAATTTTCAGGTCGGCTTGAAAATGTTCTACTGGAAGTCTTGGAAGACTTTCCAGACGACTTAATTATAAGTCGTCTAGAAAGTCTTCCAAACTTATAATTAAAATGTTATACTGGATGGTTGTGTGTTTGAGTGGTTGTCTTTGATTGTTTTGCAGACAAAAAAATGGATATTCCAGAACTCCCCTGGAGGATACATACATTAGGGGAAGAGCCCCCCGCAGTAAAGAGCATCTCGTGGCATACGGGTTGTTCGAAGTTGCATACTGCTTTGAAGAATGCTCTTGATGATGACGAATATAATGAGCTGAAGGAGTCGAAGTTGGGAGTTTTCATCAAGTTCCAAGAGCTGGGATTTGGTTGGGCATCAAGGCTGGTTCACTACATACTCGCTTTCCAGCTCAACATAAAGAAGAAGTATGAGCTGATGTGTCTCGTTGGTCCACAACCTGTGAGGTTTTCACAGTTAGAGTTTGAAAACCTCACTGGTCTAAACTGCGAGTACATCGAGGACCTCGAGAGACCGAACTGTGTTGTTACAAAGGAGTTGGCTTCATTCTGAGAGATGTTGGGAGTTGATGTCGAAGCTGGGCCATCTACTCAGCAGATAATAAAAGCACTTGAGAGATGCAAAGGGTGGTCTCGGGATGATCGCAAGCGGATAGGGTACCTTGCCATCTTGACTGGATACATTGAAGGGAGAAAGGACTCAACCCCTACACGGGCTAGTCTGGCAAGGCTAGTGATGGAGTTAGAACGGTTTGAGAATTATCCATGGGGAAGAGTCGCGTTTAAGGTGCTGATGGACTCTCTGAAGGGCAAAGATATTACGGGTTGTTACACTATTGATGGGTTTGCACAAGCTCTCCAGGTCTGGGTGTACACAGCTCTGCCGGAATTAGTGCTAATTATGGTAATCCCATACCAAACAGACCGTCTCCACCGATACTGGCTTACATGGGTGGCAAAGGACGCAGATGCTTTAAAGATGCTATCTACAGACAGGTATGTAAACTTCAATCCAAAAGACTTAGTAGAAGACTTATAATTAAGTCTTCTACTAAGTCGTCCAGCTGGAAGATTTTTCAGACGACTTAATTATAAGTCTTCTTTGAGTCTTTTCCTTCCATCTTTCTTAATCCGTCAAATATCTAAGTTCATATCTTCTATTTACTGCAGACTACGGTGATCAACTTTGTTCAGAAGGACATTAGTGAAATGTTTCTAAAATGGGACTCTGATGTTGAGGACCTGGCCGCGGAGAACATAATTAAAATCATGTATAATCAGAGACCGTGGAAGTGGACCATGGATTGATGGGAAGTCACCGATACTTGGGTCAATACAAAGCCGGCGGTTGTGAGTCCAGCAAAGAAAGAGGTTGTGATGAAGGATCTCAGTCCAAGACCTCGGAAAAAAGCTCGTACAGAGACTACTGCTGTACCTCCTACAGAGGCACATGAAGAGGCTAGTGAAGAGGTTCCTACAGAGGCTCGTTTAGAGGTGACTACGACTGTTGGTGGGATGACCAAAGAGGATATTGAAAGATGCTTCAAGGACATAGCTGATGCCATAAGGGAAGGGTTTGGGACGTGCTAAGGAGATCAAGTATCTGTCGGATATGGTGGAAGCTGTGGAGAAGAAGGTTGGTATCATCAAATAAAGGAAAGGGACATCATCTAATGATCTTCAAAACCGCTATCTCCGATCGAACAACAAGCAAGTATTCAACACCCCGACTATGTTGAGTTGGGAGACTCAAAGCATCTTCTCTCCTTTTCCAAAACCACCTTCCTAGCTTCTCCCTTATGAACTCCAACATGAACTGAATCGGAAATCCTCTAGCTCGCTTCGGTGCGGAATTAATATATTCAGCGATGTTGCTTGTTTTTATGTTGTACCTGTCTCCCTGACAATAAACCTTTGACCATAGACTGACGTTAGCTTTCTCCAAATACGTTGCAAGGTCCGGGTTTACACTCCGTATCTCAACCATGTACCGGTCAAAATCGTAAATCGTATGAGCATAAGCAGCACCTTTCACCAAGTACAAGAGATGTTTCCCTTTATACTTTTTGACAATGTTATCTTGAAGGTGATAATAACATATTCCTCGGGTTGCCCAAGGAAACACCTTATCACACGCACTTTTAATGGCCGTGTGCCGGTTGGAGACCAGAGGCTGGTCATCAGATACACAACTAGCCAATTTTGTAAAAAACCATTCCCAAGAAGGTTCATCTTCAGCATCTACGATCCCAAAAGCCAATGGAAATATCTGAAAATTTCCACCTTGTGCGGCTGCAACTAACATAACACCTCCATACTTCCCACTTAGGTGAGTCCCATCCACCACAATGACCCTTTTCTGATACTTAAAACCTTTGATAGAAGCTCCAAATGAGAGAAATAGATATTTAAATCTATTCTCAGAATCAAGTTCTATAGCCGTGATAGAATCGAGATTTGCTCGAGATATGATGGCAGACGCGAATACCCATCTTCTGCTGATCCTCTCACCAATGTTTATGCATATAACGGTGCTATGTATGAAGTGGTGTAATCAAGCTCTATGCCAAACATATTCTTCATTGCATCAGTGATATGCTGCGGAGTCAACCCATCAATGATTCCATCACGATCAATGAAAAGCCTACCAACATACTTCGGAGTACAGCGATTCGGTCTCCCACTGAGCATGTATGTTTTTCCACATACTTTGCTACCCAAAACGTGTTTGTACCATGTTTCACACTCGCTCTAATCTTCCATCCACAACCACTAACCCGACATGTTGCCACAAGGAGAGTTTTCGTTGACTTGTATATACCGAAAGAGAACCTACCCCTCACTGTTGTCAACCACAGCTCTGAAAGCAGTGCATCCTTGCTAACAAAATTCTGGTTGACATAGATACTGTTACCATTCGATCTTCCTCCTTCAATAGCATATCTCTCTTTGTACTCTTCAAAACACATATCATCATCTTCTTCCTCATCCTCATCTTTAACCTTTCCATAAACACTGTAATCCTCGTCCGCTTCAGCAACCATAGAGATATGAGCATCCTCCTCCCCATCATCCTCCACATTATGATCTTCATCTTCATCAGCTTCATCAGCTTCTTCCCATTCCTCTGAAACCATTTCCAACTTGTTACGGCTTGATACACAAAGCCGCACTCCATGCGTTTTGGTTATCTCGAGCAAATTTGAACTTGTCTATCACTTGTAAATGAATAGGAGGGGTGTCAGGAGCCATATGTTGCATCATTTCTGCTGGTAATGAGTAGGTTATCTCCACAGACTCTGTGCTCATGTCCAGGTTATAATTTTCTTGAGCCATTGCAACAAGTTCAGCATGTGTCGAACCTTCACTAAAAAAAACATTCTCCCTCCTTTGAAATTATCAACCACAGAGTCCCAACAGCCATCTTTCAACATCCATTCTCCATACACTGCATGTAACTGACGCATCATCTGCAAAAGTTCAAAATAAAACACATTAGTAAACATAGACAAAATGGAAGTTTACTAAACATTGACGCAGACGACATACCAGTAAGTCGTCTGGAAGACTTAGACGACTTACCAGTAAGTCGTCCAAACAGGTCATTTTTGCAATTGACTTTTAAGTGGACGACTTACTTGTAAGTCGTCTAACTTTGTTTGTTTAAAAAAAAAAAAATTCTAGACGACTTACTGGTAAGTCGTCTAGGATAAACGGGTAAGTTTTGCATTTGACCAAATTGTGTCAGATATTTGACTTTTCCTGGACGACTTACCAGTAAGTCGTCTCTGGTAAAACAAAAAACTCAATATTTTATGAAAGCAAGACGACTTACCAGTAAGTTGTCACCAGTAAGTCGTCACCAGTAAGTCGTCTCAGGTTAGTTTGCTATTCGAAAATAAAACTTTAATATTTAATTTTTTCCAGACGACTTACTTGAAAGTCGTCCCAGTTAGACGACTTACGAGAAAGTCGTCCGAGATAAGCAAGGTTGACCAGAATCTCGGAAAAGAATCTGGACGACTTTGCTTATCCTGGATGACTTTCAAGTAAGTCGTCTGACTGGACGACTTTCAAGTAAGCCGTCTGGGAAAAGTTAAATATTTAAGTTTATTTTCCAATTGCAAAACTAACCTGAGACGACTTTCAAGTAAGTCGTCTAGCTTTAATAAAATATCGAAATTTTTGTTTTCCCAGAGATGACTTACTGGTAAGTCGTCCGGGAAAAATCAAATATCTGACACAATTCGGTCAAGTACAAAACTAACCCGTTTATCTTAGACGACTTATCAGTAAGTCGTCTAGGATATTCTCTAGAGTTTTTTTTAACAAACAAAGATGGACAACTTACAAGTAAGTCGTCCTTTTGACCAGAAGACTTACCCGTAAGTCTTCTACAGCCAGACGACTTACAGGTAAGTCTTCTACGCGAACAGAACTGGAAAAAATTTCAATTTCATACCTTAAACTAGTGAGATGACTTCCTTAGCACACATAAGTCTTCTCCAACCACCCAGAACCTCAAACAAAAGTAACCCACCAAGAATAGTATGCTTGAATAGCTCTATGAACCATAAAATATTTTGAATCAAAAACTTGAGTTTTTTGGATGAATATGGAGACAAAGTGATAGAGATGTTGTTTTTAGTTAATAACAATTAAGAAAGAGAGAGTGTAAATCGATTTTAGGTGCATTAAGAGCTTCAAATTGGTTGTTAATGGTAGTTGGGTATTGATGGCAATGGCAATCTTGTAAATACATGAAGATGATGAGGTTGAGAGAGTAAAAAACCTATTTTCGAAAAAAAAAAAAAATTAATGGTATTTTCGTAAACAATGTGAACATGTGAGTGAATAAGGCAAAAGAAAAAAAAGTTAGTTTTGTGTTTGATTTTTTGTTTTGAGTTAATTTTGCAAAAAGCCCATAATCAACTGCTCGTTATTCAAAGAGATAATTTCAGTTAGCTGAAGAACTTGTCGTTTAGTGTGTTTATTTACAGTAGAAAATATAAGTAAAAAGAAGACTTTTATTATTTTTAGAATTTAATATAAAGCGTGGGTCAACATCATAGTGAAATGGTAATTTTACTACATTGTAGCATGTTGCATCTGTTGAAAAAAAAGACATTGTAGCAAATATGTTCAAATAACAGCGTATGTTCATGCCTACCCACAAAAGCCTAGTTGACAATTATTTCTTGGTCGCGAACACAACTAATAGGGAAATTGTCAACAATACCACTTTCAAAGTACTAATTTTCATATTTACACTAACCACTTTTACCATCACTTTTAATGAAGGGTAAAAGACATTTTTAACTTTTTGATTAACTTTGAAAAAAAAATCTATGGTTATCTATACTATTAAAAAGAAAGAAATCTTAAAAAATCTACCTATGCAAGTTGTTTAGATCCTTTTTTTTTGGTCTTCCCCTATTATATTATAACATAACGTAACAAAATATTGCACCCTATATATTTTTCGGGTGTTATCCTTTATATACTAAAGCACAAGTCACTTGTGTAATCAAAATTTGACATGTGCAATTTTTTAAAAAACCTTTAAAAATCAATAAAATAAACTGTTTTCAAAAACTTAAAATTTAACATATTACAAAAAGAAAAACTCTATCACATTAAATGTTCTATGTAACTGCCAAAAACAACATTCCTATTTTTTCTCTAACTATCATTAATGCACGTTCAAAAATATTCAGAAACTCTCCTATTTAACATTCAATCAAATTCTTATCTGTATTTTTTCTCTCCTCTTCTTATCTATCGATTCATCCTCTTTTTCTTTAAAAATAATTGTCTATGATCCTTTCTTCAAAAGTATAAGTTGAAAACTCTATCAAATTAGACGTCTATTTTGTAACTTAAATTTTCGCAAAGGAATGGAAAGTTACAGTTTTGTTTCACAAAGTATTACTGTGAGAGACATGAGTTATTCTCAATGTGAAGATCTATATTCTTGTGGAGAAAGGTAAAGACATTTATATTTGTAATTATGATATCTAAAACTGTTTAAATAAATGAAAATTAGTTTTGTTTAGATTTTTATATAGCAAAGAAATATAATTCAGACTTCTTTGAAACAAAACATGGTAAAGGTTAAAAGAAAATTAGAAAAATTGGAATGATGGTAATTTCAATTATATCACATATGTGAGACTCGGAAGGGAGAACAGATTCCAATTTAAATACATTACTAAGAATTTATGTATATATTATTTTAAAGTTTGTTATCTCTAATAATCTACTTATGATTTTTTTGCAGATATATAATTTGGATATGAAAACGTGTGTAGTATATTCATTTAAGAGATTTTAATCACAGTTTATATACATTTGATATTAAATATATTCTGTGAAATCTATACTTTTATACAGTGTGCTAAGTTTATGTGCAATGTAAAATCTGTATTTTTATACAATGTGTTAAGTTTAAGTGACTTTGTTTTTTTAAAATATGTGATTAAAATAATAGTTTATTTTGATATGCTGATAATTATTATAGTTTTATGATAAAAAAATTTAGAATACAGTAAAATTGATTAACCCGTGCAAAGCACGGGAGGTAATACTAGTAACTATAAAATTGGTTACATTATTATAATTTTGAACCACTTAAATCTATTAGTAAATCATCGTACCGAAACAAAATAAATTATATGAACACATGCTATTTCTAAACTAAACATCTAAACATCCAGCCTTAATATCAACTCGTGATTACATCTTATATAAGTCCATGTCTCACGAATGTCACTATCATCAGAGATAGATCTTAGTGTGGGCTTTGAGCCTTTAAAGCAAATTTAAACACATTTAAGATATAAAAAATTACAAACTCAGTTAACTTCAGACCCATTTTCAATTTTGTTTTTTAAAAGCCCAAATTATGAAGACCATTTAATATATAAATACATGTAAATAGAACATTATTTAAATGGTATACCAAAATATAAATAAAGCATTTGTCTCAAACTGATTTTTTAAAGATTTATAATATAGATATTATTAATAAAATTTAAATGAAATAAATTTTTAATAACTGGTTCACTATTATTTATAGTGAATGTACTTACAAATAAATTAAATAACAAATAACATTTGTTATTTAATAATAGATATATGTGGTCTTAATCTTCAAGTAGATTTTGACAAATTACAAATAACGCAAATGCGTGATCAAATTTTACGTACAAAAAAATAATTCTTATACAAGTCAAATATATATTGATATATCAAAATCTAAAACAAAAATCAAATTTATATTCTTTTTAGTGTATTAAATAACAGTCTTTTTATTTTAAGGTATTTTTACCATATTCGGTTTATTATATCATACCCTCACTATATATGATAATTGGATCTCTCGGTTCGACCACAAGTCTGATTTGGATATGAAAACTCAATGAAAAAATCGTACCAAACTGATCTAATAATAATTAATAGGACAGTCTTTAAGTATTATAGATATCTAATAATATACATAAATTCATCTAATAGTAGGCTTTACGATTAACAAAAAATACCCGCGCTTAAGAAGCGCGGGTCAAAATCTAGTTTAAACTTAAAACTTCAATTCTAAACCCTAAATTCTGAAATATCAACTCTAAACACTAAACCATGAAACATCAACTCAAAACCCTAAACCCTGAAACAACAACTCTAAACCCTAAACTTTTCATTCTAAACCTTAAAACCTAAATCCTAAATCCTAAACCCTAAACCTAAACCTTACATTTTTCCAAAATTCAAACCCTAAACCCTAAATTGAAAGTTTAGGGTTTAGATTTAGGGTTTAGGGTTTAGATTTAGGGCTTAGGGTTGATGTTTTAGGGTTAAGAGTTGAAGGTTTAGGGTTTAGAGTTGAAGTTTTAGGGTTTACGCTTTACTTTTTAGGGTTTAGGTTTTAGTGTTGATGGTTTAGGGTTTAGAGTTGAGGTTGAGGGTTTAGGATTTTTATTTCGAAAAATATAGGGTTTATGGTTTAGGGTTTATGGTTTAGAATTGAGGTTTAGGGTTTAGGTTTCGAATTTCAAAATAGTATAATTCGGAAAAATTTAAAAAAATACTTTTTAATTTTTTAGATTTTTTATTTATTTAAATATTTATTTATTATATATATAAGGAACAAGAGTATAAGAGTATTTTACCGTTTAATGAAGAAGGTATTTTTTGTTGTGAATCAAGAGAGAAAGATGGAAACGGTTGTTCTTATTATTCCATAGGTAATGATACATATATATATATATATATATATATATACTGATAGAAATCTAGGATTTTAGAACTCTCTAGAACATGGGCTTATGGGTCTAATGGACATCCACCTAATTAGTTCACAACACTCCCCCTTGGATGTTCATTACAAAAATATTCCTAAAACGCATAAGATGCTGTCTCATTAAAAACCTTACCATGAAAATCCGGGGGAAAAACCATGGTTAAGGGAAAAAGAGTGCAGCGCACATCTACTTCCCTTGATAAAAACATAACTTAAAATATACGAGACAATACAATCTCATATGAACAAACTTCTTCTTAGTCTTGGACTTGGAACAGTTCATTTCTCTTGGCAGATTTAACACTCCTTACTGAAACTTGAATATCTTGATGACCATAGGACAAAGTGACTTCAAACCACTTGGAAATTGAAGCTAACATCCATGGCTAACTTCAGGCACTGGTCTAACTCTGGTAAGATGGGAATATCGAGCAATATTTGGGATACCAGTCGAAATTAGGTATTCAGAGACAGCTCATACATGTCCCACGAAAATAGCCATATCTCAAGTTCTATTATCTGTAATGACTTGGTTCAAATTGGAGACGAAAATAGACTCAAAGGTCTTTCTCTGGACACCAAGTACATATTTTAATTCCATCTAGAAAGTCTCTTTTGGTTGGAAAACTTTCGACCTTCGATTCTGTCTTCCGAATGGAATGTATCTTTAATTCTTTTTCAAGTATGATTGATCTTGATCATTCTCTCATATTTCTTTCAGTCTCAAAAATACATTGAAATATTGATAGATCTTCATCACTTAAGTGATAACATTCATCTTTAGGTATCTAACAATTGTGTGTTCTTTGTTGCCTCGTTAAAACCTTAACATGGAAAAACCTAATGGGACAAAAACCATGATAAGGAAAAAGAGTACAACCACACACATCATCATATTCTCCCCCTGGAAGCATCATAATATTGGGGAGATGTATTCTCATCATACATATCATCTTTTTAAGAATTGATATAATCATTTCCTTAATGAATAAACTCGTTTGATTGTCAAATAATCTCTTTGACCGTTGGACTTCTTGTCCATAATATTATTTTCACACAAAAGTTCATATCTTGGTCTATTTGGGATCCATGTCCAAATTTCCTTTAAAGATAATATTTTACACTTTCATATTGTACAAACGAGTTATTCCCTTTTTCTTATAAAATCTACTAGTATGACCATTCTTCTTGTCATACAAAATCACATCTTTCAGTATTGAAAGAGATTAGTAAAATTTCCAATATTCTGATACTTCATGACCAAAAATTATTTCCTTTATATGCTCAATATACTCGCGCGGTAATGTTCTCGAGAATTAGCAATCGCTGCTTCTAGCAGTCCAGATCCTTATGGGGTTCACTGCTTCTTGCAGTTTATATTTTTTTGGATCTTTGACATAAATTTCATTGTTCCAGTGGCTCTCAATTTCTTTTCTTTGTTGCCAGACTAAAGAAATTTGAAAGTTGATGCTTCCACCACACGATGTGTTTCTTATAACAACTTAAAGTCTTTGTGAGAACTCTTGTGCAAAAACTCTTTTTGCATCTCACAACTCTTCATCATGTCATTCATTCTTTCATATAACAGCTCATTTATGTGCCACTAGTTTTACACCATTAGGTGTACGGACTACCGTTCCGAATACTACTCTCTTTCCAAGAGATTTAATCACATCTGTTGCTTATTTCTATTTTGGCCAATCATTTCTTTGTGGACACTTTTCAATAGATGGTTCATGATCCTCATTCTCATCAACTGCTACATTGCATGCATAAGTATTCACGACGTCGATTTGATATCGGTTCTATATTGTTCTAGACATGATATAGCTATTTGAGATTTCTTTATTCTCAGGTACCTGAATTTCTTTCTTGTCATGTTGTATATCTCTTCTAGAGATCCTTAATATTTCATTCCTCGATTATGTCATTTTCATTCATGCTCCTTTTCTTTTTCGAGAATTATTATATTTAGAACCGATAGGTCTAACACGCTTCAGGCGCTGTTTAGACTCATTAGCAGTTTGATATTGTCCTTCTTGGACATCCATTTTAACTGGAGCATTTACAGCTGGCTCTTGTGACTTAATCACTCTCTTAGGGTCAGAAAATGAGTCTGGCAACTCATATATTAATCTTTGTAATAAAATTATCTTCATACATTCATTTTGGACTTATAATCACGCATTTTAGTCCGAGGATCAATGATAATTCATTTGAACTCATTCATTTCCCATCTGTTTATTTTCTCCCCCTAATGTTGGATAGACTAACTTTGAGTATTTCTATACATCTTATAAAATCTTATAGATTTTTTATCATCAATGGAGATCATATCCAACATATTCATAACCTCATTTGAGGTCCCATCTTTTAACGATGTGGTGGAGAAACTATAACTTATTCAAATTTTCTAGATGGGGATCTTTGGTTCCTGACCCAAAACCAATTTGATGGGGAGAGTTATTTATTACTCTTTGGTAATATGCGAATCAATGCTGCTGCGTCTTACGTATGAACATTAGCTACAAAATGTTCATCATGTGTCTCCACATGCATAAAATAATCATCAAAGACTTATTAATTCACCAGTATTACCAATTAGTCTCGCAAACATCAGGTTGCGGATCTATGAAAAAGGATACATACGAATTTCTTGTCGATGCATTAGTTATAAACATAAGGTGGACGATCAGTCCACCTGTGGGTGATCAAGCCCACAAACATCTTCTTGTATAAATAGATTCCAAATCTATTTGACTGGTGAAAACTGTATTCTTATATAGCCTTGTAAGCAAGCAACATATTAACAGATCATTCGTAAGAATCTTTTGGTTCTTCGACGAATGTCCATATGATATCTTTCGCATCATTACTAAATCGGGACGGCATAACCGGTTTGCCAAACATTACACTTTCAATAAACTTCTGGTTTACTATTACATTTATCTCCATTTTCAAATCATTGTGTATTACAATACAATATTGCCTTGAGTGATACGTCTTACTGAAGGTATTCAACATTTTCCTTTACTTATTGTCTCAACATTGTTAGGTTCCAATCCCTTGGTTATTTTATAAATGACTCATTAAGTCTATTTCCAGTGTGAACATACTTCTGGATGTTCCACTTACTAGGGATGTGAGATTCTCTAATTCTCCCCCTCGAAATGATAACACTGTTTTTTGTCAATCTCGAATTGAATCTCAACTAAAAGTCAACAACATACCCAACTTAAGGTCATGTTTTATATCTTAGATCCTTTTGATCTTTGAGACTTGGGAAAGTATAAGTATAGTTCCCATAGAGCTTCAAATAATGTAGATACTACAAGACATTATACTCATAATAATTTTCTTTCATCTTTAGATGTAAAACACTTGATGAACTTTAGATAATTACATTCAGGTGATTATACCTTTCTTTGGATTATTCTCCAAATCTTATGGATCTTTTAAGGTCAAGCATTAAGCTTAGAACTCTCATATATATAATAGTAATGAAATATCACAATCAAATTATTTCAAATTAAAAATATGTATTATTATAAGCATTTTATTATATCAATAAATAAATAATATTCCTATAATAATCATTATACGAACTAAATCCTTACTTCCAAGCTATTTTAACCTTGTATATAAAACATAACCCATAAATACTTATCTCAGTAAGGAACAGTGCAACTAAGATCGGGGATCCAACTGGTCATGATCGCGTACAAGATCCTCTTTTTTATGGAGGGTAAATAATCCTGAAATACTTAAAATTTGCTTATATAAATATGGTTATTATTCAAGTTAGACATCAAAATTTAATTTCAAAAATAATCAATAAACATGCTCAATAATTAGTACCAAAATAACATGCTAAATAATCAGTATCATATTAACGTGCTCAGTAATCAGTAGCCGTGCTAAACTAACATGCTGTACACATATAAATTTTCAAATGTATTGTGCCATTAAACCAAGAGAGAACCAAACTAAACCAGTATTCTTCAAACAAAGCGAACAGTTATGCTAAACAATAGATATAACATAAAATAATATGGTCTTGAAACTACTAAACTAGTGATTTGCCATATTCTTAAAATATTCAAGGTGACAAATTTCATCTATTAATAAAGTTATATAAATTCTCAAAATTTAAATGTAGCAATCTACGCATACTTTGTGTAGTCACAATATTTAATTGTGCAATGAATATTAGTCAAATATTCAGATCTAATTAAATAGAAAGTAAATAAAACTTATCTTGGTGGGCTGATACAGGGGTTTTCAAGGCTCTCGATTAAATCAATGTAGTATAAAAGATTATCGAACCCACAGAAAACTAGAGACTTATAACACCAAGAATACACAAGCTTCCTTAATCTAAGCAAACAAGAAGATGGATGAAGGTAACAAGCTAATATCCCAGAAATATAAACAAGGTGATCTCAAATTCAATCAAGAAACAAGTGCAAGAACTCAATCAAATGCTAAGGTGGAATCCATGGGACTACGAATTTGACTTTAGGTGATGTAGATCCAATCTAGAGGTGGCAAGCTATCAATCAAACACTCTCCTTATGCATAGACACAATACTAAACAAGCTCTATCCCTAGATGAATGTCTTTTTGCAATTATCACCCAAATACATCAAATCCTTTTGAC
Organism: Brassica nigra; assembly: GCA_016432835.1. Lineage (NCBI taxonomy): Eukaryota > Viridiplantae > Streptophyta > Magnoliopsida > Brassicales > Brassicaceae > Brassica > Brassica nigra. The sequence continues at coordinate 48,892,053 of CM028249.1, forward strand.
TGTAATGATCAATGCAAACATTAAGAATAAGTCTAATAACAATCTTAACTTCTTTAACAACTAATCCCTTAGGTAAAGAAACCTAAAAGCATAGATGAGTTGATTCAGGCATTTCATCGAACACTTTCCGGGTGGAAATGCCTAAAGCTCTATGTTTGAGAGGCCAACTCAAATATAGCATTAAGAACACTCAATCAAGCAAGGAAAAGAAAGATCTACACAAAAACATTAGGGTTTTTGTAAGCTAAAACTATTTATAGAAGAGTGAAATTCGAGCTGGTTTTGTTGAATTAAACCGGTCAAACCGGAGTAAACCGGTCAACCTTGCCAAATCAGGTTTGGCTTCCTCCAAAGTGGGTTTGCTCGCTCTCTTACGCGCGGGTTCATGAACCCGTTGTGTTTTGCCCGCTCCTTGGTGTGCTCACGCTCGATTCCTAGTTGGTTGGTCCGCTGGAGTAAAGCGCTGAGATCAAGGTTCCTCACGTCGTCAGCTCGCGATGCCAGCTTCCTCTCTTCGCCGCGAGCACCATCCGCCACATCTTGACTGAGTTTCACCCTCGAGCTTCTCCTCTGTTCGTGCTCCTCCACCGTAATCCATAGCGGAGATAGCTCCCTTTCCATCTATGCCTTTCCCACGCCGCGAATATGCTTCTTCCATGGCGTCAAGGTCGGGTCTTCTTCCTCGTGGAATCAAGCCTCAAAACGAGCTCCTCCACCGCGACCCACCGGAATCAAAGCTCGCCATTGTGATAACACCGTCCAAGTCGTATCCTCTGCCGTGCTCTGTTATGGTAAGGCTCCTTCTCTGGGATTTTCCATCTTCGTTAATCTCCGTCACGGCTCCAAGTCGGAGCTCTCCTCGTGGTTCCAGCCTTGGCTCGTGGTGTGGTTGAGTTTATTAGCAAATAAAATAAAATAAAATAAAATAAAGAAGCGTGTAAGGAAAGTGGTGTAGAAAAAAGGATAGGCATCGCATCTCCTGATCAGTTCTCAACGTGTGTGCATGTATACACATCCGTGTATAAATACCAATCACATGAACTCCCATCTTCTTCATGCAGTAACATTCAAATCTAATCAACTACATAAACTCAAAAAAAAAGAGGATGAATCCTATGTTAAACTTCCTTCTTGCCTTGACCGCTGTTTTGGCAGCGACTGCTAACCCCGGGGGACGAATTTACGACACTGATGGTGATGTCATAATTGGAGGAAGTTACTACGTTCTCCCTCGCATCTGGGGCGCTGCATGTTTGATTCTCCTGACCTTGAACTTACATCGGTTGGGGTTGATGAAAGTGATGGCAAAGAAAAAGGTCAGTGTAACCATTGTGGTAAAAAGCTAGTGATCAATACTAGAACACATGGAACACATCACTTCCGTCGCCATTTAGAAACTTGTCCCAAGATGCCTAAGAAGGTAGAGTTTTAACTCCTTACCGAAACCGGCTACTCCCAGAAAATGTTCAAGCTTTGCTTTGTGCACGCAATTGGCTTCGAGGATATGCAGAGTTTCAAGGTGATTTAAGAAATTTTGCAAGAACAGTTTATAGCTAAATGATTCTTTGACTGACTTACATTTTAAATTATAGGTACCATCGAAGATATTGATGGCAGTGAAGATGTCAGAAAAACAGCAAGTAATTCAGGAGTTGAAAGTTCAAGGTCAGGAGAATCAAACATGCAATGAGAAAGTTCAATGTAAGGTAACCAATAAACTCATTTTAACTTACGTTTGTATCTCCTATTGGTTCAGCATGGACAGTCATTGGTTCTGTTCTGTACTAAATCTGTGTGTGTAACTGTTCTTGGTTTGAGTTTTGTTGTAAACTACGTTATTTTCACTTTCATCATGTGCTGTTTTCAGATAATGCATGAGATATTACTATTTCTTATGTTTTGGTTTAGCATATTTTCAGATAACAAGAAGATGGAGAAAGGGTCTCGTTGGTTTGAGATTAAAGGAGTGTGGATGAAGTTAGTTTCTATCTTGTTTTTCTATTGTTTTTTCATATGCTTTGCAGTTTTTTTTATGAAGTGAACTTTAATTAATTTCAGATTCTCTATGGTTTGTTGTATTTCACTTTCTGAATTTCAGATTTTATGTACTTGCAGATTTTAATTATGTATTAGATACAAATCAGGTTTATTACATATGAAGATAATTAAAACTGCATTTAGCTAAAAAAAAATTAAATAGAGACAAGATCATTACATAAAACAGTTTATTTAGATTTAATAAAATTGTAGATGGAAGAAAAAATAAACGGGTTCACGGGCCTAAACGGGCACCTTCACGTTAAACGGGTACGCAGCTAAATGGGCACGACGTTGACGAGCTTTAAACGGGCATGACTTTGACGGGCTTTAAACGGGCGGGTACTATACGGGCAGGGCCTAAATGGGCCCGGGCTGCCCGTATTAAGGGCCCGACTGGTTCAAACGCAGCGGTTGCGGTTGCGGCTGCGGGAGTTTATGGATGCGGGTGGTTGCGGTTTCAAGCGTTATGTTGCGTTTTGTATGACTGGCGTAACGTTTGAAAATTATTGCGTTTGCGGGATGTTTATGACTGGTAGATTATGAGATATTGCAGCGGTTTAATAATAAATTACCAATATAAATATATTATAACATTATAAAAATATAAAAACATACTTTTGTGATAAAATATAATAATTATTAATATACTATGATTAATAATAATATTATGTTTATTTATTTAATTTTTTAAATAGTTGAAAATTATAATTTTAAAATATATTTTGAAGATTTATATTAAAAATTTTAAAGAATATTTTGTCTCATTTTATATATGTGTATATCTTTATAAATATATATATATATATATTAAGTTTAAAAAATTCTAATCATGAATAGATAGTTTAAAGTTTTTATAAAACAATTTATGACACTGTTTGTGAATTTAAATTAATATATAAATTGTGTATATATTTTTATTTATAATATTTCCATTTTTGATTTTTGATTTTTAATTTTAATTTTAAAATATTTAGAAAAAATAATTTTATATTTTTGTATCCAACCGCAACCGCAAACGCTAGCTGGAACCAGCTTTTGATTTTAAGAGGTTAGAGCGGTTTAAAGCGATTTATAGCGGTCTGTATGATTGTTTTGAAACGCTATCAACCGTTACCAACCGCAAAAGCTGCGTTTGAGGGTGGTAGCGGGGAAACCAGTCAACCCCTAACATCCCTATGACAACCAATGTCTCTTATCGGACAGGAGCCTTCAGAGGTCAACAAGGGCATTCCCGTAAGATTCTCAAACTGGAGGTCTAGTGTTAGGTTCGTTCCTGAATCAACGAATCTTAACATAAAGATGGATGTCAAAGCTTTGGTCTGTGTTCAGTCAACTTACTGGTGGGTCACTGTAGCCGAATCTCACTTTAGGACAATGTTCATAACGGCTCGCCGTAAGCCAGAACAACATCGAGAAGATTCAGCAAACAGCTTTTTCCAGATCAAGAAAATTGGAGATAATCTTAGCGGTTACAAGATTGCATTTTGCCCTGAGGATAAAGATTGCATCAATGTCGGGATAAAAGTGGACCGGTCTGGCGTTATGCGTTTGGTCTTGAGCTCTATTTTATTCGAAGTTGTGTTTGAGAAAGCGACATACACTTCGTCCAAGACTATGTCTATTGTCTGAAAGAGATTAAAGACTACTGAATTGAGAGAGTTATAACTTACGACTAATAATATAACTCTATATCTGTGTTTGCTGTTTTCTTTGTTCATCAATCATCATTTATGAATTAAACCATCTTTCCTTTGTTTTCTTTTTAATTCTCTCTCTAGTTTTAAGATTCACACAACATTGGAAATTAAATAAAACATTTTCTATTCTAGAAGTACATACTAAAATACATCATGTAACACCACTGCACCATAAATCATCTACAAAAGATCGGTTCATGCATATAGGATTGAGTAAAATTGTTGAAAACGTTTGAAAATTAAGCTATACTAAAAAACTTTGTAACTTAACTGGTTTACAAAGTTCACTATATATAGAGAGAGAGTAGAACAAAAAGAGTGGCAACACAATGATAATCCTTTCGCAGAGTAGTTCAGATGAAAGATGGATTTCTGGTGAGTAATACATATGCATGAAGAATGTAGAGCTTATTCTCCGATCAGTGTATATATATACATAGGAATACATGAAGAATGAACGTGTAGAGTTTTTTTTTTGAACGTGTAGAGTTGCTGAAATTGTTAATTAAAAATCGTTAATTAAAAATCTGATAAAATCCGGTAAAAAAATTATCATTAACAGTGATCTAACTATGGTTGACCCATTAAAACCCCAGAGAAAACTGGTAATATTTTTAAAATTAAAATTATATATACTTTTAAATTTTGTGCATAAAATTGAAAAATTGATTTGTAATTTATTTTCTACTTTGATGAAATTTTATAATATTCGAAAAGTGATATTAGAAAAACCATAATTCATTTATATGACAATATTATTTTATCTTTGCTATTTATATTTTTTGAGGAATGAGTTTAAAGATGTCAAAAATATTTCAAAACTAGGGGTAAATCAGCGCTACGCCGAGTTTGTACGTTGTGTTGTCTAATAAAATTGAGGAAAAGAAAGATGGTATATCTAGAACAGCTGGTCTGAAACGTGACATGTAAGGAATATCTTTAGTAGCCTTTGCTTTATGTGCATGAGAAGGATACGAATTTAAGTATTGGAGTTTTATGGCTTCGTGTATTTTCATGCAGGTTTATGTGTACTTGATCACAAAATTAGTAAGTATACACATTTGATATTGCTCGTAATTTTCTCACGTACATTTCATTCCTTTCGTATCCAAAAGTAAAGCTAGTTAAGCCGACCCAAAAAATTCAGAAAGTGGCATGGACGCTCATCAAAGGAAGAGGAAAACATGTTTACAGAGGGCTTGGTAACCATATTTTCTAAGACATTTTTATCTTATTTCCTTCATTAGCCTAATGTGAATTGGGGTTCTTTTTAAGATTGTATGTTGTAATCTTCTTTGTTCTCAGAACGCTTGCTAAACTCGATATGGCCTCTAAACTATATCACTTACATTTAATTTAATGCATCAAAATAGTTTCAAAAAAGGTAAAGCTAGTTAAGCACATAACCATACAATGCATACCCCAATTGATATATGAATAAGAGATATTATAAATTTATAACCATATTTTATAATCATATAATCATTAGATACGTTAATGTATATGTAATCACTCTCAATCTCAAATTGGGTTTGTTCCCTATGAACTTTATTTAAAAAAGTCACGTGATTAAAGGCACAATTTGTATTATTGTGCTGGTAGGACAATGTTAGTTTTTTGGTTCTCCTATTTTTTCTTTACTTCTGTTCCAAGTTTTAGTTTCTCATGTCTCACAAAACCAAAGTTCGACCCATAATGGTCCGTAGACATCTTCACTGTCTTGACTAATGCTTTATCAGTCAGGGATTTATCATAGTTATTTTAAAAGTTGTAGGTAAAACATATAACAGCGGGTGATGTTGTAGACATCAACGAAATGGTTCGAATAAACTCCTAATCATAAACGTTTTTTTAGAAAGTCAACAACCAAAATAGCACCTCTATTTTGACTCCAGTGATATTTGGGCATCGCAGCTGTCTTAGGATACATGCGCAGATGGTTTGAGCTCCTTAGATGCTTCCTGTAATGAACAGAGCAGATTTATTGATGCTATCTATTTGCAACTGCGTAAAGCTTTTGTTATTAGAGTAGAGTAGTTTGGACTTACGTTGCCTGAGATCACGGAAAATCTCTTTGTACACAATGTTTGTGACAACATCTCTTCTAGTTGCACCCTCCGTATCATCCAGAATTTTTAGACCCTCCGGTGATGTTACTCGCGAGAGAGCAACATACAGTTGCCCGTGACTGAAAACAGGCCTTGGGAGATAGAGGGCTACCTGCTTCAAGCTCTGACCTTGGCTCTTATTTATAGTCATCGAATAACACAGCTTGATTGGGTACTGCCTTCTGCGAAACGTGAATGGATGGATAGTGTCCGTTGGGGTTAGCTGAATCCTTGGGATGAAGACTCTATCTCCAACATGAGTACCCGTCAGTAGTTCAGCCTCTAGAACTCTGTGTCCCAGACGTGAAACCATCATCCGTGTCCCATTGCATAGACCACTTTTCTGGCTCAAATTGCGCAGCATCATAACTGGGGCACCAACCTTCAGACACAGTTTATGAGGCGGTAAACCTGGGAACTCAAGTGAGTTTAAGTACTCCTGAGTGTAGTTATTTGTCCAGTCCTCTTCGGGTGTGCTCTCAAAAGCGACACTGTCTGATCTCAGGAATTCTTTCTCTGCAGAAGGTACCTTAGACAGAAGGTATGAGTTTATTTCATTTGCACTGGCGTTGGTTGGAGCCAAGATGGCTCGCTCTGTTAAGTAGGTGCGATCCAAGTAGTTCTTAACAAAGTCTGGGTACGCAGCATCTGCAATAGACTGATGAGGATGATCAGATTTCGGAATCATGAATTCATCTCCAATCACAACTTGTTCGCCATCCTCATGACTTTTTCCTTCTGTCTCAACACTCGTTGCAGTTCCATTACCCACTTTTAAAATCCACTCAGAAAATTCCTTGTCTGCTTGGCTCGATCTCATGTTTGTGGTTAACGTATAAACTTCTGCAAACGGCCAGAGGTATGACTTGCTGATTGGTGCCTTAACTGTGTCTTGCCTAGATCCAAGAGGTATGACCGGCAAAATTTGCCTGAAATCCCCACCAAGAACCACCGTTTTCCGTCCGAAAGGTTTATTAGCTGCTGCTGGATCATGGAGAGACTGTAAGTCTCTAAGTGTGCGATCTACCGTCTCAAAAGCTTGGCGGTGAGCCATAGGGGCCTCGTCCCATATGATCAAGTCAGTCTTCTCAATAAGCGATGCTAACATAGAACCAGCTGTGATCTCACACAACGTCTCGTCCGTTAGAGTCACAGGTATTTTGAAACGGGAGTGAGCTGTTCTCCCTCCTGGTAATAGTAAAGCTGCAATGCCTGCTGATGCAACAGGGATGACGACCTTGCCAACTGATCTCAGTTTTGCTATAATTGTCTTGTATAAGAAATTTTTTCCAGTCCCTCCAGCACCATACACAAAGAACAACTGACCAGATTGTTTGTCGACTGAGTCAACTACAGCAACGTAGATTTTTTTTTGATCTTCATTCATGGTGCTAAACAGTTTATCATGTTCCAGAGCTTCCTTCTCTGTGTCGTAGTTCAACTCTTGCCGCAAGATAGTGTTGGAGATTTCTTTAAGAACACTTGGGTTTGGCTTTGGCATCCCAGTGAAATCAGCCAATGATTTGTCATTCTCTTTGAGGAGCCGCTCAATCTCTATCAATGTATATTCTTGCAGCTGAAGATCAGGAAGTATCAAGCCCGGGAAGTTGAATTCTCTCTGTTTCATGTACAGAATATCTTCAGACAAAAACGTCCAGGTATGTTCCCAAAGTTTCCGTGTGTTACCTACTTCACAGTAGATCAAGATTAGGACAAATAAACTCCTAAGTTGGCGACCTGTTGCCAAGTAGGAGGGCTCAACTATTTCATCATGCCATTCCTTATCGTCGTCTAGTAACCCACGCGCATAGTAAGCATCGCGAAACTCTTCAAACTTTGTAGTGCCAACTGTGTAGAGGTCTTCAAAACCGAAAGCGCCTTTCACCACGTTGAGAAGGATTCTAAGATAGTATCTATCCCCTGCAGTTGGATGGACATAAATAAGTCTACCTAAAGCTGTCGCATGTTTCCTTGGTGTCCACGTTTTGATGTCACTATGGTAAGTAAACCGAGACGGAAACTGAATGTATGTGAGTTCTCGAGCTTCTTCGTATCTCTGGTTGGCGACAAAATAGGCAGTTAACATCGTCTTCTCAATGTCTTCCCTGTATAGAACTTCTTCTAAGCTCTTATCCTGGTCGTATACCAGACTATGCTGGCCCGGAAGATGGAGTGTGAGCTTCATAACCGAAGGCTGCCAAGAGGCTTCACATGCTGAGATGTACCGACATTCCAAGAACCTTTCAATCTCATCTAGTTCCAGCTGTTCTTTTTTTTTTCTCTAGCGCTGCTTTGTCTGTTATACCAGTTTGCTCAAACACATGCAGCCAATGCACGATCCACCCCTTTTGTTATGTATTTGAAGAGATACTTGATAGCACTTGTTTTGCAGCACCACTCTATATTGATGTGTGCTTTGTATTTTTTGAGGAGAGGAAGGTTGTGAGGCACAACATAGCGATTGTCTAACTCGATATCACCTTTCATACAGACGCTCTGTCATCACTGCACCGTTTGTAGACTACGAAACCAGATTTGTCAATCTTCGTATTGGCTGAAAAAGGTTTGGGGTACTTCTTTGTGCACTCTCCTTTCTCCATACATGGTGATAGAGGTCGTTGCCTTCTGCAAGGACTGTGTATCATGTGGCGCTCAACTAACTCAAAACCTTCTTTGTCTGTTTCCTTGTCTGGTAGTTCTGCTGAGATGTATTGATCAATAATCTCAGCTGTTGCTTCTCCTTTTAACCCTTCCAACCAGTAAGTATGTGCGCGTGTGGGAGGCCGCGTTTTTGGAATTCAACTGTGTAAACAACTGTTTAAAAAAAAAATGTTAGACGGGAATATGAAGTCTCTTAGAGCTCAAGTCAGGGGTTTTGCACAGTTATAAATTTTCAGCTAATTCTAATTTAAATTGAACTAAGATTCATAATGGGTTTACAGTAATTTTGACAATGTTTTTTAATGTCCATTAAATTATTATTTATTATCTTAGTATATGGAAAAAAATTCTGTTAAGATATTGTATTCCAATTTAGTAATCCAGGCTAATTATTAATAAATTTTATGCATTACAGCATCTATTATATTATTGTAGTAAATTTTATTGATAAATTCTGTTTTTTATTTCTCCATTAAAATAAGAATTTAAGAGATTACACTATTATAATTTTCGCTAATTTTAGTTTAGCTATACCATAAAAAATCAAATATTTTAAGATTTACATTTACAGTAATGCTGTTTCTGAGCTGTTTATTTTTTTAAAATTTTATATTTTGATTTGATTTTTAACCCTAAACATAATATAATTATAGTATATAGTATTTTAAAAGCAACCTAATGATGAAATATAGATTGTGTGTGTAAAGTTGTTACATCTGAACTTACCTGCAACCAGTTTTGGGAAGAAAACACTTTTCTTCAAGTCTGACATAAACTCTTCTAACTTGAGTTTGAAAACCCTGCATTCAAGGTCTGGCCTGTCGTTTGGTGAACCTCCTCCATAAACCTTTAAGTGTTCTTTCACTTCAACCCAATTTGGGTTTGCTGTGAATGTGATGAACATATTGGGATTACCATACCAGCGACATATAGCCATGGCATCTTGATATTTCTCAGACATATAGCGCGGGCTTCCAGTGAAAGAAGAAGGTAAGATGATTTTCCTGCCAAGTTTGCTAGCGTCTGTATCTCCACTGTCAAATGCATCACAAAAGTTTGTATATAACTCAGCCCTCAGTTTTTTCTGGGTTAGTCTGATGAAGCGCAACCTCTCCTGCTCAGTCGCAGTGTACGTGTCCACAATATACTGATGAAGCAATCTTCCCGACTTGATGATAGTCATACCCTCAGATGGCCTAGTCTGGATCTGGTGAGCATAGTACTCTCTCATGATCATGTATTCTCTTTTTATTTTAGAGTTCTCGGTAACTTGATAAGGAAGCCTCTCGTGGTAGCCATATTCTCCGTATGGGAAGAGCAACGGATACTGAAGACTCATGTAAAGAGGATGAAGATCACTAATCCTCTGCAGTTTAGATGTTTTGTATTCAAGAACAATATCTTTTCCTGAAGATTCAACTGTGAAATCACCAACTATCAGGCGACCTATCTCATCTGCAGTAGGCAAGTCATATTGTCTTCCTCTGTTCTTCGGGTTCACTAATGTGATACTGAAGTCTACTGTGGCACCAGATAGGATATGATCCCGAGAATGTCTGAAAGTCTTAGCAAGGTGATTATTTTCATCCAACATCTTGATTAATGCAGCCACCAAGTCGTCATCATTCTCTAAAGCAGATGTACCCTTTGAGAATGCCTTCTTTCTGTTCGCTAATTCATTGTTCGTATCAACTATATAGAGCTGAATATACTGTGGGAAGTTACCATCTGGTGGGAGTAGAGAACCTATCTTGTGGTGTGTTTGACCATGGAGCCTAAATGCAAACGGCCCAGCACTGTTTGTCCACCCATCGATGTGAACGCTAGCATTCCATTGGCAATTCGTATCAGTAGCCTGAAGCTGGATTTCTCAAGAAGTTCTTTCAGTGGAGAGGGTGGTTGAGGCCTAGGTGGTAGCTTAACACGCCCTTGTTGACAACAGATACTGAACATTCTTGGGGATTTCTCTGTTTCTTGAACAACAGCTTCTGCGTTCCAGACAATGGCTTGACAGGCCGAACATGTCACTAAGTCCCATTTGTCAACGACCGGACGTCGATACCTCGCTGCAAAACAAACAAAAATAGTTGGTTATAAGGGAAAAAGAAAGTGAACGTTTCATAGACAGTGGCGGCTCGTTTATACCTGGACGGCTCCCACTTGTAGACGCAGCATCTGTTCAAAAGAGTTTAGGTTGTGTTATGAGTAGTAACATGGTTTGGAAAATGGTATAATTTGCACAGTTATATGAGATAGCTTACTCTTATTCAACGTGGCTAATTTCTTAGAGTTCTGCTTCTTCATTCACAGAGCTCGACATGCCCGTGTGTTAACTGGAACTCACATAAATAAAGAAAAGCTTATAACAAAACATGCTTAAGGTCATCGATGAGTTCTTCATATGCTACAGCACTCAAACTTACCAGCGTTGATGTTTTCAGCTTGCCGAGGAAGATGAGTCTGTTCTTCGTTCTGCATGTCTTGATGTTGTGACGTTGCAACTTGTTTGGTGCGGATCAAGCGTATTCGTTGCTGGCGAGCAAGCCTCCCATTACCTACTGTGAATACTCGACACATTGAAAAAAAGAGTGTTAGACAAATAGACCTATTTTGATAAAAGAGGTTGAGCCATATGATGCCTGGTTACCATTATGATGATCAAGATTTGAAGGGCACCCGAGAAAGCTGGACGGTGCCATGGGAAGATATTGCTCTTGCAACCAAGGCTGGCGTTCATCAGATACTGGTGGAAAACAGAGAGAGTATAGATCAAGATGCAGTTTTAAACGTTGAAAAAATAAAACATTTTGGCTTCTTCAGGCCTAACCTTTTTTTCTTTTTATGGGTTTTCTTGGTTGCAGATGTTGATGAAGGTGTGGATACCTTGGCTGATCTTTGTCTTCTCTGGGAGCTCACTTCAGTTGCATTCACTGGAGTCTTCACCATTTTTCTCCAAAAGCTTGAAAGCAGAGAAACCAACGATATAGAGCCTGTATCAGATTTGTGCAGTGAAAAATTCTGTGGGATGTTTGAAACGTTCAATGATGGTTGTTCCTTTGCCTTACTATATGCTTTAAGAATTTCTATGGGAGGTCAATAGACATCAGCCAACTGTTACTGTTTTATTATAATTAGTATTGCGTAACAAATTTATTTTTGGACTTATTTTTAACTTATAAAATGCAATATTAATGAACTTCAGTAATTAAAATAAGATAATTTGAGAATAAACGGTTGCAGAAAGTTTTAAATAAACCAAATAAAATATAAAAAATTTGATACATTTCAAAATTAAAATTGAAATTTTAAAAATACAATATCAGCAAAACAAAATGCAGATGTGAATAACATAAACCACGAAACCCAATCACAAAAGAACACATGACTTTAAAAACAACTATGATAAATCCCTGACTGATATAAGATAAGTGAACACAGAGAAAATCTCTACGGACCAATATGGGTAACACTGGCCCTCTGTGAGGCATAAGAAACAAAAACTTGGAAAAGAAGTAAAGAAAAAAGAGAACCAAAAACATTAACATTGTACTACCAGCACAATAATACAAATTGTGCATTTAGTAATGTGAGTTTTAAATAAGGTTCATGAGAAACAAACCCATTTTGAGATTGAGAGTGATGTTTTTTTAAAGCAGATGAGAGTGATGGTCACTTTGCTTTTGTATCGTTCTACTTATGTGGGTCAACTTTAAATATCTTATGACCCGTTTAAGTTAATTCTATAAATAGGAGAAACAAATCATCGTAAAGATTGTTACTATCATGAGTGAATGTTTAGTTTTTTCAAAAAAACATTTTAACACTATATTCGATCGCGATCATGGATTCTAAGGTTGTTATGAAAATATGTACATAGTTGATGTGTTTGATCTAAATACCATATGCTACAAAACACATAAACAGCTTTAAATATATTGTAAGAATTCCTACTCAGAAGAAGATAGAATGAATGAATGTAATGATAGATTTTAAAAGAGACAAAGATCAAAAGCTTAGACATTAAATGATAGGAAAACGTGATTGTTCGCTTTGAAGATATGGCTCATCTGGTTTCTTGAGCACTCCCTCCGACACCAACTCCTTCGCAATTAGACCATCAGAGGTGGTGGCTTGCTCTGCAACAACGTTGGAGCTTGCACCTATAGAATCAGACCCTGGCACAACAGTTGGAGGAATCGCTGGTTCAGAAGCCTCAGCACCTTCCTGTCATAAACAAAAAAAAAATCATTTTGTTTCAGACCAGCATAGGAAAGTATCAGCAAAGTAGTGAAGTAAGTGAAAGGAAAAGAGTGATCAGTGAAGTGTCCACCAGCATTAACACCAATCCCTGCAGCTAGCTCTACAATAGCCAAAACTTGGCCCAGTGCTTCCGATGCCAAAACTTGAGTCAGTTTAGCAACTTCTTCATCAAAGCCAACAAAACCAGCAACGCCAGTGACGTCCGACACAGAAAAAACCACCCGATACCTGTCACAAATGACGTTTTTAGGTGTCCTTCCAGTTCGCAACCAACTCAAAATTTTTAAATAAATACCTGAGCTCAGCCACAGCATTGGGTAGATTGCATGAGAGACATGTGAAAGAAGATTCCTCGCGCATGAGTTTCTTTGAACAAACAGAACAGCCAATATAACACCACCCCTCATCTAGCCGAATGCCAGTTACTTTGGCAGTGCAAAGAAACTCAATGATCTGTGAGCATATGGGAACAGACATCAGTATTCAACATATGAGTTAGAGCCGAGTTGTGAACATTTAATTTCGTACCTGGGAATCACCAGTCAGAGCAAAGTTGTCGAGCTCAGCAATGGTCAGGGGCTCGATCTTTTGGGCATGAACCACCTTTGTTGAAGATCCTCCCTGGTCTGCCCCACCACCGGGCAATCTGAAACTAAATTCAAAGGAGAAGCAGTAAACGGTATGCAAAACTAACAATCAATATATATAGTTATGGTTTCACTTAGAAATAAAAGGACTTGCCGGTTAAATGCCTCTGTCCCAACAGTAGTCTCACAATCAAAGAATACACGTGTAGCAGAAGTGCCATTCAGATATAACCTGCCTGCCAAATCATTTCGGACTCATATAAGAGAATGTAAAACGGACATGAAATAACTGCAAACTCAAATGATCTCTTACCAGAAACCATCTTTGGATTGATGGCTGTCACCAGAACAATCTTCGGCTCTTTCCCGTATCCATCAAACTTGCTATGAAATGCTAGAGCCAAAGAATCAAACATACTCACACAAACACTTACATCCCTGCACATAATAAACGAACCAGAGTAAAAAATAGCAGAGTTAATGTAATAGAGCAAAGCAAACAGATATGAGAGAAAAGCATGCCCCTCCAGGCGTAAAGTTAGCATAACCCGTTGCGCCCCAGGTAAACGGTCCGTTATTGTGCTCCTTATCGCACGAAGCTCACCCATAACGTCTAACATATTATTGTATAATACCAAGATTAATTTCTATATGAGAAATCAGATTTCGAAACACAAATATACCTTGAAGCTGTTTCCCGGTGTTTGCGAGTTCCAGTATTTGTTCATATGGCTGGAAGCGGAAATGTTCTGTTGGAATTATCCTTGAAGTGGCTGCTATCTTTTCAAATGTCGTTCCCTCATTGAAACGAATGGAGACAGGCCCATCAGACAACTTGAATTTCGGGCTGCTTTGTGTGACATCGAACCCACTCAAGTTGTAGACCGATCCTTCGGTTAAACGCCCCCTAAACATAAGCTGCAAAGACGCAGTAACAGACCCTTGGACCAGCGTAGACTGTTCATATCAAATTAGAAATATTAAAATTCAGAAAACAAACCATAAAAGAATAACTACGTGATTGCAAAGAGATCGAAACGGGGAGAAAATTAAAAAAAAAAAACAAAATCTGTTGATTTTCTAATCGTAGAGAGATTCAACCAAGAAATAACGTGATTGCAAACAAATAGAAACAGGAAGAAATGAGGGGAAAAAAACAAAAACTTTTGATTTTATAAGATGTTAAGAGATTCAACCGAGAAGATAATTATATGAGAGGAAAACGAAACTTACCTGTTCATCAATCAATAGCATCTCAAGGCTCATCAGTTGTCCCCTTCTGTTGATGTTCTTCGCCTCCCAGAATCTCAAAAGACGGACTTCCACCGCGTTGGAGCATCTCCCGGCTCTCAAGTCAGCAAGAACAGTGTATGAATTAGCCATCGAAATCGTTTGCTTGCAAATAGAAAGTTTCGGATTTGAATCGAGTTGGAGTTTGCATGATAGGTAGTGAGATATATATACTTGGAGATCTAGGCGGTTTCAGAGTAAACGAAAAGGCTCACAGAAATCTTAAAGAAGGAGGAGTGAATTAATGAAGGAAAACTCTGAATAAATGACGAATTAGAGGAGCTATGAGGCGTTACGGATAGGAGAGGGTGTGCTTTGCAACGTCGGAAACTCTGAGGTGAAGATTTCGGCGGAAGAAGAAGAACACAGAGGAACCCTAAAAAGGAAGCCCAACCCCGATTCACAAAATGAAGCCCAAAGCAAATTATAAGCCACACGTAAAGGAACGCGCAACCAAACCCGATCCACGCGACAAATAAAAGAATATCGCGTGAAAATAAACACTCCACTACCGTGCCGACACGTGTCGTCATTTCCCCCATCCTCAGAGGCGACGTGGACAGCTTAAGCAGGAAGATACGTCTACTTTATATATTAAGATATAATTTATTATAGATTGCATTAATTGAAATTTAATGGAAAAAACCGTCAAGTAAAAAACTGATAGACCTGATAAAATCTAAACATTATCATTAACTGTGACTTAACCATGGTTGACCCATTAAAAACCTAGAGAAAATTGGTAATATTTTTAAATTAATTTTCTAGACTTTTAAATTGTACATAAAATTGAGCAAAGTATTATATTGTAATTTTTTGTACTTTGATAAAATTATTTACTATTCGAAAAGTGATATTAGAAAAACCAAAAATTTATTTATATGACAATTTTAGTTTATCTTCGTTATTTATATATTTTGAGAAATAATTTTAAATATTTGAGAGATATTTAAAAATATAATTTATTATAAATTTCATTAAATGGAATTTAATGAAAATATTGTTAATTAAAAATCTGATAAGTCCGATAAAATCTAAAAACAACATTAATCTATGACCTAACTATAGTTGACCCATTGAAAACTCAGAGAAAACTAGTAATATTTTTAAAATTAGATTTTATATACTTTTAAATTGTACATAAAATTGAAAAAATGTATTTGATTTGTAGCTTTTTGTCCTTTGATGATTTTTTATACTATTCGAAAAGTGATATTAGAAAAACCAAAATTTATTTGTACAACAATTTTAGTTTATCTTTGTTATTTACATTTTTGTAGAGATAAGTTGGAAATATTTCAAAGTTTAATTTATTGTAGATTGCATTAAATGAAATCTGATATGAAATATCTTAATTAATACATAATTGATCAAGATACTTGTTTAGATTTACTTCTTTAAATATTATCTTATAAGCTATAATAGGTTTAGATCTGCGCCTTGCGCATGGTGAAATTAGCATTACAAATTAGCAAAACAATTTTTGATCTTCGATCATCAAATTCTTCATGAGTTGTGATGATTTCCCTTTGATATTGTTCTCTCTCGCCTATCTCGAATTAAAAAAAACTAATCGCAATTGGCCAAATCTTTTTCACAGTTGCATGAATCTTGCCTATGGCAAAAAGTCTGGTGCTTATCAGAATTAGGTGATGTAAGTCTGTCCAAAATTTTAAAATTGAATATGACATAATCTATAAAACAACATGCTTACATTGTAGAAATTCTAGTCAACAACATACAGAGAAGCTAGCCTGAAAACACAAAATAGTGATCTGTGTGTGGCTTATGACTGTGATATATGCTAGTTGTCTTGATTCTAACCCAAGAACTGTAAATATTGTATACTATATAAATCAGATTGAAGTTATGGAGTTAAATCACTATGAAATTATAAAGCTAAATTACTATAATTTTTCAAAATTGTATTATTTAAGTGATTGTGGGTGAACCCTCGTACATAATGATGTTATAATTGGGATGCATATGATCATCATATGGTAAAATTTTCGGTTTTCTTACACAGCGGAGATGAAGAGGAAGAACTATATATTTGCATCTCAAACAAAAAAAGGTATATCATGTGAAAGATTATTTTGGAACATAATGGAATATTGTTTCTTCATGTTACCCATAGATGTATATGACATGGTGAGTGAAATGATTCGGATGTGTTGAAAGATGAACAATCTTTGTTGGTTACGTACTCATGTTTATGAGTAGAGACACAAAAGGATTGAGAAAGGAGCTTCAACAATTTTATGCATAACAATAGAAGATCATTTTATGCAAAACAATAGAAAATCTCAATCTTGTCAAGTGAGTAATTATATATTCCTTAAGTAAGTTAAATATAATTTTGTGATTATAACTAATTTTATGTTTTATGTGTATATGATTAGCATACAAATTAAGAACTTTATATATATATATATAGGTGGAAAATAAAACCCACTAAATTTTTCATCTCAAGAAGGAATTAATTATATATTTATAAATAATTATTTCAATTTAAACTAACCACCGCTAATTATTTGTTGTATTTGTGGATTCTAAGCACTATTCTATTTATTTTATGAGTAACCACCAGTAACCAATATCAAGGAGTTAAAGTTGATAAATCTTATTGGATAGGTGAGATAGCTCCTAAATCTATAGTTTTGGTAACTAATTGTGTGTTTTCACTTTAAATAACTGATAATGAAGTCACTGAATTGTAGATTTATGGATTTCAATTGTTTTAGATAGACAAAAAACATATGATTCACCATATTTGGATACAGATTACAACATGTCTCACGCACTGCTTCCTGAATGCAAAATCTTCAAACTGAAAATTATTTTTTCAAAAAAAAAAATTATAAGTTATTGTTTATATAAGTGAAGATTGTTCCTTTCATTTGCTTTGAAATTTATTTTCTAAAATTGTTAAGTCAAAGGTGTTAGATATTCTTCAATGAGTAAGAGAAGAAAGTTAAATTAAAATAATGAAAATATAAACATTTTTTGTTGTTCTTATGTGTGTAAGGTCAAAGACTTTGAACAAAAACAAATGCATACATTTTACGATGTGTTAATTTTGAACATCACAGGAGTCAACAATTATTCTTGCATAATGTATTACCTAGATAATATGCTTGCATAAAGTCAAGAAAATTCAAAACAGCAAAGTGATTGTGCATTTTGAAGAAGAATACGGCCAACCAATTGGATAAAGTCGAGAGGTCTAATAAGATCCATGTTCAAAATTGCTAGGCTAACGTGCGGCATGTCTGGGCCTAGCGAGTTAAGAAAAAATCGGAGTTTAATCAGAGATTAATCGGAGATTAGTTTTAAGTGTTTTATAATATATATTAGCATTCGTACAGGGAAACAGAGAATGTATCGAAGTCTAGTGGTAAGCCCTCCTACTAATCCGGCTCCAAACGCGGGTTCGACGCCCAAAGTAGTTTATTTTGTTTTTTTTTTTTCATTTTGTCTTTAATGAACACCCAATTACTAAAATACCATCATCTTCATCTTCCCAATTTCAATCTGCAAACCCTAATTTCCGTCTCCTACCATTTTTTCATGATTCTTCGCGATTCTAGATTATCTCTGTGTGTTTTTTGTTCAATTGTAGTAGAATTTCAACTATATATATGATTTTAGCATTAAAACTGAGAAAAAAAGATTTTTTTTTAAAAGATCCGAGTTTCTGAGCGATTTGGTTCAGTTCGACGCGGTTCATGGCCGATCAACGTTGACTCGCCGATTATATGCCCGAGTTGTCCGCGTTTTAGAACACAGAATAAGATCATGGTTAGGTCAATTAAGCAATGATATAAATTTGCTACCCATTAACCACAAGAATCGAGTTTGGTTAATTCTCACACAAAAAAATATAGTGTAGGAAGTAATTCACGTAACAAACATCATTTAATAATTTTTATAGATTTTAAACTATGAGATATTTTAGATAATATATTGTTCTAATGATCATGATATGCTTTTTTATTTAAGTCCAATACTGGTTTGTTGGATCTACTGATGAAAAAATATTTGTGATGGGTGCAGTATGTAGCAGTTGGGAAGATGTCAAACTACGTCTTTGCAAAAACTACAACTAAAATAGTCTTAATAAGACATTGCTGAATCGATCTGATAATGTTCTCGGAAATTAATAGGGTCATTTCGTTTACACGAGATTCTGAAAATAGAAGATACAATATATTCACTAGATACTTATACTTAGTTGTACATCAATTATAAATATTTTTTTTTTTTATTAATATTCAGATAAAAGAAGAGCAAAGTACAAAAAGAGACAAAAAAACATACAATATCTCGTTTATAGCGAAGAAATCATTTTTCAAGGAGAAAAAATGGGAGATTAACTGATGTAGTTGTGATGTAAAATTAGTTTATTATACAAATATTATATTATTTTATGCATTTATCTTTTACAAAGAAAATCAAAATCGGAAAAACACCATGCTGAACATAGTTTTTCACCAAGACTCGCACAAAACCCAATGGAAACTTTGTATGTGAAAAAGTGAAAATATACGCGGTTAGTTTTATTTGATATTTTACCCATAGAATTATAAGTGAATTTTGTTAGATATTTATTGTCTTTTTTTTTAAAACACTTACAACTTTTTTGAACTAAAATTTGCTCATCACAAACAATGTTACCGCCTGTAACACCCCCCGACCCGTCCTAGGCCGAACTAACCCGAATGGCCCGATGATGCCACAATAATAGATCGACGGGACGGATTGACCGAAGATCAAAGAGGAATCCCGACCTTTAGTCAGCCCGTTCCAGGTCACTATTTTCCTCGAGGCCATGGCCTAAGGCTTCTCAACCCGTACCACGGTCGCGAGTTGTGTCAACCCGGACAAGGTTTATATCATTTGAGTACGACAACAACATCGAATATAAAACATCCTTTTTATTAATAGTAAGCGGAAACAACATCACAAAATATTCAGAGTTTGTGCACAGCCTAGAGTCAAAAAGTAATTATACATACATCCAAAAATTATAATCCTTGCATATGCCACCAAAAACTACGCCGGCTTCCTAACGTTCCGCAGCATCCCGCTAAGATTCCCGTCTACTGGTTACCTGCATGGAAGGGGGGGGGTGTGAGTAATCAAGATTACTCAGTGAGTCCCAATGAACAACTATTTTCCCAAACCCATGCCCCAACACATAACACATCTCTCAAGGTGAAAATTCATGCAACTAAACAATAAGGAAATGATACAACAATGCACATATGCAAACCCTCTATAGAGACTCATCCCATTACGCAGGGCCAAGAAAATCCTAAGCCTTGTCCTATACAAAACTTGTCTAGACATGATTCTAGACTCAGGTTCACTCAGAACACTACACACAGATGGAACACCTGCTACAACATCCTTGGAATCCCAACACAAAACCGGGAAGCCTATCCACCTCATCGCTGAATCTTCCCCACTATAAACACAAAAGTCATATAGACGGAAGCCATCAGTTCCGGAAAACGGCCATACTCCGAGTCCGGGCTACATCGTCATGTAGCGCTTGTCCATGGGCGCTACCCACTTAGCATTGACAAGCGGATGAGGGAGGTCAATCCGTCTCACATCACACCCACAGGTCAGCGATCAAGCCATCGACTCAAGTCATAGCGCTCCGTTACGGGATCACACGCTAGACCGTCACAGTCACAAACCACCGGAGAGTCGCCTTCCTCGCGATATACCACCGGGGTCACACTAGTCTCAGCTCACCTACCCGGTTCCGCTTGACTCGACATGCAACTCGACTATATGCAATACATGCTTATCCATCAACCTAACATCATGCATGCCTAACCATTTCACATCGAGCATGTCTAACCATTTTACATCGTCTAGATAATCATACATACTCTATATGCATGCAACACATCAACAGGATATCATCTAGGCAAGCATGCAATAACAGATCAATATCATCATAATAAATATGCATTAACATAACAAAACCATCGTGCATGGCGTCTACACACAGTTCCGCCACCTACACAAAACCGTTAATTTTCCCGTTCTCGGTGGAGGCAACTCCGTCAATGCCTGGAATACATCCTCAAATTCCCGAACTACTGGAATTTCTTCAATCTTCAAAATCTTTTCCGATTCCTCTCCAATATATGTCAATGAAACCAAATAGACCTCTCCTTCCGCTAACAATCTCTCTGCTCTCAATGCTGTCACAAATGTCGCTGAAATACTCGGACCGATCCCATGATATGCTAGCATTACTTGCTGTTCATCTCCGAACGACACTCTTCCCCTTGCACAATCCAGCCTTGCCCGATGCCTCGACAGTCAATCCATACCTAGGATAATCTCAAATCTCTATAAGGGTATGACCATCAGGTCGGCTAGGAAGGTTTCATCCTGCACGATTACAGGAACGCTCAACACTACACTCTCTGCCCTAAGGGTTTGATTTCCAGGGGTTAACACCGATATATCAATCTCACACACCGAAAAGGTTCCCACAAACCTAGAGGCTACAACAGGGTTCACAAAAATATGGGTAGCCCCGGAATCAAACAAAACATGGGCAGGAATCCCACCAACCAGCAATGAACCTATCCACAAGATTCGACACACCACGCATTCACACAGAATGCCACAACAATGCATAATAATCAAAAATTTAAACAATCACACAAATATTATGCATTCACACAAAAAGAGAGTTAGAACCCAGACAAACCTGATATAGGACCTCTCAATGGTCCTGAAGTCCTAGGTGAATCACTATTCATATCTAAAGCATAAACCCTCCCTTCCGTCGCTGGACGCTTAGCCGGGGGTTCGCTGATCGGTCAGGTCGATTGGGTACGAGTCGAAGTTCCTCCTCCTTGCTCTGGACGGCGAACTGAACATTCATTGGCGTAGTTCCCTTTCTCTCCACAGCCAAAACACGTAACCGAAGCTTTCCGATCTGACTTCCATGATCCTCCATCGGGACAGTCACGGGTGAGATGTCCAACTTGTCTTCATATAAAGCATTTCTTTTGAACTGCTGTTACTTTCTCACTCTGTCTAAACTGACCAAACCTTCCTCTTCCACGATTGCCTCATTGATTATTTCTTCTGGGTTGATCAACTCGTGGTTTGTGGTTCGAGTCGAGCGTAGGGAGCGTCCTACGTTCGGCTTCGACGACTTCCTCCACATTTACTGCTTTTTCCACTAACTCAAAGCGACTCTCAAAGGTGACTGCCTGAAGTCTGCTTCCAATTTCCGGCTTGAGACCACGCAAAAACTTTCGTACTAAGGTAGCTTCATCTCCGTTCCCATAGTGTATGACCATCATGTCGGCTCCATTCGCTCTCGTGCTTCTGGGGGAAAATACTTTCTCTGAAATTCCTGCTTGAACATATCCCAATCCATGTCTACTGATTCATACTTCCGACTGAGGCTTTTCCACCAGGATAATGCATCACCTTCCAAGTAATACACAGCTACATCCTTCTGGAATTCCCTTGGACATCGAGTTGCCTTAAAAATTTTCTCTACATGTTCCAGCCAAGCATCAGCCTTGTATGTATCAGCTCCTCCTTCAAATCTGATCGTACCAAGATTCTTCTTTATCATGACATACTTCAGAAAATTTGGTTGTGTAGACTGCACGGGTTTCCTTCGTGGTTTGGTGCAGCTTGGTTTGTTAACACCTGAGAAAGTAGATTGTGTACCATCGATAGAGTAGGATCCACCGGCTTGTCTCCATCTGCTGGTGCTTGCTCAGTTCCTCGTGCTGGTCTTAAATCGTTTCCTCTTAATACTGATCCGTCTGGAGTCACATTAAACAAAGGGAACTGCTGAGGTCCAACAAACGGTGCTGATTCTTCATGCTGTGAATTTGGTGGAGACATTGGGAACTGCTGTGCCTCTGGTTGCACATAATTAACACTCCCAACAGGTTCCACTCCTTCCATAGACACTGGTCTACTACTACTTGTCTGATCATACGCATCTGGACTACTCCAGAAGTCATAGTAATGACCGTACCCCAACCCATCTTGACCCGATGATCCGAACGACCCGGTAGCTCCAGATCCTTGATTCGACATCTGCATGAATACAAGGGTCAAATACTTAATCCCAAAACCACTATGATCCTAAGCGGAACGTACCGGCTTAACCTATGTGGCATATGCGACTCTTTTGACTCGATAAAACATTTGAAAAGAATGTTGCGACTTATGAGCATGATCATGAACCATGCTCTGAGACCACCATTTGTAACACCCCCGAACTGTTCTAGGCCGGACTAACCGAAACGGCCCGATGATGCCACAATAATAGATCGCCG
The DNA here is from genome assembly GCA_016432835.1 of Brassica nigra. Classification (NCBI taxonomy): domain Eukaryota; kingdom Viridiplantae; phylum Streptophyta; class Magnoliopsida; order Brassicales; family Brassicaceae; genus Brassica; species Brassica nigra. The sequence goes on from CM028249.1 coordinate 48,915,041, forward strand.
GGACGGATCGACCGAAGATCAAAGACGAATCCAGACCTTTAGTCAGCCCGTTCCGGGTCACTATTTTCCTCGAGGCGATGTCCTAAGGCTTCTCAATCCGTACCACGGTCGCGAATTGTGTCAACCCGGACAAGGTTTATATCATTTGAGTACGACAACAACATCGAATATAAAACATCCTTTTTATTAATAGTAAGCGGAAACAACATTACCACATATTCAGAGTTTGTGCACAGCTTAGAACCAAAAGGGAGCAATTATACATACATCCAAAAACTATAATCCTTGCATATGCCACCAAAAACTACGTCGGCTTCCTAACGTTCCGCAGCATCCCGCTAAGGTTTCCGCCTACTGGTTACCTGCATGGAAGGGGGGGGGTGTGAGTAATCAAGATTACTCAGTGAGTCCCAATGAACAACTATTTCCCCAAACCCATGCCCCAACACATAACATATAGTCTCAAGGTGAAAATGCATGCAACTAAACAATAAGGAAATGATACAACAATGCACATATGCAAACTCTCAATAGAGACTCATCCCATTACGCAGGACCAAGAAAATCCTAAGCCTTGTCCTATACAAAACTCGTCTAGACTCGATTCTAGACTATGGCTCACTCAGAACACTACACACGGATGGAGCACCTGCTACAACATCCTTGGAATCCCAACACAACACCGGAAGCCTATCCACCTCATCGCTGAATCTTCCCCACTATAAACACAAAAGTTATATAGATGGAAGCCATCAGTTCCGGGAAACGGCCATACTCTGAGTTCGGGCTACATCGTCATGTAGCACTTGTCCATGGGCGCCACCCACTTAGCATTGACAAACAGATGAGGGAGGTCAATCCGTCTCACATCACGCCCCGCAGGTCAGCGATCAAGCCATCGACTCAAGTCATAGCGCTCCGTTATGGGATCACACGCTAGACCGTCACAGTCACAAACCACCGGAGAGTTGCCTTCCTTGCGAGATACCACCGGGGTCACACTAGTCTCAGCTCACCTACCCGGTTCTGCTAAAATCGAAATGCAACTCGACTATATGCAATACATGCTTATCCATCAACCTAACATCATGCATGCCTAACCATTTCACATCGAGCATGTCTAACCATTTCACATCGTCTAGATAATCATACATACTATATATGCATGCAACACATCAACAGGATATCATCTAGACAAGCATGCAATAACACATCAATATCATCATAATAAACATGCATTAACATAATAAAACCATCGTGCAAGGCGTCTACACACAGTTCCGACCACCTGAACAAAACCGTTAATTTTCCCGTTCTCGGGTTTCTCGTAAAGACCCAACGGTCTAAGCTTTCCATCTGAAACCAAAACATCAGGAAAATACACACAATTTCCCTGGAACCCACCTATGGTTTTAACTAATGCAGACTGACACAACCCGAGCTCCCGAACACTCTTCCTAAACGCTTGCTTCTGAACCGAAAGTTCTCCTCGAAAACTCACTTTCTCTCACAAGAAACTCTCTCTCTCTATAAGGGAAACTCACCAAGGTTTTGAATGGATGAAATGAAGGGAAATGGCTGGGTATATATAGGTGAGGGGTGGCTTTGCATGGCTGTGCAAGGTGTCACTCCCACATTCACTTTGGTGGCAAATGAGGACACATGGAACCTTCCATGACAAATGGCACTGATCTCTTCTCCTCGTGAAAAGTATACACCTTCCAGAAGAGTCATCAGAAGCTGCCACACGTCCATCACTTTCAGCCAATGAGAGCTTGACACTTGGATCCATAAAGAAGACGCCACATCGCCCTTTTCGACCAATTAAAATCCGCCATGTCATTTCTGACCAAATCACTTTTGCCATGTCATCAACTCCAAAAAAATCATCTGAATTTATTTGAGTAGAAAACCACTCAAGAACTCTCTTATGACGCTTCGTTTCATCAAAATCGCTTATCGGACGATCGATATCGTTTTACCCGGAAAATGTAGATTCTCGACCAACTCTTGGTTCCTCCTGAACCAACTTGATTTTATCACGACCATATGCCTTATTATGAATCCCTTGAGCTTCCTAGACAAAGATTCTCCTTATTTACATCTTTTCAGAATATCGTCCGGTCCTCGACAACTTTCAATTATGATACTTCAACCAAAATGAAATCTGCTTGTTCCAAATGAAAACTGCTTCGACCAAACATCCAATATCTTCTGAAGCTACTCCAACTCATGTTTTCTTCATTTGAATACTTTTATTCTCTCGACCATATTTACTCTTAACCAGGTATTACACCGCCAATTTGAATGAAGATTATGTACAAGTTTTTTGTTTAAAGCGTCCAACGCAAGTACTTGTGTTGGTCATGGACCTAGACCTTCAAAATTAGTGTCTAGCTCAATTGTTACTAGACAAGGCAAATAAATTTATAAAATAGTCATTAAGCTGAAAACACAAGTGAACAAATTACTAGATCAAGTTATAAATATATTTATCAAACAAGAAATTGATAATTCAACAAGTAAGCAGTTAATAATACAATTTATAATTTAAATTGCATTATTATAATTTGATATGTACAACTAATATGGTAAACTAAAAATTAGGAAAAAATAGAGCGCACATTTTGTTGTAACTTTTTGAAACGGTACAAAAACCAATTTTTGCTAACATACTAAATCTATTTAATCCAAATGAAGTAAAATTTGTAATTTTAATTTCATAATAAATAAATATTCAGATGATCAACTCATTTGTTATATATTTCTATTTCAAGAAATGAAATGGTATTGAGAGATATCAAACTTTGGAAGTTGTGATAGTGATAATGATCAATAGAAGCATGAATCCTTGTCCCCTAAAAAATAACATGGAACATCCGATAAAATTGAAACACCCGTCACCTCCTATCTGGAGTACAACGTGTCATCCCCGACGCATCATCATACAACAATGTGACACATGTCTCTATGTCACTGTAGATGACGGGCCACCAACAATATCCATAACATAAAAGCCCATAAAAATAAATCACTGACACTAAACAGTATAATTAATACTAATCAAATACTTACAACGGTATCAACCAACATCAATTCAATGAAAACGATTTTTGAATTTTTCCATGTATTCCAAAGTTTTAACACTTTGACTTTAATCTTGTAACAATCTTTAGCCGGATCAATATCTCCAATAAGAACAAGAGAAGTAGGTTTTCTTTTCAAGAACGACATTGCTTGCAAGTTTTTTTTTTTTTTTTGCTGAGAAGTTTTGAGAATTGTGTGTAGCTTTTTATTTGAGATGTGTAAACGATAGTAATGTCAATTATATATATATAGCTATTGAGTAGGTTAGAGCTGGTAGAATTAACATTGTCCTTAACCTAGCGTATATATAGTTTATATTGTCGGTATAATGAACATAACAATTCAGTTATTCATTGAATCTATACTTTTGGTCAAACAAATAAGTTAACGTATCTATGATTTTTGTCAAACTGGTAAATTTGAATAGCTAAATAACGATAGATGTTTTAATCTTTTACGATAACCAACTAAAAATATATAAAACATAACAGATAAGTTTGAAAATAAAACAGTTAATACATAATAAATAAATATTGACAAATAAGAGGAAAAATATGTAAATATGAGAAACTGACACATAAACCAAATCACTTCTCAAATAATAGTATAGATAAGTGAAGCAAATTATTATTATCACCATTTTATAGTAATTCATTTAAGTGATGCAAAAAAAAAAAATCACATCATTTATAACTAATGCAAATATATTAAAAATGATGTAAACTAATCTCAAATAATATTATAGATAAGTGAAGCAAATTATTATTATCACCATTTTATAGTAATTCATTTAAGTGATGCAAAAAAAATCACATCATTTATAACTAATGCAAATATATTAAAAATGATGTAAACTATTTTTTCGTAGTGGATGGTATAGCAATTGAATATACCATTTAAACAAACAAATTTGTAGATGATTATGTTTGATGGTGATGAGTTCAATGTGTGTAAAAAAAGAAAAATAGTAGAAATTAATAATGAAACATTGAGGAAAAACATGATGTACATAGCGAACTCATTATTTCAATATCAAATCTATTAGGTTTTCTTTTGTCATCCATCATTCTTTATTATCATGAAATAACACTTAAATAAAACCAAAAATTACTTTATTAGTGTAATTAAATAAAGAGATAATTGGCATGTATAGACCCAGAGACAAACATAATTGGCGATATACCACCCTTTGTCAACAATATTTTTATGACAATATTGAGTCTATGATCTATATTGCGCATGCTGCTATATTGATTTGTTCGATAAAGTTATGAAATGTGTCAGTCAAGTGGAACTTAATTTGTATTTTCTCTTCTTTCTTCTCTTATTCATTTTAAAGTTTTTCTATTTTCTCTTCTTCTCTGTTTTTTCAGTTGATCTTTTTTTTTCTCTTCACCATTTTATAACTGTTTTATAATAAGAATATTCGATTGAAGCCAAGTGAACCGGTTAATTGTTTCAGCTATAGAAGAAATCTCGTGACTATTAGGTGAGAAATAATCAATTATTTTTCAAAAAAAAATGTTTTCTATTGATTAGATTGCTTGCTTTAAATATGTTTATGTGAGATTCAATTTTTTTTTGGATTCCAAGATGGTTGATTCATGGTTTGCGAGTTGATACTTTTTTGATTATTTGTTTTGTTAGCTGATAAATGCTTTGTTACATAGTACATGTTATTTTAGCTTATACATAGTTTGATACCAAATTATTGATAAATTGTTGGTATGCTACATAGATGTTGTCGTTAACTGATGCATGGTTTGTGTAGCTGATAAATGGTTTGTCAGTTTATAAATTATTTGATATATGGTTTGGTTGCTGACAAATGAGTTGATACATTTTTGTGAGTTAATACGTTGTTTGATAAATGGTTTGTTATCCAATAAAATATTTGTTACCTGGTACATGTTTAATTACCTGATATATAATTTGATAACAAAATTGATAGATGTTTTGTTACCTGGTACATGTTCTGTTAGCAGATATATAATTTGTTATCTCGTACATGTTCTGTTAGATCTTATACAACATTATGCCTTAGCAATTACAAATTACATTAGCTGAAACCTTTACGTATTGTCAGTTGCTGTCAGACAGATCGGTAGATCCCTAAATATATTCCTTTTCATATGCTCGTAGTTCTTCTAGTTTGAGACTAATGAACATAAATTTGTAGAATGTATGTCTTTTTTGGCGAGGCTATAAATATCATATAGAAATGAGTTAGCCTTACTATCAAGTCATGGAGGAGAGATAGTTTGTTTGGTCGTCGTAGAGATGATTTTTCCTAATAACCTTTTTATATTGTTATAAGCATATTATTAATTATTTCTCTCCATAAGTTTCTCTTCATCAATTATAATTTTTATGAATGATATATCTGTAAAAATATGGATAGAAATCATGTGGCTAGAAATGCTCACGCTGTAAACTTATGACTTTAACTTCACTCTATTCAGCTGACACACTTTTTTGCTTTCTGCAGCGTCAGAGTTTGCATCAGAAGATTTCATCATCAGAGGGTCAAAATAGTCTACTTATAGCTTAAATACCATGCATTAGACCATTAACATCAATCAGTGTGTAGTTAGCCAATATAGGCTTCCGTTGGGTATATTTACCTAATTGTCTCTTAAATAAATGTATCTAATAATTTTTGGTAGAAAACAGCTTCCTACATCCAACACATATTTTTACCTTTTAACTTTTTAACAGTCTTACAATTAGTCAATACTTAAACAAGTCAAAACAGATAAACACAGTTCTCGCTATCGCGGGCCACTAACATCCCTCACCCTCTCTTCAAGTCTTACGGTCAGTTTCTCGCATATGGGAACAAGCTTCAGAGTCTAAGTCACCAAGTCTTTGGTCATATTTATCGCTAGCAGATTTCATAATTTCTCAAATAAACATTACATGAACACTAGTAAAGTTTGTGGATCAAAGGTCTAAAATGTAATTCCATTTGTTTCTCTCACCTAGTAGGTAAATTTTTTAACAAATTTAAACTTAAACCAACCTATTCCCACAGTTACAAATTTGGGATGTACCAAATTCTGTCGCCTCATGGATATATAAGATTTCATTCTTCTTTAACTTTTTCGCCAAATTTGTAAAAGACAACATTTTTTAATGACATCATTGAATTTAAAAGAAACAAAATATTCTAAAATATGCACAAACATAATAATTTTGTTAAAATAATATCATGGTAGTGAATATTAAAAACGAAATAGACAGTGCTAGATAAGTGGATAAATAATATGGTACATTTGAAATACAGTTTTATATAAAAACATATATTAAAGATGATAATCATTTTATAATAAAAGTAATGAAAGTTTGAATAGTAAGAAAATAATATAATGTGCAAAAATAGAAGAATGATAAAACTTTGTAAATAGTATTGAATATAAATTAATTTTAAAATGAAAAGTTTAATATATATAAATACAACAAAATATAACTAATATTATTAAAATGTAAAACAAATCATGAAGCACATATGATATAATGTACAGTAAATAATAAAAATTTAAAATGAAAATTTAGTGTATTTATTTATTTGTAACAAATAACATGAGCGGGTTACATTATTTGTCGTTCGGTTAAAAGATTTCTCTTTTCTACAAATCAATCAAGTTTTAACGGGTAAAGCAATAATTTTGTATCAACATCAATACTATTAAAACAGAAGTACAATTAGTACATAACCCTGAATTTTGCTTAATATTTACAAGGGAATGCCACTGGAACAATAACAATTAATTAACTATATATCAATTAACACATTTATACCATAAAAATATAATTACTCACTAACCAAACTTAATTTCACGAAATTATTCTTCTCAACAACAAGTACCAAAACCTCACGATTGGCTGGTTTTCACCTTTATAAAATATTTATTCAAATTTCCATGTAAACTTGTGTTGAGATATCACGCTATAACAATTTCACACGAACTCTGACACATCAGAAACTTTAAGAATTCATATTAGATATATAATTAAGAAGTCTTTAGCATGTTTTTTGTATAACAGTGAAATACAATAATAACAAACATGTTTTTATAAAATTAATAATAATAAATGTGATTCACTTCTAATTGGACCGGTTATGGATTAGATAATATTAATCATTTAGTATATATTATGTGAACCACTTATATCTTCAAAATAAATTTTTTCCTATTTCACTAATTCTCTCATCAATACAATTAAATCAGAATCCTTTTTTTGGATTTGCCCCTACTCTACCCTGGTATATTACCTTTTGTGCCATCAGTTTTGCTTTAAAAACTAAAACTCATTAAGGGTAGTTTAGGAAATGAAAAGTAGACCACCACAGCCTCCACTTTAATCCCAAAAATCTCGGGAACCATGTCACCCTAATTCATACGTTAGTGGATGATAATATATTGAGTATATTGAAACTTCCACTTCTATTGAATTCATAATAAAAAAAAAACCTAAACTGAATGGCCACTAAAATAAATTAAGACAGATGCATTGTAAAGAACATATAACGGATGCATTGTTTGTATTTAACTGTCCACTTTATATGTTTATACAAACTTGATGAACACACAAATTAATAATTTTGACCTATTTTGCTAAGTATAAAATCTTGCACAAGTTCAAAATTCAGCACTACAAACAATGTTTAACTTATTTAGCATCATCTGGACATTTTGTAATATACTATAATCAATGTTTTAAAAATTGAATGAACATTGATTTAGCATTGTAACTAGGTCCATGGTCGAATCCGTCCAACCAATTAAACCAAATTTTAATTTTAAATCTAATTTAAAATTAATTAACTATATATATATGTATAAAATAAAATTGTTTTTATAAAATTTGTATCATTATTAAAATCTGAAAATAATATGAAAATAAAATGAAAACTTCAAAAATAATATAAAAGAGTAGAAGTTGATTGTTTGGGTTTTATTTCTTATATATCCTTTTGTTAAAGCCCCATGTAAGATAAGCGATTTATAATTGTAAAACAAAATCATTAATATAATATGAATTTTGAGTTTACATTTTATCTATTTAGTTACTAAACACAATTGTAATTATACTTTGTTATTTTTAAAAAATTAACCACTGTTTAGAAATAAAGTGAAAAATTAATATCTGAAATGGCTATAACACAATTGTATAGTTATGCAACATCACAAATTCAATACAGTTATCAAAATCTCTTACTAATAATTTTTAAAATATATATTGTAAACAAATATATAAAATTAAATATTATAACATATAAGAAAAGATTGCAGAAAAATGTTACATATTTACAAACAAAAAGTTACAAACCAACATTATACACACACTTGAAGCACGGATCAATCTAGAATAGATAAATATGATTATAAAGAAACAGGTATACGGGCATATGATTACAAAAATGAGAGTATGCCAAATCAACTTCTAAATTGATATTATTTTATAAAATAGGTTTTGATTAAAATTTATATAAAAATATGATTACAAAAAAACACAGATATGAATCTAGTCAATACTATTAAAGTTGAAGTATGCCCTATTGATATATGTTGAGTCTAATTTAAAAAAAAAAAAACACGGAAGCTAAATAACTGCATAAAGTATAATGTATAATCTAACTGCAACAAAAAAGAAAACTGCATAACTTAATATATAGTCAACCTTCCATAACCTCCTATTTTTAAGGGCTACAAATATTGCAACAACTATATAAGTATTTATTTCCTATAACATTACTATCAATTCTTTATCATCCCATATATTCATGTATTTAATTATTTATCATCCCAAAATCTTCTACTTATAATATTTAGTTCTCCGGTTCATATTTTTTATTTTATATTTAACCTATCAAATAAATAATATTAGCTTTAATATTTTTATTTTATTTTACAAGAAACGATTAAATTTAAAATTGAGATCAATATATATGTTTTAAGTAAATTTAAAAATTCAGTTAATATAATATGGTCACAATTAATATCATTATATATTTATTTATAAAAATAAAATATTTAAAGTTAGTTCACACTTATAATATTTACTTTAATAGTGTGTCAGGTAATAATTTATGTTTTCATGATTGTGATTTTTACGGGTTATTAAAACAAATATACACTACAACAACATAACTTATATATTACCCAAAAAATGGGATTTATTCAACCATACATTAAACATTTACATTTTATTCAACCATACATCTAATCTATTTCCGTCACCTATTAACTATTTTACATAGACATTAAGTTTATCAATTAACAAAGCACTTGATTAAATATAGTTTAACAGGGTTTAAGTGGATTTTAGTAAAATTAAATATTCATATAAACTTATTTTTTAACGGTTTTAAATAGGTTATTTGATAAAATTATATTTATCAAATGTGCTTTTACTTAAAGTTAGTGAAAACCAATTAATCCATTTACATATATATATATATATATATATCAAAATTAATTTTCTAAAACATTTTTCAAAAAAATTGTTCGGTTTTGGTCGAGTTTGATTTAATATTGGTTTTCGGATATAACAAATTAATAACCGCTCAGTATATAGGTCATGTTTAATAGAATATGAGACTTTAATTTTCAAGTTGATTCCAAATCGGGTTTTCTGAATACGAATATTGTTGACTAATTATATTAGGTGACTACTAAAAAAATATAATATATTACAAATTTTGGAAACAAAATTTAAAAATAATTTTTGAATTGCATATGATACAAGTTTATAGTTACGCAACTTAGCAAAAATTATATTAATATTTTTAATTTTAAATACAAATATGATTATAAAAGTTAAATATCTCAAAGAAAAATTAAAACAAAATATACCCCTTTCAAAGGGTCAAAATCTAGTTCTCTTATTAAAGGTATAGATTATTTAATATTTTGACTGGCTAGATGACTGCTCTAAATATTTTAATTGGACTAATGTTTTTAAATAATTCTGATAACTTGATAATATATTGACATTAGAACATTAGAAATATAATCATTTTGTTTATAGGAGACAGATATTACCCTTTATATATCATAGATATACACGTAAATAATAAGGTACTAGATTTTAACCCGTACGTCCATGCATATATTGTTTCATTTTATAAATGTATTTGGTATTATTACAAATGTTTTAAATATATAATTTCCCTTTGAATGTTATATAAGCCAAATTTAGTTGAGAAACTATCATAAATAAGTCATTTTAGTTATTATGTCCTAAATAATCACTAAAAAAAGTCCCAAAGCTAATCTTTATTATTGGTTAGAAAACAATTCTATCATTATTTATAATTTATTTGATTATTTATTAAATCTATAAAATAAATAATAAATATAGTAAATTCAAATACACTTTTGTCAAAAATTGAGAAAACAATTTTCCTTAGAAAAGAGGTAAAGGAAGACATTTTTGAATGTGGAAAACCTTCATGAAAAAAATAAAATAAAAACGAAATTGTTTTATTTAAATATTTATTTATTTATAGATTGTATGAAAGGGATATAATTTCTATTTACCATTTTAACAAAACTTAATTTGATCATTTGGAACTTTCAGGATTAATTTGGAAACAAAAACATGTTTGTGGTTATTTAATATCATTTCTAAATTTAATTTAATTAAGATATAAGCATATAACACCAAAAAGAGTTTTAATAGAAATATTTTCTTAACGTTAAATTTGTGCTTTTAAAATCGTTATTAAAATTTTAAAAGTAATACTATCTTAGTTAGTTGGAGAAATAGAATTATTAAAATTTTAAAAGTAAAAATAAATAAATAAATCACAGACATCAGCTAAATGGGACATCTTGAACTTGCGGTTGTTCTATTAGGAATTTTTTAGTTAGTTGGAGAAATAGGATTTAAATAATGTTAATACTATCTTACCCTTAGTTAACCAGATCAAACTTCAAATTAAAATACATAATATTTCTAAATTCGATTTTAGATATTAAAACAAAAAAAAACTAGAAAGGTAAAACTATTCAATGGCAATTTTGGCTTGAAGAAAATCCTAGCTTCTTCTCGATATTTCCCTACTTTCTTTCGTCGTTAATCTATCTTTCGTATTCCTCCTCTCTGTTCTCAAACACAAATCAACGAAACCGGTTTGTTCCTCCTTTAAGGATTTCGTCAGATGGTTCTTACTCAAGCATCATCAATCATCAAAACCAAACGATTTTTTGCATTATATATGCAATTACTTCTCTAGATTCCTATAACCCTATATTTTTTTAAGAACCATTTTGTCATCTCTTTTAAACTAAAATGAGTTGTAAGGATTGATTAATCATCTTCTGCACTTGGATTGAGTCATGCATGTTACTGTTTCTGATAGATATTTGTAGAGTATCAATTTAGGTTTTGGTTTTGAAAGAGGAAAATTTGGTCATGAGAGTAAAGAGGAGGAAGACGAAGGAGAGCATCAATTCATGTTAAACATGTTGGTTCTTGGGTGATTTTACTGTTTGTTGTTCTTTTTTTGTTATTCTTTGAGATGTTAGAACTAGGTGGAACACATGTTCTAAAATAGGTAGATTGTAGATGTGTTTCAACGGCAGTACCGTCTGGGACGTGCACTTTGGAGACTACAACTTTGAATTTTTCCATGAATTCTTTTAAGCTGTCTTTCAGACCCTTGGACATCTTCACTAGGTCTGTGACAGAAGCCCCTTTTCTGTTAAACATCTGGTAGTGCTTCAGAAATTAGGTTGACAATTTGCGAAAGCTGTTGATAGAGTGTTCGGCGAGTCTTGAGAACCAAGTTAAGGCTGACCCGCTGAGGATTTCCACAAATAGCTGCCAATATCCAGTGTCCATCTCCTGGACATTAAAGCGTGTGTGCCTCATTGAAATGTTGAAGGCCTTGACGTGATCGCTTGGAACAGAATCTCCTGAGTAAGTCAGGATCCTGAATTTCTCGGTTTGGTGAACCTTGGCGTCGGTGACTTCCTTCGTAAAGAAGTCTTCTGGGTGGCAGCTAGCACGCGTTCGAGCTTGTTACTTTGTGTATCTTAGAGTTGATGGCCTGTATTGCGCTTTGTACTTCGGTGACTTGCTTATCGGTTGAACGGCCAACTCTTTGGGGCTTAGTAGGAACAAGAACCCTTCTCAGAATTTGTTTGCCATTGGTAGCTGCTGGAGGTGTGAGCGAGGCTGATATTACGTAGTGGCACTCGTTTGTTAGCTTTATCGTGCTTTGTGAAGCGCTCCATCATACCCCTCATTATCTCCATCATAACAGTAATATCATCTCCTGGCTGGACTGCTTGGTTCTTAAGATATGACATATTGATCGATTCTTGGCATTACTTTAAAAAAAAATTCACAAATGGCGCCAATTTTTTAATCTTCCTTAAGCTCCTATACTTATATTCTCGATAGTCTTCCAATTATGCCCCTAGGTTGGCATAAAGCCCTAGCCTATTTTGAAGTATTGGACCGAATTCTGTTTATTCGATAGATCTGTTGAGGGATGCAATTCATCTCTAGCAATAACTACTAACTGGAAATGATCAAACACCGGTTTTATAGCCAGAGGCGCATCATGAAAGCTAAATAATAGATACATTTCTCAGTAGATCATTCAAATGGTACAATCTACATCCGAGTCACAATATCTCTAAAACCAAAACACAACATACTGACCTGCAGTGTAGGATCAGTAGTACGAGGCGTTTTCTCATCATAAGGCTCCATGATGATTTAAAATCCCCATGCATATGTTCCAAAATAAGTTTCAAAGTCGGTGATATCAAGAGTTCAATGAGAGAGCAAAGACGGCCATAACAGAACTCCAGTGTTTTCTGCTCAATTCCAGCTTGAAAACTGAGTGACGATGCAAAGCTAATAATGTTTTCTTTCTCCTGTCAGAGTCGCGCTTGACCCTAAACATTTGAAACATTTGTATGGGGTTCCATTTGGTGGGCCCCCCTTAAAAACTTATATGTATTAGTATAACAATATTTAAAATGTTTTTTTTTACATAACGTCTATTCTATTTACTCAAATAAGAAGTGGTCTGGGTAACCAAACCGAAATATAACAACCAATAAAATAGAGTTCTCTATGAAAAGACCCCGCAGTCCTAGCTAAAAAATCAGCAACCCGATTTTGTGCTTGTGGAATATGGATGATCTTGAAGTCCGGGAAACATATCTGTAGAGTCTCAATCCTCTCTAATTCTGTTGCGAAGCTAGGCCAGGCTTTTGGCTCCTTGATCATGGGTATCAGGTCCTTGCAATCTGTTCAAGCTCTGTGCTGGAGCATGTTCTCCATCGCCCACCCACCGTAGTGCTTCCAATTCTGAATGCAAGGCAAACTCTTGACATATCAAATTTCGAGTCCCCATGAGTTGTACCTTTCCCATGCTATCTATCCATACCCATCTACATCCACTGAATTGTACTGCGGATGTCCATGACCCATCTATCTATCATGCAAATATTATTCAAGCTTAAGATTTGAAGTTTTTCCATATTATGTTCTTGTGGATTCGGTAACATCATCTCATTTTCATTGAACCAGACTTAACACTCGCTCTCTGCATAACGAACTAAGTCTAATGTATCCCTGACAATATTTAAAATGTTAAATACAAGATAAAAATGACAAATTAATGATGTATAAAATTATGTAAAATTAGAATATATATATATATATATATATATTAACAAAATTGTAAGAAATGTTATATTTTTATTTTTAAATTACGATTTTTCAAAAAAAATAATTTAAATTGTTTTTCTTCAAAAAAAAGATAAATTCTTTTATTTTGAATAGGATCCCCAAATTTCTAGTCCAGCTCTGCCAGCCGTCCCCGTCCCTCCAGACTCCAGTACTGAAATAATCGGCTAAAAGCACGCATAAATTGCTCCGCTCCTCTAATATTCCCTGGGATAGCCTCCTTCCTCTAGATGTCATGGGACAGTGCATAGTCATTGATCGGTTCCTGCAGTAACAAAGACGCGTTCGTTATTTTAGAGACAATGAGAGGGAAGGGTTAGTGCCGAGGTTCTTCCTTGAGTAAAGACCGACTGATCTTTCTTGGTCTAATCGTCGATATGGCTTAATCGTTCCGGATATATTTATCAAAATAGACAGTGATGTGAAGTCTTCCAGTTTGAAGATCCTCTTTTTCCTCTTCCGGTGATCATCCTAAAAGTTCTAAACTGTGGCAGAGGGTATATTCTATTAATAACTGAGGTTATTCTAGAAGAATCAGCAGACAAGACAGACATTATACTCGTTATTTAAAATAAAAGAGGTATTTTGGAATACCTCTATTTATATCACAAACATGTATATGCATGTATGTGATCAGTTATTTATTCGCGTTTCAGTGCATGCTATTCGAACTGTGGTGAACAACCACTGACCCATGACATTGCTCACCACTGAACTGGAAGAATAGCTGCAGGCATGGCGGCTCCTAAATATACTATATATACTTTGATTTACATGAATTGTACAAGATAGATGATTATCGTTTTTGGTTTTGTTCTATCACTTTAATAGTTATCGTTTTAAATTGGGAAAATGTTGCAGGAACTATGTAACCTTTTTTAGTTAATTAAATTCACCTAACACTCTTTTTTAATATAAACGATCTTAAGATGATAAAGATAAAGAGTGATGAAACACATTTTGTAATATATCTCAAGAAGACTTCTCGTCCTAAACCCAGTCGCCAAGACGGCCACGACCTGTTTGTTCATGATCGTAGCAGCTCTTGTTTGAATTACTTTGGTCGTACAATTCAAGTTGTCTAGTAACCCAAACCGGTACATCTGAGTCAAGCCAGAGAGCTTCACTTGTGTCTTTGTGCGTGAAGTCAGGCTGTCTCGGGTTCGTCTTACTTTTCCTTTTGTCCCACCAGTCGTGTGGATTAGCAAAGAAGACTTGCCACAAGTAAATCTTATCATCGTTGGATTCTTCTATACCGTCTGGTTTACTCTGGTCCAACAATTCAAGTTGTCTAGTAACCCAAACCGGTGTTTCTGAGTTAAGCCAGAGAGCTTCACCTGTATCTTTATGTTTGAAGTCAGGCAGCTTTGGGCTCTTCTTGTTTCTCCTCTTGTCCCACCACTTGTCTGGGTTCGCAACCAAGGCTTTCCACAAGTGAATCTCATCATGCTCAGGTTCTTCTGTATCATCATCATCATCTCCTCTTCTCTGGTCTAACAATTCAAGGCGACTAGTAACCCAAACCGGTGTATCTGAGTTAAGCCAGAGAGCTTCATCTGTATCCTTATGCTTAAAATCCGCTGCTCGGGTTCTTCTTGCTTCTCCTCCTGTCCCACCAATCGTCTGGGTTAAAGAAGGCTTCCCACAAGTCAATATCACCATTCTTGGAGTCTTCTACACCAGCTTCTCTCACCACTTGAAGAGACACTAAACACAGAGAAAGTTATCTCACCTTTCCTTGTAAAATATACGAAACATTCAAATATAAACCTGTTTCAATGTATATTCAGCCTATTTACAAGATCCTTTTAATCAATGTGGATTCATTAAGCGTCATACTAACTAGCAATAGAGATGAGAGGATGATGAGTAGGAGATAGAGACCTGTTTCTGAATTTGGCTTTTGGGGTATCTCAGAATCTAAGAGGTGACTTGGTGGAGGCATCACGTGATTCACCTCTGACACATTAACCTGCAATAACTTAGCGTCAATACTAAGACTCACGGAACATGAAGTTAGTGTATAGAGTTTAGCCAAGAAGAAACACGAACCTGGTAATGCAAACCTAAGGCGCTGTTTTGAGAAACAAGGCGGCCAGAGACAAATATGAAATCATTTGGCTTCAAATGCGCAACGCACTTCCGTGCCATCACGTCCCAAATACTAAGCGGTATCCTGTCAATTGAATTAAACTCTCTATGAATCCTCAAATGAAGCATAGATTGGATCCATCAACTTGCCAAGATTTAACCTTTGGATCTCAAACTCAAGAACCCTATTCGTAAATTAAGCCTGACCTAAAGCTCCGGTTCGGATCACGCGGGTCTTTCACTCTAAGCAAAGTAGAAACCCCGAACCTATCGGGCTCTGTGTCTATGACACGAATAGGTTGATCGACGAAACCCATAAGGCTCACGGAGTTCGATAGGTTGAATTTGAAACCTGTGGAGAGTGGTTTCCTGAACATGCGCGCGTGGTGATAAAGCGCGTTTTCGCTGTCGGTGCCATTAGAGAAGAAACGAGGTTTGGGGATAACAGAAGAAGCAAAGGATCCGGCGTAGAGGAGGTGTTGATTTGAAGAAAGACGGGAAGCAGTGATTCTGATCAAGCTTCCGAGTTTGAAGAACGTGTTCATCTACTGGGGGAAATACGAGAGATGAAGACGATACGGCGGTACTGTTTGAACGTCGGAGGTCAATGGATTTGTGGGTTTTGACTTTATGACAAATATTGCTGGCCCATTAATATTGTTGGGGGGGTGGGCTTATTATAGTTTTAACAGGCCCATTGACCAGAGGATGCAGCTTTCCATACTGTAGCATAGCGTCGGATTCCAAGAACACTCGTGTGCCTGATTTTCCTGTAACATCCATTAATTTCGCATGCTTAACCCATGATCAATCCAAAACAAAATAGACTTACCATTTCCAATTTGAGCACGCAAAAATACAGCAGCTTGATCTTGAAATTTAAGCAACTTTTGCAAAATCCAAGAGCCAACATATTTGTTACTAACATCCCATGAGCTGTGATTTCAGAAGGTAACCTGATTGTTGCTTTGTCAATCAATGGTTCAAACTCAGGGTTACTTTGTTTTCTACCAAATGCATTTGTTTCTCATGAACCTCTCACCATCAAAGGAGTATTTTGTGACATATGCTACACTTGTAGTGAATTTCTTTGATAAGAAATCTGTCTATTTCCTATGGACAATAATGTGCTCTTTTGCACACTTTGTTTCTATTCTAACAAGAGAAGGACTAAAGGTTTATTGGCTCAAAGTTTATATTCTTATGACTTGTAAGCATATTGAAGTCAAACTAAAAACTTTAAACAGGTGCTTAGTGAGAGGAAACTCACTAGTACATGTACATAGTCTCTTACTTTTCACTTTCACTAATTAAGTTTTGGTTTAAGTTTGTGTTTAAGAGAAAAAAAACACATGTGATTGATCGATCCACACCCACGATCGGTCGAACATACGTGATGAGCCTGTGAGAAACCAATCGACTGATCGGTACACCTGTACCATTTAATCCACAGACAGTTACGTGACCCACCAAAAAAGAAAATTCATTTCTTCTCTTCTTTTACATCTTCTTCTTGATTTATTTTCACATTGTGACGGTGTGAAGTAAGTTTGTGGAAGGGTATTTTTGTTTACTAATGTGTTTACTCATTTTGTTTCTCTTTTTCTTTCTTGAGTATGTTGTTATATTGAGTCATAATTATTCGGAGACTAAGAGCTTTTTGGAACTAATAGTCTAACTATTGTTTTGGTGACAATTAGAAAACGCCAATGTGGATTGATCTGCTAATACCATTCATTCTTGTTTGGGTTTTCGAAGGAACCAAAACTAAATCATACAATCTATCTTATAATTTTTCTTTTGAAGATTAAAGGGTTAAACCCGGATCTTTTAAAGACATAGACCTAATCTCCGGGTGGAGGTACAGCCTACAGATAGACCCTTTCCTGGACATTCAAGTGGGCCGAAAGCAATAGCTCGTATCCGTGTAGTTAAAGGGATTCGAACCAGGGTTCGCCGTATTGGGTTTATTCCCTCAAGCGTCACTGGACTACCACCACTAGTTCTATCTTATAATTTTGTCTTAGGTTTGATATACATTTGGATTGGATTCCTCTTTCTGATATTAAAAGACTATTATGTGTAAGTAATGTTTCCTCTCTCTTTTAAAAAGAAAAATAAATAAAAAAGAATAAATGATATGCACTAAAAGTGAAACAATTACTTTATGATTACTCCCATTAGTCCTCACATCTCATGGAATTATATCCAACGAATTCATCCACAGAAAAAAATAAAAGGATACCCTACAAATTTGGGGGAAATAAACTGAGTAAAGTGAGAAGAAGAGAGGAAAGAAACTAGAAGTAAGATTAAATGTGTGATCAGAAATCTAAATGGGTAAAAGAATCCATGTGTCCTATAATCAAACCACTTGATGAAATCTCACGCTTAATCTTAATTGAGGCCAATGATGGTGAATTTGAATGACTCCTATGATATGGGCTGAAAATGGTTAGGTTACTAAACTGAGATCAAGTACATTAAAATACCTTTTAAGGTTGTGCTTTTTTGATGTGGCTTGTAACTAGTAATGGTGATATAGTGCTCTAAAGGATCTCTAAAAGATATGTGAGTTTTCACCTTTTCTAAATCTCCACTAGGTTTTGAGTTTTTGTTAGTTTTTAATTACTTGAGGACATGCGAATGTTCAAGTCCGGGAGAATTCATATATTTGTGTTTTTACAGTTTTTAACCAATGTTTTGAGTCTTTTATTTGATTCTAAATATTTTTAGAGTATTTTAGCCCATTGTCGCGTCTCTACAGGGATTAGGTTTATTTAGAATAAATAGCCAAACTAGATGAAAATGAGCAATTAAAGATGTATAACTACGTATATGCGTAAGAAGTTTAACAATTCATGGAGAACTGCCCAGTGATGGATTTATCTCAAATTTGACACAAGGTAGAGAATTGAGTTACATTTTCATGCTACACGTGTTTTACTCAAATTTGGTATATTTGTGGGTTCAATATGAGAAAAATAAAAAGAAAACTTTGACTTTTCTTTATTTTGGTTTGGTTTTGCCTTAAATTCGACCTTGGCATGTTTTGATCTATATATAATATTTTGAGCCATTTTAAGACTGCTTTATTTTATGTAAAACTTTTAGCTCTAGAGCTCTAAGGAGAGAGAATCTTTTGAACCCATGTTTTATCTCTTTAATTAACTATGCAGAATTTATCATTTATCTTGTGTTCTTTGATTGTCTTAGTAGATTCATAGTTAGGTTTTAGGGTTTCAAAGGAATTTATGAAAATGATAGTTTATGGTTGTTAGAAAGAAAATATGCATTAGATTTATTCACTTAGACTGTTTTTATTACTTGGAATTGGTTGATCACCTAAATTATGATCTTAGGTTAATTGAATGCAGAGGAGTTCATCTCTTGAAAAATAATCTATGTGAGCAAAGTGACTTTAGCCAGCGAGAGTTGATGTTATTACCCTTTATGAACCTATGCAAACTTAATGCATATTTAATCTCTTAGACTCAAAGAGAGTTCTCTAAGTTGTTAGACATAGGCCTCGATTGGTACAGCAGATGAAGAAGCGTGATATCTTTAGTATGCTCTCATTAAATTTTTTAATAGTGATTGGTAGAGCAGTAGCAGTATACAATTTTAAAATTATCATAAAATTAGTATATAATATATTTATTTTAAAATAATATATATTAAATTATAATATATATTAATAATATATTTTATTAAAAATAATGAATCTTATATAATTATAAAATTAAATTAAATTTTAAATATAAAATATTATTATTTAAAAATAAATGTAAATATTATTTTAAAATATAAATTTATTTTTGGATGTAAAATAATTTTGATATTATTAAATAAAATAAAATAATTATATATAATTTATATATAAATTATCATTATTAATCTATTGGTAGAGCAGTAAATGACTCATATAATATTATCAGAAAAATTAATATATGACATATAATTTATTTTTTATAAGTTATATTATATTTCAAAATGTGAAATATTGTTCTTTTAAAAGTTAAAATAATTCATCACAACTTTAATTTTTAAAATGTAAATTTATTTATTTTATTATGAAACATAATTTTTATATTATTAAATAAAATATATTAATTATATATAATTATTTTTAAATTTTTATATATTTTAGCTGCAAATGCTCTAAGCTCCATATGAGGCATTGAGTAAAGAGCATTTGGAGCATTAGCATCTTGTAAATGCTCTTGTAAATGTTTTGTGATAAATGTTGATTGGATAATACGAGCATAATGCATGCTAATGCTGCCAATCATACCCTATGGGTATGATTGGCGAGCATTAGCATTATGTTCGTCATTATCCAATCAACATTTATCACAAAAGCATTACAATAGCATTTACAAGATGCTAATGCTCTCCAATGCTCTTTACTCAATGCTCTCATATGGAACTTTAGAGCATTTGCATTTGAAATATATAAAATTTTAAAATAATTATATATATTTGATATATTTAATTTAATAATATAAAAAATATGTTCATAATAAAAAATAAATTTATATTTTAAAAAGAAAAGTTGTGATTAATTATTTGAACTTTTAAAAAGAACAATATTTCAAATTTGAAATATAATACAACTTATATAATTACACATATCATTCATTACTTTTAATAAAAAATAAAATAATATATATTTATATATTATATATTAGAAATTAAACGTATCTATATTATTTATAAAAAATAAATTATATGTCACATATTAATTTTTCTGATAATGTTCTATGAATCATTTACTACTCTACCAATAGATAAATAATGATAATTTATATATAAATTATATATAATTAGGTTATTTTATTTAATAATATCAAAATTATTTTATATCCAAAATAAATTTATATTTTAAAATAATATTTACATTTATTTTAAATAATAATATCTAAAATTTAAAATTTTATTTAATTTATAATTAAATAAGATTCATTATTTTAATAAAATATATTATTAATATATATTATAATTTAATATATATATTGTTTTAAAATAAATATATTATATACTAACTTTTATGATAATTTAAAATTGTATCTTTCTCTACCAATCACTTTATTAAAAAATTTAATGAGAGCATATCTTTCGCTCAATCTTTCTTTCTTCATCTGCTGTACCAATCGAGGCCATAGTAGTTTGACCCATAAGAGTTGAAAGATTATACAACTGTGCTTTGAGTTAATATAATACTGAATTGATTTTCTGATAAATTATCTATATTCATGATCTGATTTATTGTGATTTCCTTAATGGCCTACACTTTTATTTCTTTGTTTATATCGTTGATTATTTTCTGCTTATGAATATAAATGTTTCTCTTTTTTTTTTTTGTTTTACCCTAGCATTGTTTTACGTAGACTTGTGTCTCTTATTTGTTTTACCCTAACATTATTTTCGTAGACTTGTTGTGTAACTATGGTGTGAAGTTAATTCTAGAGTGGTTCACTATGCACTTGCGCTATATTTTTAATGTCAAAACTTAATTGTATTAGTCTAGTAGAAATTCCAAAACAGATGCACATATTTAATCAAATTCGACAATGGATATAAATTTAAGCATAACTTATATGAAACCAATTTAGTTACAGTTAATCACTTAGTAGAGTTGCAATATCTGAGGAGCTTTTATGTAGGCGTTTATGTTAATAGCTTATAACTAGTTTTTAAGGTCTTGTTTTTTAATGCGTTTAATCAACTAAAATTATATATTTATAAGCCAAGTTACAAAAAATAAATTATATATTTATAGGTGAATAAAGAATTCAATTCTTCTTTGATCATGATATTCTTCAGATTCATTTAAACGGTTCAGAAAATTGGTTAAAACAACCTTGTTTACAACCAAGTTTATTTGTTATCAAACATTATAAAGAGTAGCAAATTCCAATAGAAAAGATATAACAATATAAAAACATATAAATAGAAAAGTACATTTAGTTTTTAGGCATTATGTTAGAAATGACCAAAACAATGCCTGAGAGATTGTCAATGTCAGAGATCTGCTTTAAAAGTTGTGGATTAGGTTTAACACTTGGTAACTCAGAGTTGCACGAGTCTCCGTCTGTCATCGCAGCCGAGACTTTAATGTTTAAACTGGCATTGTCCTTGGCTTCCAAAGCTTTGATGGCCGCATCGAACTCGCCAAGTGCATTTTTATAATTTTCTAAACATTGAATATAAATATTCTTGGAACGAGGATCAGCCGTGCTTTTTGCTAGTGACTCGAATTGCTTTTGTGTGACTGAGGCATCTTGTGATGCATCATTGATCAAAAACTTTGCGACATCAAAAAGATCCAGTGTTTTGGTCGCAGGAGTCGATTTAAAAAAGTTTAAACAAAATGAAGGATTCTTCGTTTTTGAGCAGATGGTGCTTATATCACCTTCTGAAATTTTCATAGTGAATCTTCCGTATGATGATGATGTAACAAGAAGCAAAAACACTACCAAAGAAACCATTGGAAACTTATTTTTCACATACAAACCCATTGTTTATGTCTATGTTTTTAATATGATCGAGTACGATTTCTTGTACTTTAAGAACATTTGTAAGATTTATATAGACTGAAATAAACTCTATCAACATTGAAGTCAAATGTCAACATATATTTTGTTTGGTAAACATGTTTGATTTTGTACCATAATATGGTTATTGTTCCTATAGGATGAAATCTTGTCCTATAACATGTTTGTTTCCTCAGCGCGCATCTGCTGATTTTACTAATTACAAGATTTCATTCTTGTCTTTTTTTTTAAGAAAAAAAAGATTTCATTCTTGTAAAAAAAAATTAAATAGCATTATCTGCAAAAAATCTTCTCTTTTTAGTAGCAAACGAAGTGATATTTTTACTCAATTTTTTATGTATTAAATTAAAAAATATATTTAACATTTCTTAAAGTTGATTGTTAAATTAATATTATTTAAAATTCTAATGCTAGTATTGTAATGTGTCTATCAAATTGTCAATATAAACACACTTTTAAACTACTAGATCTTGTTACATGCATGCCATGCATGGAAATAAGGCCATCCTTATCAGGGGGTTCTTCAGAATAAATAAACTGTAAAAAAGGCAAAAAGTAGGAGAAAAAAAAGATCAAATGTGGAAAATGGTTTCTTGCAGAGACATACTCTAAAAAAAAGTTTGACATACTCATCAAACTGTGGCACATGACTAGTGGATACACCTGTCTGTAACAGAAATAACCTAATTAAAATGTTAAAATATCAATATATTTTTTTGTTTTTAAGAAACTTAGATAATATCTGCTGTTGCTCAAATGCTTCAATGCTAAAATTGGTATACCAATTTTAAACTACCCTTTATCCAAATAGCCCAACTCATTTGATAAATAGATAGATTGATTCAACTCATAAATATTATTATTTCTTGGCAAAAAAAAATAACTTATATAATATTAATTATTTATTTTTTAATGAAAACTGCAATTTTTGGGGTAGATTTTAATCTCCTAGACATTATTAGAGAAGTGATTTGTACACATATCTTCACCATAATCATTCTGATTAAAAAAAATAACATGTCACTCAAAAAAGATAACATTGCTTAAAAAATTAGTGACATGACATCAGACGAATTGTGACATGTAAATTTCCTTGTAAAGATTTATATTCTTTGGCAAAAACATTTTAAATATGGTAATGACTAATAACTCATATATCATAATTAATGTAAATTTTCCATATAATTATTTTTGGTAAGACTATTAAAATATATTAATAACTCATATATCACTATTAAAATAGTATATATATATACATATATATTTCACATTAATAAGCTAAATAAGATTACAAATATAATTTTTACATCAAATTATGTATTATATTTGTATAAATATAATTGTAAATGTGCAACAACAAATACAAAACTAAAGTAACACTAATAAAAAAAAAGAAGATAATTAAATGATTAAAATTTTATTTAAATTTATTTGTTGATTAGGTTAATTAACAAATTGATTTCCGAGTTTAACATATTATAAATAAAACAGACAAAATCTCAAATTTATTAGAATTTATATTTACATATAAATATATATGTATATATTTAAAACTAGATGATAAGATATATATTTAAAATAAAAAATCATTAAATATAATATAATATAAGTAAAAATATTTTTATAAAATGTTAATTTTAACTTTATTGGAATTTAAATAAAATCTAATTGATATAGCTAAATCAAATCAAAAGAAATAAGACTAAAAAATATATGTCTATGATTTTGTATAAACCACTGAAATTAAAATATTAAAATAATAATGATCAGATATAAATTGATTATTTTTTAAATAAAAATATTAGATTTAAAATTATTATTTCTGCACATGGCGCAGGAAAACTCATTTAATAATTGTAGGTAAACATGTTTTATAAAATTTTACCTATAAATTTTAATAATTTTAATTGTATTTAAGAATATGTATGTATATATTTAAAATTATAATTTTGATAGATTTTCTATCTATTTTGGTTAAATATATTAAATAAGCTTGTATAAAATTAAAAACAATTGGCATAAAAATGTATAATTATCAAAATAAAAATTAGAAATTGTATAACATGGTTTATGGTTCTGATAGAAAATATAGCTTATGATTTTGGTAAAAGAAATAAAACTAGGTGTTTCATGTACCATGTGCAACAATAGAAATTTTAAATCCAAATTGTATTTAAAAATATTTTTTATTATTTTAAATTTTATTATTTTCTTACCAATATTTTAAAATAAATTTTGATTTAGTTGAACATAAAATTAAGATAAATTAAACAATATTTTTTATTTTAATTTATATTTAAAATAATATGTTTATATTTTAAAATTATATCTTTTATCAATTTCTTTTGGATAAAATATATTAAATCAACTTGCACAAAATTAATTAAAAATTTGATAAAAATGTTTTAAAATTATCAAAATTTAAACTAAACAACATTTCTAAAATTTGTAGAAATATAAAATAACTAATGATATTATGATTAAAAACTATAATTTTTTTAAAAAATCGTAAAAAAAACTGGAAAATATCATTTGGCACTAAAATTGTCTAATTATAAAAACAGAAATAATTAATATTTCGAAAATTTGAAAAAAAACTATTATATTATTTTATGTTATATTTGAATAGATTTACTACAATATTTTAAGAAAATTACCAAAAAAATAAATTAGCATTAAATGTAATTATCCATGTCATATTTAGCTATACGTCATGTCATCTTTCTAGTATGCGATGTCATATTTATTTAGTAAAATTAATTGTAGCGATGATATGTCTCAAAATCACTTTGCAAATAATATCTAGGGGTTATACAATTTTTTTTTTTTTTGCGATTTTGACCGAAAATATGGTTTTATGGTTTTAATGAGAAACTGTTGTTGTCGGGTTTGACAAAAAAGTGATTTTAGGTTTTAGAAAATTTGGCGGAAATAACAGGGAGTGACAACGTAGTTTATGTATTTCGATCAAGTTGTTTGTTATAGAATCTCGATTTGTATGATGAGTTTCAATAAATAAGAACTCGATAATAAGAATAACTCTCTTATTAATTTCTTAAGGAAAATTACTCAAAACCTTAAGCTCTCAATCTCGATCACAAAACTCATAAGTTATGCAACACTCTTGCATCTCTTTATATATAAACTTAATTTCCTAAACTCATTAGGTATAACATATTTGGATATTTTCCTAATCCTTTCGTGAACCATAACTCGGTAGGATTAGGTTGCTTGCTCCTCAAACTAACTTCAAGCTTACTCCAACAATCTCCCCCTTAAGCTTGAAATCCATCAACAAATTTTCAATGATACCTCTCATCTTCTTGAGCTTCAATTTCCCAAACTCTTTCATCATGACGTCGACTCTCTGTTCACTCTCGGGTATAAGCCGATGTAACTCTTGAAACCATATAGCATATTGTTTCATGGCTTCAGTCCCTGCCATGTTTTCTGTTTCACACGAAGATAACACAACAGTCTCTTGTTTGCTCGAACACCACGTAATTAAACTTTCACCAACACAAAAGATATGTCTTGTCGCGCTCTTGCCATCATTCTCTTTTACTCTCAGAAAATCATTCTCATGAAGAATGCTTTGAAACTCAGTTTCTTTTTCCAGCATTTTCGAGTTCAATTTCAAGCTTTCAGCTCTTGCTTCTCTAAGAGCTTCCTGAAGATAAATCGCATCATCTTCCACTTCTTTGAGATAATCTCTCATCAGAGACTCTTTCTTCAATGCTCCATCAGTTTCTTCACTTATCCTTTTCACCAAATTACCCAACCTGTTCGTTTCTCTTCTCATTGAACAATTTTCTTCATCAAACTTCTTCACGTCATTAAACAAACCGGTCTCTCTCACCTTGATTTGTTCCACCTCACTGACTTGCGTGACTTCAGTCATGTTCTTGTAATGTTCTACTTGTATCTCGTAATCCTGACCACCTAGACTCAACAATTCTTCTTTCAACACGCGTGCTTCACTCCACACTTGGTGTAACACTGAAGCTAAACTCTGCATAGCTATCTCGCTCTTCTCCTCTTCCACTTTCGACCTGATATTAATCTTCTCTTCCAGGATGATGTGATTTTTCTTTAAATCCTGTTTCTTCTCCTTTTCGACTGTTTCAAGTTCACTCTTCATTGCCTCTTTCTCAACCTTATATAATAATTCTGCAGCAGTCTCTAGCAGTTGCTCTGATTTATAGAGATCTTGACTTTGCCTAAGCCCCACCATCGCCATTAACTTGGCCTTATTTTTGAGATCAGTCATCTCAGACACCACAGCGTGCATTAATCTTTTATTTCTTCCTTCTAGCTGTTTCGTCAAAGACACCAGAGAGTCCGAGTCGGCTCTCTTCATCATGTTGGCTTCCTCTAACTGTTCCTGCAATTCTATGGCTTTGTTGCACCACTGGTCAGCAGATCTGTGGGCATAAGAATTTGCCATCTTCAAAACTTCTATCTCAGCATTAAGTTTCACAATGATCTTATCACGTTCTTTAACATCTGCTCAAATCTTCTCGCATACTTCAGGTCCCTCAAGATGCTCACAAGGTCATCGATACTGATCCTTGTGCATCCAGGTACGCCAAACTCTATGATATTGTGGCCAAGGAAGTGAAGAGAGGAGTCTTGCTCGCCTTTGTAGATAACACGCTGCTCCTTCACCGGAACCTTTACTTTTAGCTCGATTATGTGGTGGAGCTGCTCCACTGCATTGTTCTTGTTGGCGTAGATCACTATTGTTTTCCCTCCAGACATCATCCTCACGAAGATATGCAATCGAGTCGACTCGGAACGACTCGTTCACTGGGCGCTGACCTCACGCCTCTTCATCTTGTTGAGGAGATTCTCGACACCGTTGTCATCGAGCTTCCGTTTGTGCTGATTCCTTAATGCATCCCTCTCCTCCTGGATGTTATCAAGTTCGCCTCTGAGGTACACTGAGAAAGTCTCCTTTTGACAATTAATGGACTCTGTATTTTTTCGTAACTCTTCCCTTTTTACGTCAAAGTGCTCCCACTCAATTTCCTCATGAAGTTTACTCGCTTCATCAAGATTTATCAACCAATCTTCCGTATGTTTAGTCAAGTTGGCATCTGTTTCTCTGACTATTCTGCTCAAGTATTTTTGCCACTATAGAAATTTTAGAAATTTTTATCTCTTCTTCCTTCTCTTTGAGTGCTCTCTGAAGTGTATTTATGTCATCTTCTTGTCTCTTGGCGTTCTCGTTGGCTTGGCTCAACAGCTGTGACTTGTTTTCAAATACTTATTCTGAATTTGTCTAAATTATTGAAACGTGACCATGAGTATCTAGCTACAGTGCAGAAGAATGATCCAAAGAAGAAGAGTAGCAAGAAGGTAAAGCTGATCGTGGAAGATGTAAAAATTAATAACTCTAGTGCTGTTTTAAATTTCAGAATCTTGGATCCATTGAGGGAGAAGCTTAAGGAGAAGGGTATTGAAGTTCTTTCTAGGTTTCAAGCCATGACTTTTGATATGGTTCTTGATGATACTAATCTTGCTGAAAGGGCTCGTACTGGTCAGGGTAAAATTGTGTTACCTATAATGGAGTCTTTGATCAATGGACCTACAAAGAAAAAAAAGAAGCAAAAGGATAGTAAGAGTGGTGAGATAATCTTCGAAGGTTCTCTGAAGCATGAGAGCCTACAAAAGGAACTGAAGCGGGCGAGCCTGAAGTTAACTTCACAGGCCAGAGAGATTAAAGAGTTAAACCATAAGCTTGGGGAAAGATACAAGAAACTTCCTGATATGCAGTCGTCCTTTCACTTCAAAGAACCAGAGACGGATCGAACGCGTTTTGAGTTTTCAATCAAAAACAAGAAGGTTTCTGTGGTGGTTTCTGAATTTGTCCACTCGTATCTGAATTTCGTGGTGGTTTCTGAATTTAACCGAATAATCTGTCCACTCAGAGACTTTATCAACTCTGATCTCCTCCTCTAGGTCAGAAGCTTCTTCGTCGGATTTGTCTTCTCTGTCCTCTTCGTTTTTTTCTTTATACAGAAGGTAGCCCCTCTTCCAAGCTTTTCCTATCCTTTTATAATACTCTTCACCGTCTTTAAACGCTAAAGGATCTCTCATGATCTCATGTTTTTTCTTAGTCTCCACAGTCATTATATCAAACTTGACAACGAACTCAACTTCAATGCTACTCCATAGATTTGTTGTATGTGTCTTCCAGTTAGAACTAGAGTCGTTGATCAAGTGCTCAGCCTCTTGATCCTCTTTTTGTATCTTCTCCTTATTTTTCTTCCTTTTTTTCTTAGGTTTGCGCGCTGTATTTACCAGATCACGATCATCAAAACGCTTTCTCTTTCCCGTGTTTCTCTTGGCACCATCATCATCACTGTTGACAATTGCTTTCTTGTGGCTTCGACTTCCTTCATTAACTTTGGAGTTTTCGATGTTTACTATCTCTTTATCCATGTTAGGCTCCGGTGAGTTTAAGTTGGATAAATTTTCCGCCATAAGCATTATAATTCGCCGTGATGCTGATATGATCGAAATATCCCCCATGGTTTTATTAAGCTTTGTTCCGTTTATAGCTTTTTAACCAGGCTCAATTTCGATTTGTATGATGAGTTTCAATAAATAATAAATAAGAACTCGATAATAAGAATAACTCTCTTATTAATTTCTTAAGGAAAATTACTCAAAACCTTAAGCTCTCAATCTCGATCACAAAACTCATAAGTTATGCAACACTCTTGCATCTCTTTATATATAAACTTAATTTCCTAAACTCATTAGGTATAACATATTTGGATATTTTCCTAATCCTTTCGTGAACCATAACTCGGTAGGATTAGGTTGCTTGATCCTCAGACTAACTTCAAGCTTACTCTAACAGTTTGTTCAGTCAGCTCTTTGTCCATCTTCGTACTACTTAGTACTTTTTTACATCATACAACTACTAATTATGGAAAAATAAAGAAATAAAAGAAATTTATTTTTTTCAGTAAAAAAAAAGAAATAAAAGAAAGACTTGAACAAAAAATAAGTTGAAAACAAAGTTTGACTCGGAAAAACTCGCTTTGGTCAAGTAACAACCCTTCGCCTACTTTGATTTCTCGTTCGATCAAACTACTTTGTTGAATGGGTAAACGAGTTGACCTAATGGATCTTTAGGTCGAATAGTTGGATCATCCATGAAATTGGTTAGCCCAAAGAATGATTTGTCCAATTATTCATGGTTTGATTGATGATATTCATCTAAGGCTGAAAGATATCCAACCAACCTTTTCTACTATTTCTTCTTTCTGGTCCATAGTTCTCACAGAGACCACAACCTCCTGACAAATCCTTTTTTTCCTTGCTCAGGTTATTGGTCCATCCTCCTTAGATACTTCTGTTAAGAGATTGGTATGAACCCATTGAACAAACTGAGTGTTCATGGACCAGAGGCTACTGGTGAAGTGGTGATGAAGGACCATCTCACCAAATCCTTTTCCTGTTGAGATGTCGAGTTCTAAGACACTTCTCGGGGAAATTGATTGGTTGTGATAATTCATTTTATCAAAACAAACTTTTTATTTTCTTAATATTTATTTTAAAATAATAATAAAATTTTAATGAATATTAAAATATTGTTACATATTATTATTATTATTATATATTTTTAGAACGAAATAGTTAAATTATATAATATATTTTCAAAAGCATAATTACATAGTACACCAAATAAAAGTATATTTAAATGTATAATATACCAACTATTTTATAATTTTAAATAAAATATTAAAACGAGATGATATTTATATTATGTACTTATATGGTGACTGGTTAACTTATTTTCCCGTAAATTTTAAATGCATTCATTTAAACTAAAGAAGCGTTTAGATGAAATAAAACGTCTTATTCAATAAAATGGTATAAATATTATAATTATATAAATATATTGTCAACAATTATATACATTGAAATATGTAATCCTATCTCTTATTAAAAATTTGAACACTTTGTGCAGACTAATATCCAAAATTTTGATTTAATGTTATTTTAATTTAAATATAAATTATATACACATTTTAAGTTAAAGTTAGAGATTATCTAAATTCAATATTTAGTTGGAAATTAATATATTTAATACTATTTTTTGTTTCAACGTTTTATTTAGTGGATGTAGATTTTGAATCAAAATATTTTCTTTAGTATTAACAAAATTATCAATAGACAATTTGGATATGAAATCATATACTCTTTTACTTGTGGATTGAAAAGAATCTCAATGCATTGAAGGTATTAGAAATAGTAATAGCTCATAAAACAATAATACCCAATAAACAGTATATCAATACACTACTAAAAGTAGAATATGCTCAACATATAAGGTGTCCACGTGGGCATAAAAAATCCACCAATCATGAAGTCTGTTTTTCCATGTCATTATTCTATATTTGTATAACAAAACGGGCTATCATGTTGGACTGTTAACACTTTCGTAATGGCTGGCCCACTGTTGACACATTTTTCCTATACGTAGGGCACGTATCAAAGTCAAACATATCGACTCTTCCACTTACCATTCTCTGAAAATAAACGTTATCACATTCATCCTTGATCAATTGATTGTTTTCTTTACTCCCCTCTTTATGAATTTGTTTCACCTCCATTTGTTTATTTTCTGTATAAATCCAACCAAAATACACAACCTTCGCTGAAGAAGTTGAAGCTATGATAAAGAAATCCAACGGGAAGTCTAACGTCTCCACCAGAAAGTATCCAGCCGAATGGGAACTACGGTTCTGATTAATCCATTTCGTTTGAGCTGTTTGGTAGATGTGTGGTTGCAGAGTTGCAGAAACGGGGCAAAGTTTATTCTGAGTATCTCCAGGCTTTCTCCTTCACGTAATCTTCATTTCCTTTTTATTGTAAGATTTAAATCGCTATAATTGATAATATAACCATAATTAAATTGATTGAATGATTGCTCTGTTTCGTTTGGTTAAGTAATTGAATGATTGCTCTGTTTCGACTCTGGAGTTTGATGGTTTATAATGAGAACGATGATGATTGCGCAGGTCTTGGTGAAGATAAAACAGTGATGATCAATCTGAGGCAAGAGTCAAAAAACCCAATATCTTTGGAGAATCTGTTTGAGGTAGTGGTTGATGATCTACAGAGTCCGAACGACAATCTTCTCTCGGTTAGTACTCAGTACCTCGGTATCATTTTTACTTCTACACCGTGTCTTAAAACGAGAGCTTTAGTGTTAGATGTAAATGCCTTTTCTATGTTTATAGATTGTTGGTGCAGAAAACCCGGTTCTGATATCTGCGGCTGAGCAAATTTTCAGTGCTGGTGGTAAGAAAACGAGAGCTTTAATATTTATGTGTATGGTCTGAAGCAGTTATAACTAACTTCACAAGGGACCATGCAAGTAGCTTATGTAAGAAAACGAGAGCTTTAGTATTTATGTGTATGGTCTGAAGCAGTTATAAATAACTTCACAAGGGATCAGGCAAGTAGCTTATGAAACCATGAAGCTAGAATATCTTTTTCTTACAAGAGGTGGTTTGGTGCAGGTTAACTACTTCCCTTCAAGGTATGACCCGGTTCGCCATGCAGAGAAGTATCTAACTCCACCTGCAGTCTGCTATGGAAAACATGAGAGGGTCAGTAATCAACTCAAACTTGAATTCAACTCTGTTTCAGTTTCTTAAGGATTGTCCAGACAAGAAAACATATGATCTAAAAGTTCAAAATCTGTTTTGCAGTGTATTATTGAGAAAGAGAACAACTTCAAGGAGCATGGAGATAGATACCGTTCCTTCACACCAGACAGGTACACAACTACACATTGTTTTTAATATTTTATTTTTGGTGATACTCAATACATTTACATGTTTATTGTTTTATGGTTGGTTTCTACTTCAGGCAAGAGCATTTCATCGGTCGATTGATTGATGCTCTATCAGACCCTACCATCACACATGCAATCTGCAGCATCTGGATATCTTACTGATTCCAGGTATATAATCTGAAAATTTTCTTTTACTGTCATTGTATCTTTCCTTGAGCCTTAAACATTTAAACAAATTTGTGAAGTTTTTTAAACATTTTTTTTGAATTATAACATTTTGACACTGATTGGCTAACGATGTGTGAACCAGGCTGATAAGTCACTGGGACAGAAGCTGGCAAGCCGTCTGAACGTGAGACCAATCATCTAAAACGAGTGAACAAGATTCTCAATTGCTCGTTGTTTGGTTCCAACAGACAAGAGAAGAAAGATGGGAAGAGATCAGATGTGCCATGATATAATCTTCATCATGTGGATCTTGTGTGTTGTGTTGTAATGGGTGAGTTATCACATAGGGTCGCGTTTAGTTTTTAATTGGGTAAGTGGGTTGCTTTAGGTTTTTATTGGCGAGATGGGCCGCTAGTGTGAGAGAAATAAATCACTGCCCATTTTGGCCTTTTGACCCGCATAGTTTTGGCGAGTGACCCACGAAACTTTCTAAAATGACCCACAACAAACGATCCACAGACTTAGCGACCCTCGCCAGTCTCAAGTTTTCTCACGTGTGAGAACTAAATAAGGTTTTTTTTTTGGTGACCGGTAAAAAAGGTCAAAGGTCAAAAATTGTCCTTTCACCTTATCTTTTCCCGCCATTTACTGTTTTCTGATCTTTGTGGCAATATTAATAAACTATTTTTTGTGTGTTCTTACTCGGTAATGGTGAGATTAAGTTATAACTGGTGGACAACAAAAAGAAGTGACCCTAAGAGAAGAAGATATTTTCATCCTCTGAGGCCGTCGATCTGCATCCACCGTAACTGAAAAGGATGGAAACAATTATCGGTGGTCGGAGCGTAGGGTCAAGTAGTGTTGGTAAAGGTAAGGAAACCAGTACCAACACCGGCGAAGGTACAGTGTTCGAGCTCAAAGCTTCAGTATTTGTTTTTATAAATGTGTGCTTCCTCTATTTAGCAAATGACCATAACGGGTTCTCATTTTTGGATCGTAGGTCTGTGTAATTCCTGCATTGTGGTTATGGCTGGGAGGTGGATAATGTTTGACAATGGAGTTTGGGATTTCAAGATAGATAATGATAGAATGGGTAGAGCTGTCGATTCCTCCAGAATTAGAGGTGCTGACGAGTTAAAAGTCAGTATTCTAGCTGCGTATGGGCTTTCGGGAAGGGAAGTCTCAGCCGAAATTTCCTATTGGCTGAATGATGGAGAGAGTGAAATGGTGGGCACAGGGGCTGCTCCCGTGGAGATAGCAACGGACAAAGATTTCAGGATTTTCAAGGCTCTTCACCGGGCAGACAAGTCTGTTAATCTCTTCATAACATTCAGAGAGTGTGCTTCAGGAGAAATGATATTTCTAAGGTCCGAACGACTAATTGCGTCCCAAGTGAATGGACCCCTTGGACCTCCTGATGAAGATTTAGTTTTTTTCATGCAAGTAGAAGCAATTGAAGCATGCTACAAACATAAGTCTCAGTCTGGTGGCATGGTTGCAACGTCAAAAGGTCAAGATAAAAGCGGAGAACCTCTTGGCGAAGGGAGTGGGGCTAATACAGAGAGTTGCGAGCAAGAAAAGGGAAATGCATGTGGAGATGACATGCCAGTGGATAATGGAGAGAATAAGGGAGGCAATGTCGGAGAAGGCTGCGGAGTAAAAACGGCGTCAGATAATCTGCCTCAACAACTCTGTGTCGAACAAGATACGAGAACGTCATGTCCTGAAAAGATGGCAGTGGACAGAGCAAACAATAGGGAAGCTAACAAAGTAGCATCCACTGGAGATATGGAGGTGGACGCAGGAGATAACATGGAAGATGTTTCGGCAGAAGATGAAGGCGATGATGCCGATTACGACTACAGTGCCTGGGATGATTATGTTCGTAACGATTGCCTGACGGACGACGACGACGATTTTGAAGAAGGTCCAGGCAAAGGAAAAAGTGGTGGACACTCTGGTGGTAAAGGTATTCGGCGTTCTGGCCCTATTGGCGGCAGAGTGTCTGGTAAATCGGCGTTGGGTAGGAATCAACGATCGCGTGGCGGTGGATCTAAATCAAACAAAAACGATTTGAAGCGGAGACGTTCAAATCGTTTTACCGATGGAGAAAGCGATTATATATCAACCTCCAGATTGTACACGGAAGTAACAGAGACAGAGGAAGGCGTTGATGTTGTTCTTGTGACGCCACCTAAATTGAAAAACCAGCACACACGGGTGACTGGAGATAATGATGATGATGATTTTGTTGACCCTCCTATCCCCCCGGCGACCGCATTTCATGGTGGAGAAGCACCCTCCAAATCAGGAGAAAATGTGAGTGTTACTCCTCCAGACGTTGGGGCTTCGCAGAATCAAGCAACATAACCAGTTGAAAGTTGTGATGTATTTCTGGAAACTCCCCCAATTCAAAAGAACACTCCCCCAAATCAAAATAACACGCAGAACCGTGAGATCGAAGATGAGGACGATGTTGATCCTCCTGTCACCGCAACTAGACAAGTTCAGGGTGGAGAAGCATTCATGAAAGGGATACAAGTACAAGAAATGTATGGATATAATGATGTAGATGCTGTGTATAATGAAATGGATGGAAGTAGTTGCCAGCCTCTTGACATTGACTTCAGCAAAGAGGACTGTGACATATACGTCGGAAGGACGTTCAAAGACAAATCGGAGTGCAAGTTGACGTTGGCTATCTATGCAATTGCGAAGGTGTGCACTTTTAAGCTGAGGCATTGTAAAACCCGAATCACGGCGAAATGCCACGAAAAAGAATGCAGCTGGAGAGTATTGGCAGTTAAACTCGGTGATTCTCCAACTTATCTGGTTAAGAAGGCAATTCTTAACCATGTATGCGTAGCCGATGTTCGTGGAAAGTATAGAAAACATGGAACAGCCAAAGTGCTTGCAGCTCTATTGTGCTCGAAATACGAGAGGCTCTACTCTGGACCGTGTGCTATGGAACTTCCGGAAATATTGCGAACGGAATTTAATTATACATGCTCATACTGGAAAGCGTGGAAAACTAAAGAACTAGCGATTGCGTCTGCGCAAGGAACAGA
This sequence comes from Brassica nigra, assembly GCA_016432835.1. Classification (NCBI taxonomy): domain Eukaryota; kingdom Viridiplantae; phylum Streptophyta; class Magnoliopsida; order Brassicales; family Brassicaceae; genus Brassica; species Brassica nigra. The sequence goes on from CM028249.1 coordinate 48,950,554, forward strand.
TGATATTTCTTACAAGATGCTACCACAGTACTTCCATGTACTGAAGCTTGCAAATCCTGGAACAATCACCGATATTAAAACGGAAATCGATAAAGAAGGAAAAACAAGGTTCAAGTATACATTCATGTCCCTGAAAGCATGCATCGATGGGTTGGAAGCACCTGCGGAAGGTCCTAGTGGTGGACGGCACCCACATGTTTGGGAAGTACAAAGGTTGTTTGCTAAGTGCCAACGGACAAGATGCTAACAGCCGCATATTCCCGATTGCTTTCGCAGTAGTGGAAAGCGAGAACACCGAATCTTGGACATGTTTTTTCGAGAGGTTATCTACTATTGTTGAGGATGGTTGTGATTTAAGTATCATATCAGATAGATGCGCAGCCATTTTTGCAGCGAAAGAGAAATGGTACCCTCGTGCACACCATGGTATTTGTCTCGTACACCTTCAGTAGAACGTTCAGGAAAAGTACAAGGGGAAGCAACAGAAGGCTATGGTTGGGAGAGCAGGGGAAGCATTCAAAGTTTCAGACTTTAACGATATAATGGACCTCATTAAACTCACGGATTGGAGATGCTGAGATTATTTGAGAAAATCAACAAGAAGCTTTGGACACGTTCACATTTCAAAGGGGAGAGATTCAACGTGATGACTTATAACGCTGCTGAATCGTTGAATAAAGCTCTTCTACCGGCTTGTGATAGTCCTATAATGGCATTGCTAGAGTTTATTCGGCGGAAGCTGTGTACATGGTATGAGAGTAGACGCTGCGAGATCAGTAAGATGAAGGGAAATGTTCAAGATAACATTGAGAAAATACTGGTTGAACAGCTAGTACTGTCAACGGGCCTTCTAGTTTTGCCATGTTCCACTTGGGTATTCGAAGTTACGCACAAGCCAACTGGATTTGGTTTCACGGTTGATCTGGATAAACGAACTTGCACTTGCCTCGAGTTCCAAAAGCTTGGTTTGCCATGCCGACATGCCATTGCTGCTGCTTATGTGCGTAATATGCAGTACAACATGTTTGTTTGCAAACACCATGTCAAAGAAACATGGGCTGAAACAGTTAGGGGTATCATACTTCCGGTTCTGGATCCAAAGGATGTTCAAGTGCCAGCAGAAATACTAAAGGTTGATATTTATCCACCTACGACCAAAAGAACCAAGGGAAGGCCAGGAATCAAACATAAACTGTCAGTCGGAGAGGTTCCGGTAAGACTGCTAAGTTCACCTTTAGCTAATACTTCAGTTAATGTTCCAATTATTTATACTTTATTGTTTATAGCAGGGGACGAGTAAAAAGAATAAGCCGAACAAGTGCTCCAATTGTTTTAAGGAAGGTCACAAGAAGACAACATGCAAGGAAGTTAAGCCCTGAAGGCAATTGCTTGTTACTTGTAATTTTGGAAAAAAACGTCTAACCTTATTTTCGATGTGATTTTATTTCGGAACACCGATGAACCCGTGTTTTGTTGGACATGGTGTACTGCTAAACCTTTGAGGTGTACAAGGTTAACGAGGTGTACCGCGTAACTTTTAAGGTGTACGAGATTTGCATACAAAAAATATTATGGTTGTAACACATTTGTTGTACATCTATAGTTGAGATGCATACCGTTACTAACATAAGTAGATATTATATCCGAATAACGTCCCATTAAAGTGGGAAAATACAGTAATTAGAGTAGCAACCGAAAACAATACGTAGAGTAGCAACCGAAAACAGTACTTAGAGTAGCATAGAGTTTAGCAAAATATTGTAGACGGAAACTGAAACTATAACATGAAATTATAGTTATCCGCTATCGGAATTGATACGACCTCTTCTCCCCCTACGTAGTGAAAGGTCTGCCTCGACTCCGTTAATATTAAGAGGCTCACCAATTAGGGGTTCATCACCTGGAAGAGCCAAAATCTCCCTCTGAAGATAGAGAATCTGATAGATCAAGTTGGGGAGAACAATTTTCTTGTCGGCATCAGAGTCACGAGACATTTCGATTACCTGGTCGTACACCAATCGACCAAAGTCTATTGGCATGTTTCTTACAAACGCATAGAGAAAACGAAGACGTTTTTTTACCATTGCATCCACATGGAAACCAGGGAGCCAGTTTAGCTCACACAGTTTGTAGAGGCAAAGATACGGTGGGAGGAGCTGTGTTAGCGAGAATGTCTCCCAGCGATTACAGCGACCACCGGTTAGGAACGTAATTGCCTGCACCAGATTATCATCCTACCATGTGTGAGAGTTTTCCACAATTGGAGTCATAAAGAGTTGATTAATCACGACGGGGTCGAAATCGAAACGGCAGCCCCTGATAAAAATGCCCACATCCAAACCGTATAGGTTGGAGATGAATTCCCTAACCACTTTTGGACAGAAAGACCGCACATGCAATAGAGTGTACATCCACCCAACACTGTCTACTATTGTGCGAGCTTCAGCAAAAGCCGGATCATCTAACACTAACTTCCCTTGAACTAAAAACCCTCGTATGCAAAGTTGTTGATACTTACGGAAGCTTACTTCAGATAGATGACGATTAGACCATGGGTTTGGTACCGGTGTGCCGGCGATAAAGAACCCCGACTCGCTTGCAGGCGAGCTTCAAATGTCATAAAACGAGGCTCTTCCTCTGCCAGCTCTGATGAGGAACTTGAGCGTGCCGGCTCAGTTGAGGAACTTGAGCGGTCAATCGAACTTGGGCTGTTGCATTCATGATGCCGGAGATGGCTGGAGGCAGACGACGAAGTCGACATAGTTAGGGTTTTTTTGTTTGTTGTAATGGATCGAGAAGATAAAGAGAAGGAGAAACAAATACAGTTTTCGAGGGGAGTTCGTGTATTTCGAGCCGCGCAACCGTCAAGTCGGTCTGTCTTCCTCATTAATGGAAAATCGAACGAACACTGGACTTCTATTAAGTCCATAATCTTTGGGCCAGAGATGTGTAAATACTAAATTAGTTAGGCCCAACATTTAATCCAGTATCGGGGTGAATTAAATATCCCACCGGTGTACAAGGATTGAATGCAAGTAACTTTATAATTATTTTTTAGTGGTTGGAAAAATGCCGTTGTTAGTGACCTTAAAATGTCAATATGACCGTTGTTAGTGCTTTTAAACGAATATAGCCGTTGTATATGGTTTGGAACAGAATATAGCCGTTACGATTTTTCCCTATTTAAGCCTCTGTCGTTGTCTAATCGCAACACATCCAATATATACTACAAATCTGTATGCATGTATAGACTATAATACAAATCATGTTTGCTAGCACAATTGTAAACCGCAAACAACTTGTGTTGTAAACCGCAAACAACCGCAAACAACCGCATATATAAACTTTCATAGCAATCATTTTAATAACCAAAAGACGTACACCGAGTTGTAAGTGTGAACGTTTCATAGTACACCTTGTGTTGTTTCGCGTTCTAGTTCGTTCTTAGAAGATCTCCAACGTCGAAATTACAAATACATAAGATTAAGAGACCTTTAGATTCAAGTGAATACAAAATATCTCCGTCCATATGTGTACACCATAATAAAAAAAGTAGAACACTCTATGATTACCACCATAGACGAACTCTTACTGCCAATATTCGAAGTTCTGGTGACCGATGGATGGCTTAAAGTCGCGTAAGAAAAGTGCAACCTCTTTTATCCAGAAGCAGCGGTTACACATGTCTTTCGCCTTGCTATTCTCGATGTGGTAAAGTGCCCAATCCCAATCCAAAATAGGAGAACAAGGACAACTGTAAAACGTCGGGACCATTGTTGATACAAAGACGTGCCTCTTTATATCGAAGTCCTCATTATGATCGATATTCCATATCCCGTCGGAGTTTCTTACCACCTTCCCGATCTCAGCAACGGTTTCTATTGTAAATCCACATAAGTGGTCACCATCACCACTTCAAATCTTGGTTGTCATTTCATAGGTATACGAGGCTGGCTGGTATCCTGCATCTGCTGCTCTCTTTATCAAAGCGAGACCCTCAACGTGGCGATCTTGTCTGTAGAAGTACTCTACCACCTTGACGTAAAGAGTACTTGGGTTCCCCTCCTGATAGCATCTTCTCAATAGAGGAGGAAGCATAAACCTCGGCATCCTCCAAGGGATACTCAAAATATCCAAGGAAGCATAAACCTCGGCATCGTCTGTCAACGCACGCATAGACTTGCAAGTAGCACGGAGTCTAAAAAGATCCTCGCAGCCGTTATGTGCCACCCGTTGCACCACTAAGCCCTGGAGATCTCGTGGTAGGCAGAGTACCGAGAAGTTTGGCTTAATTACGATATTTTTGATGCTCAACCAACAAACATCGTACCAAATCCGACGTACACCTGTTGTTAATAACGAGACATAGCGTACGACTGTTGTTAATTACCATCGTTTCGTGTTAGTGGGTTATACTACAAATCGGTATGCGTAAATAAACTTTCATAACAATAACATTAATAACCAAAAGACGTACACCGAGAAAAATACATACACCGAATACAAAATATAACCAACAGTTTGAAATTTAAATCCGACCCGTACAGCTAGCTCCATGTTCTACACCGAGTGGAAAATTGAAGCAACTATATAAAAAGGGATCCGACCCGTTCAGCTAGCTACATACCGAAAGACGTACACCGAGTGGAAAAAAGAACCACCAATATTAAAAGCGCGTAACGGAGAGTAAGATAGCTTGTTTACCAGCGTCGGAAAGTGCGCCAGAGCTTGTGGTTGCAGTGGAGGCAGCGACAGCGGGGCTGGAGTCAGCGACGGACCCAAATCCGCCGCAGCTAGAGCTAGAGCTACAGACCGATCGTACTGCGGTGGAGCTGGAGGCAGAGACGGATCCGACTACGACCGCCTCTCCAGTGACAGAGGCATTGGAGCCGCCCACCTCTCCAGTAACGGAGGTTCTGGAGACAGTGTAATCCCCCGCGAGTGAGAGGTTTTCGTCGGCGGCAAAGTCAGGGACAGAACCACCTCCGATGACGGTGTTGGAGGCACCAGAAGAAGCGTTTGCGGATAAGGATCGGCGTTCGCCATGGCCGGTATCCTCATCACTGCTGTCGTCAGCGGCATAGTCAGAGCCATATTCAGAGGCATAGTCAGAGTCGGCACTCATCCCGTCCTCGTCAAATTCGACCTGCGTATCTCCTTCATAATCATACCCCTCTTCCTCCTCTTCACTGTCTTCGTCATCTTCCTCTTCCGGTTTCTCCCAAGGGTACTCGTCTTCCGGGTCCGAGAATACCATCGTCTTCCTCTTACGGCTTCAAGGGTTTTTTTCTGGACTTTTCTCTATCTCCAGTATCTCTTCGACAGCGGCTGCTTCTTGAAAGAACTCTTCAAGCGTTGCAAACTCTGTAGACTCCAGAGCATCACCGATGGAATCGTTTAATCCGTCACGAGCGAGTTGTATCAAATACGGCTCGTCTTTCGTAGCAACGATCTCATGACTTAGGAAAAATTCCTTGTATTCATCTACGCTCATGGAACCTTAGTTGATGTCTAACACCATGTTTAGATCCGGTTTGTTTTGAAGATGAAGATGAAATGATTTGGCTTCTAGGAGATGAAGTTGAAATTATTAAATCCTCAGATCCCGTTTTAACCAATTAATGGCCGTAATTAAAAAAAAAGTTTTCGCATTTCCCCTAAACAGTAGATGAAGGCGTGGGAACTTTGCAACTTCTCGATTCTCGGTAACTTAATGACTTACGCAACGTTGAGTGGGGATGTCAGAAATTGATTAAGTAATTGTTTGTTATTTTTCCAACTAATGATGATACGGAAAAACTCACGCATGGTAACATTCATTTTCCGATATTACTAATTATTAGGGTTTAGATTGTAGGGTTTAGGATTTATGGTTTAGTATTTAATGTTCAGGGTTTATGGTTTAGGATTTAGGATTGAGTGTTCAGGGTTTAGTTTTCCAGGTGCACATCTAATAAAACAATTTATCAGACTAATGTATTGCCAAATTATATACCAAATATTTAGTTGGTTCCAGCTGGACAACGCTTTAGTACGGTTGACAAAATAGATGTCTTTCATTACTTTTTATATAATATATAAAACACCATATCTAGTAATGGTTACTCTATTTTTGTGTAAAATTATAGAGGAAAATAGTAAAAAAACTAGCAAATAATTCTGGATTAATGATGTAGTGTTCAGACTAACGTACTGCCAAATAATAAAACAATTTATCAGACTAACATACTGCCAAATAATATACCAAATATTTAGTTGGTTCCAACTGGAAAACGTTTTTGTGCGGTTGACAAAATAGCTGTCTTACGCTACTCTTTATATAATATATGAAACACACTTTCTACCTTTGGTTATAAATAGAGTTGGTGTGCAGATTATTTTGCAGGTATACGTTTAGTTATAAAGTGTACGTAGTACTACAGTTAGAAACTTTGAACTTTTCGGAGTACACCTTGTACTAACTTTAGATCCGCACACGTTTATCTCATAAATAAAGCAAATTGATAAAATAACCCCTTTAGATTCAAGTGAATACAAATATTCAGCAATCATTATGTGTACACCATGATAATAAAAGTAAACATACTAATATTACGCCATAGACGAACTCTTACTGCCAATATTCGAAGTTCTGGTGACCGGTGGATGGCTTAAAGTCACGTAAGAAAGGTGCAATCTCTTTTATTCAGAAGCAGCGGTTACACATGTCTTTCGCCTTGCTATTCTCGATGTGGTAAAGTGCCCAATCCCAATCCAAAATAGGAGAACAAGGACAACTGTAAAACGTCGGGACCATTGTTGATACAAAGACGTGCCTCTTTATATCGAAGTCCTCGTTATGATCGATATTCCATATCCCGTCGGAGTTTCTTACCACCTTCCCGATCTCAGCAACGGTTTCTCTTGTAAATCCACATAAGTGGTCACCATCACCACTCCAAATCTTGGTTGTCATTGCATAGGTATACGAGGCTGGCTGATATCCTGCATCTGCTGCTCTCTTTATCAAAGCGAGGCCCTCAACGTGACGATCTTGTCTGTAGAAGTACTCTACACCCTTGATGTAAAGAGTACTTGGGTTCCCCTCCTGATAGCATCTTCTCAATAGAGGAGGAAGCATAAATCAAGGCATCCTCCAAGGGATAGTTAACATATCCAACGAAGCATAAACCTCGGCATCGGCTGTCAACGCACGCATAGACTTGCAAGTAGCGCGGAGTCTAAAAAGATCTTGGCAGCCGTTATGTGCGACGCGTCGCACCACTAAGTCCTGGAGATCTGTCGAGAGGTTCTCTATCGGAAATTCTGGCATTATTAGGCTATTTTTGATTATTACGGTTGTAAGATGAAGGGATGTGGAGTATGTGCCAAAATCTATGTATTTATAAGGACTTCAACTATGATGAAACGACATTAGCGAAGGGTTTGTCTACTCCGAATTGTTGTCTTCTCGATAAAGCATAACGGTTTCAAATGCAATAATTATTGTTGACGAAGGGATGTCTACTTCGAATTGTAGACTTCAACCGTCTCAACTCTTCCGCTCTATATATGCCACCCAATAGTACTTGAGTATGTCCATATTTCTCCCAATAATGCCAGAAATCCTGATACTAAGTCTCCCCACAGAGGTTCAAGCTTTAGTTGTGCAACGCGTGGCACACAACTCTTTTGGAGATCTTTATAGACTCCACGCTACCTGCAAGTCGATGCACGCATTGGCAGACGATCGTGGGGTGTATGCTGCTCTCGATTTCTTCAAGCATCCTTCGAATGTAAGGATGAGCCGTAGATTGTTGGGAAGGTCCTTAAGGGAGGGAAATCCAAGTAATCTATACATCAAAGGTGTGTATTATTCTACATACACGAGAGTCACCAAGAGGGACTAGCGCTTATACGGAGCGCGGCTGATGCAGGATGCGAGAGAGCGTTGTATACCTACGCAATGACAAGGAAAATATACGATCAGGATGACAAATACTTGTGTCGATTACAAGAGAATCTCTTGCAGAGATAGGAATTGTGGTTAGAACCGCAGAAGTCAACTGGAACTGGGATCATTGGCCAGCGTTCCTAAAAAAGAAGAAAGTGTTCATAGAAACATTCATTCCGTTGTTCTACAGTTGCCCTTGTTCTGCTATTAATCACCGGCGATGGACTCATTTGGATGTTGAGCACACCAAGGCTGAAGACATGTGTAACTCCTGCTTCATGATTAAAGAGGTTGCTCTCTTCCTACGCGACTTTAAGCCCTCCACCGGTTTTGCTTGCTTTTGTCTTTGGGAAAATATGTAACCGTTTTGGTTTCTTGACGTTTACCTTATAACATTGCCAAACCGGATATTTTGTGTTCCCCATCTATGAACGTTAAATTTATTACATTGGCAAACATATAGTATAGTGGAGTATTGTTCATTTTAATTTATGGAATATTGTTCATTTTTAAGTAATGGATTTTTTATTCTTTTTTAATCCACTAAATCATGGACGCAATAACGCATGATTTGACAGTGTTAGGTTACAAATGTGGGTGGGACAATAACTTCAGTGAACCTCACACGTTTTATCTACAAACTTCTCTATTAAATTATGTATAATCAGTGTTATACCAATTCAATACAGACCAACCAAAAAACTCCATCCAGTAACTCAAATAGTATGGGACCTCGACTACTCCCAAAACTTCCCGACGATATTGTGTGCAACATCATTGAGCGTGTCGGCTGGGAATCATTCTACAATCTTGGTGCTTTTATGCGGGCTGGAAAACGCGGTTACGCACTCGCACACCAACCGTCAGTCTTGACCAAGTGCGATGTCAGAGAACCAAATGTCCCAATGCATGGAAAGTATTAAAATATTAGAACCAAATGTCCCAATGCATGGACTGTCAACCTTAGCTGTCGGCATATTCAATGTTTGTCTCGGCAAAGACAAGGAAGCCAGCAAAGTGTTTCAGCAGTTTGCAGCCTATCACCATGACCTTCGATCGGAAGGGACTGTTGAAATGGGAGAAGACATAGAGTGGCTATTGTCATCGTTTGGAGCGGAAGACCTGAACCAGAACAAATATGGGGAATCTTTCAAGTTTCCAGATGATGGGTTAATCAAGAAACCAAAGTGCATTTATGGCCCTAATTACACAGAAATCTTTCAAGGTTCTTGCAAAAACTGCAGGCTATTTTGGATTTGCTGTCATATTTCTCAAATCATTTAAATATTATTTATGGAATATCTGTCAGTATTTCTCCTATGTCATTTCAGTAGTATCATTTGCCAGTATTGTGAGTTATGTTGTTTCCTCGACCTCACTTCCTCTCATTTACCAAAATATTTATCTGAAATCTGTACTGACAAAATATAATCAAAATATTAACTTGGTGTGCAGCGGTTTTACGGCGGTGTACGAAGGTAAAAATACAATACTTAACTTACACAATATGTAATACTACCACATTCATTATCCACTTATGATTTTAGATTGAGTTTGTGTGCACCATTTGTTTGTACTGACAAACTATAATCAAAATATTAACTTGATGCGCAGGGGTTTTACGGCGGTGTACGATTGTAAAAATACAATACTTACAATCAAAATTGTATACCTTGTGTTGGTTCTACCTCTGGTTCTTAGACGATATCAACCGAAATTGTCTGAATTTAAATTACTAATTCAAAGGTTATGACACATATGTTGTCACCAACATTACAAACGTTCTACACGGTTACAACAGATGGCGAGATACCAAAATACACGCTTGGAGGACAAATCAGAGCTTCAGAAACCCGTTTATGATGTCTTCTTCGAGATCTGCATTTTTCCCCAAATCACTTTGGAGCTGCGAGATGATCTTCTTCAATTCCATAATAGTCTTCTTTTTCTGCCAAATTTCGTTTCTAGCTTCAATCAATGCTTGCTTTTGCCATCCGAAAGGTTCTCCCTCATCGATCCATTGAAAAAACCCACAATCAAGTGGAGTCTAAAACAAAAACGAAATGAATACCATTCCACAAAATTACACAACAATACATACAGTATACACAAATTAGCTTCTACCTGCCAGCGTACACACCCGTAGAACTTTCGACCCGGATTTTTGTCGGACCAAGCTTGAGCACACTTCGCCGGCAGCCCACAGTGACAAAGCACATTGGTTTCATCAGCCTTTCCTTTACCCTTTCCCTTATAGCGCCCTCTGCCACCGAATTCCATCTCTCTTTCTCTCTTTCTCTCTCCACTTTCAACAAAACTGAACCCAATCAGCCCTGAAATCGAATTGGGGAAAAGAATGAGTTTTAAAACCTGGGTCGGGTCGGGTTTTTGGTTTGGAACGGGTCGGTTATTTCAAATTTGAAATTACTCAAATTCAAAATTTGAATTAAAGTGCACAATGACCATAAATGAGTGTTAATCGGTTAGTTGGTGACACCTACGCTCACAAATTTTAAATATCTACCCTCTCTTGTTTCTCCATCTTCGACCTAATTCCATCTCTATTTCTCTCCTTCTCTGCTCGCTGAAACTTCTCTCAGAATGTCGGATCCCAGCTACAGCGACTCGGATGGTACCTCGTATATGGAGATGGTATACTTCGTAAACGACTCTGACTTTGGGATTCCAGAACGTTTTCCATGCGGAAGCCAGATAATCATTCAGATCTCTACAGAAGCGGAACTCATTCCAAAGAAATACTTTGTTTGCAAAGATTTCAAGGTGAGTTGTGATCTCCCATGTAATTGTTGGCTTTGGTTGCAAAGATTTCAAGGTAACTTTTGATACTATTTCCAGAATGACGGGTTGCACAGAAAGAAAGAATGGACCGAGGCTATTGAAGACGAAACCCGACGTTTGAAGGCAACAGTAGGCGACAACGAATCCAGGATGCGTAGCTTAGGTGGCCTTGGATATCGGGTCGATGGAATCGACAAAGCTTCCCAGAAAAACGACGGCGAGATTGCACACCTTGGTTATTAGATCGACGAAATCGACAAAGCCTCGAGGAAAAACGCAGATGAGATTGCTCAACTCAAGGCAATAATTGAGAAACGTTAAAATATAATCATGTTGCATTTCTTATGTTTGCAAAATTCCGGCACACCAAACTATCTATAAAATATTTATATGGTGCGCAGCTTTTTACATTTCAGTTATATAATACTATCAAACATCACATTACCAAGATACAGTATAATACTACCAAACATTACCCTATCTACCAAATATTAGGAAAACACTTGGTGTGCAACACTTTAACTAAGGTGTACGGGAAGACAAATAAGAAAAACACTTGGTGTGAAAAGTAGAAGATGATAACATGAGATTACTCATCCAACATACACTTTTCGTCAAGCTTAAACCAATCAGGAACTTTGACCTTCACATCACCAAGCATTCCTTCTGCTTCCATGTGCTCTAACTTCAGTTTCTCCAACTCAGCCATGAAGTCAAACTTTCCATCAGCCTTGATAATCTCGTTAAGCAACTCAATCTGGGCAGCAATGGCATTTGCTTTGCTAGATGCCTCGTTCCATTCATTTTCAGAAAGCCTGTGTTCGTTGGACAAACGAAGAAGAGCCCGGTAGTGCTCAGCGGTTTCCTCCTTTCCTTTGGAGTAACCTTCACCAGCATCTGATCCGTAAACCGCCTCTATAGGACGCTTCATCATCTTTTTTGAGCCTTCCATTAAAACTTGATGCTGCAACAAAATCGAAACCAGGATGTTAAATCGAAACCATGATGATAGGATACAACAGATATAGAGAAAAGTCGAAACTTATATTGAATAGAAAATGATAAAAATCGAGAACTAACTTATATTTCAAAATGATGAAACGGAACTATGAAGTGAATAAGTGATCTGATACCGTCCCTTGTATTTATAGGAAAAAAGGGACGCTTCGATTACTATGACGTCATTTGGAAAAAAAAAACTTTCGATTATTGAAGCAGTTAAAAATAAACTCTTTGGTTAATGCGATGATTGAAGCAGTTAAAAATAAGCAGTTAAAAATAAACTCTTCGGTTAATGCAACGGTGATTATCTTTTAAACGAACAAACAAACATAAACACCATAAATGAACTAAGTACCATTCGGTTCACATAACAATAGTACCAACTTGTAGTTTACTCATTTGCCACTTTAGCATCACCCACGAATTCTTCATAGCAGTTCATTGCATACTGCTCTCGAAAGTTGTCCACTTCTTTGTCGGTGATCTGACTCATATCCTCCTCAAGACCAGCAGCATGCAACTCTAGGAACTTCGCAGCACATGGCCCAGAGTCTCCACCCCTTTCGTTGTGATAAATACCCTCTGCGCGGCTCGAAGAGTAAAATCGCGCCCCTTCCTTAACCTGATAGCATTTTAACCCCGCATATTTTTCCAATATATAAGGCAACGAGTTCAAAAGCGAACACAACTCTGCATCCACTGCCTCGTTCGCAGTATGGGGTACGTTCGAATCAAGTACCGTCACACGACCTTCCTTCAGGTTAAAGCAGAGACCAACCCAATGATCTCCACCCCAATTCATCGGGGTGTACACGGTGTCGACATCGCGGCCAAGTCCCAACTTCATTTTCTGCCCCTTGCTCTTTCCTGTCACATACTGTGATACGTTCTTCCCCCAATTGAAATGCAGCTTTTCATTCGCTGCGCTAAACTCACTCCAGGCTGACTGAATGTTTTTTATAAAGTACTGATCGAAGATCACCATCCTCTTCTTCTGAAGATAATTCCCGCGACGCCTCCACAACATATTCATTATCACATGCATGTGATGTCCCAAGAAAAAATGTAACAAATATTAGTTGCAAGCCCTTCGTGTCACGACTATGCAGAGCTTAACAATACCTTGTCAGACAGCCATTTCCTGGGTTCACCTATTTCAAGGAAGAAGCCATTGCTGACAGAGTGGCCGGTACTGATTTTGAAAGTCCTTTAAATTAAAACAACCAACAGGAACTTATGCACATGTGTATATAATCTAAAAACGAGATGCACACGTGTATATAACCTAGAAACTTACTGCTCGGGGTTTTCCCTCAAAATTTCGGTAAATTTCTTATACTGAGCTCGATTCGCCTTCCCAATGGGCTTATACTCAGGCTTCTCCTCGCTCTTGAACAAATTTTTCACCCTTGCGTCAGGAGTGCACACCCCCTTAATCTTGATGGATCTCATGCGATGCCTTTTACCCCCACTCGCCACAACATCAGAGTCTGCTTCCGGTTCAGATACATGATTACCTAGGTTCTCTTGTATCAAACTATCAGTTGACATGGCATCTTTACAACTGTCATATCTCTCTTCCTCCTCCGGCACCGGGAATTCGGCGTTGATCTCCTTTACAATTGCTTGAACACCCGCCATAGGAGAATGGACTTTTTCAAGCTGCTCTCGAGACTTTGAAACCTCCAAATTCGATATTTCACCGGACTCATGGCCGACAGATTGGGTTTGTTTTTTTCCCTGCACCAAATCAGTCACCTATGTGAAGAAGCGTACACCAATTATAAAATTTGGATGTGTACACCAATGATAAAATGTACATCACCTGCGGGGCGTCATTCTCGACCGGCGGTGGCGTGCGGTCAGTGACCGACTCGTTTTCCTGTTGCTTTGCACCCTCCACACCTTTCGGTGCTCTTGTATCCTGCATCAATTTCGTGAATTACGGTCTTTGAAAAATGTCCAACAATAACAGACCAAAACAAATGTCTAAGATATAACAACTGTATATGATATAATCAGGAGCAGACACGTTTCAACTCCGGTGGATGCAACCTTAGATTTGGAGGAGGGGTTTCCATTCCATGAAGGATGAAAAGAACGCACATGACCAACCGACCTATAACAGGTAGGGTTTGTTTCCTCCCATGCGACTGGGGAGCCTACCTCTACCTCATACCGCTTTGTAGAAGGAATCTGCAAATAGTCACAACTCTTGTTATTACGACTTCACAGCAAACAGTACACAACAATTTAAGATGAAACGAACCTTTGGTGGTAACACATAGGACTCAGGCTCCACATCTAATACAGGTCCATACGGGACGAGAGCATGCGATTCTGTTTCTTGCTGCTAAACAACCTCCCCAGCGTTGGCTTACAAGTGTAACCAATAACAAAACAATACAACTAATTATCACATTACCTGATCGGCTTTGTTTCCGGCGGGTGGTGAAAAACGACCATTGTCAGACTGTGGCCGTGACAGTTCGTCCACCAGACGACTGGGTGTACGCGTTTTCTGCATGACATCATTATACGACCTTTAGGAAATGTACACCAAAAACACACCATAACAACAGTCTATCATATCACCTGAAGGGATGCATTTCCGAAGACTGGTGTGGTCACACAATTACCAGACTTATTTTCTCGACCACTCTCTCTCTGTGATGAAGCTGTGTTGTCTCTTCTGGTTCCCTGGTAAACGGCACAACTGTCAGCACATGAATTTACTATGAATCTGAATAATACGTGACATAATAACTACGGTGTACAACCATTGCCACGTCGGTTTCGCCACCAGATCCGCGCCGAGACAATGTTTTCTTCTCACCAGCAGAATTTGCGACCGTTTTTCTTTTTTTGCCCTTCCGGTTTGGCCCCTGGGTTTCAATGTCAATCCTATCAGGATAGGAACTCTGTCGACGCTGCAGATCATCTCTGGCTTTCCTCTTCCTTGTATTATGGTTGCTTCCCTCGGGCATACCCAAACCCCTGCAAATCATTGTCTGGAACTCATCAAACTTGTTCTCCAACTTCTCAAACCGCTCCTCCATCCAACGTTTTAAAATTTCATGCGTACACCTCCCTGAGCAAGGAGGATCCCCTTCTTCGCTGTTAGTTGAAGAAGATACTTCTTCAACTTCGTCAGGGACTGCTTTGCGCGGTCGTAAATTCCGCCGGTGTACGGGAAAGGGACTGCCTTTCTCGCCCTGCCCAGCGTATGCAGCCTCTAAATTGGGGCAAAACGACCTGTCACCGCCTGGAAAATCCTCAGTTTTAAATGTTTCCCCACAAAGCAGCTTCTGCACTAGAGAAGTAACTTTACTATCTTCACACTCGTCAACCAACAAGAGACGGTCCGCATCAGGAATCACAGTGAAGTGGACAGAGAGCTTTAGACAGACAAAAACAACGGAATAAAGGTAAATACCACCACCAAACAACGTTTTACTAGACGGATTTTTTGAATCCGGTGTATTTCAAACGAAGGGAAAAGGAACTTACAGCCGGGTCTTGCTCGACATCAGTTATGTCGTTGACTGTGAGAATAGTAACCGAAGTAGCGCATGCTCTGGGCTCATCCAAGAAATTGGCGGTGTTCGCTGCGTCGGGAATTTTCTCCAGCAGCAGAGGCACAGCCTCAAAAGCGAACAACTGCAGAGCAAGCGGAAACCCATAGGAAACGGTTGTCTTCTGAGATAGCCGGTCACGCATGGCTTCCAGTGGGTCCTTAATAAGCTCGATGGCAGGGGGAGGCAGGAAACACGGCAAGGTGACCAAGAACGACTCTCGACCCCATGGATAGGCCAAAAAGCTCTCACTGACAGCATTTCAACGTACCTGGGGGTCATTTTAAGTTGTTTGTTGCTGCAGCACATAACACCATCAACCAACGTGATCAGAGCCAAAGGGAGCCATTTCTCCTCACCTAGATAGCGATTCCGCAACATCCCCAGCACACTTCCCACTGTAATCTCACCCACAGCCGTATCAAAGAGCGACTTCCACATCGAGCCAGGTTATAGATTCGTTAATAGGACCTATCTCCGAATCCTGAACATCGAAAGCTCCGCAGTTTAAACCTGTAACGTCGCGGAATTCATCGATCGAGAAACAGAGAGGATGGGTTGCAAATGTGAACCACAGCTCGTATGTGCGCACTGTAACAAGCTGCCGGCAGAGGAGGCTGCCGATGAGCTTCGCAGAGCTATGGCAGCGTACAACGGGAAGCTCAAACAGCCTGCGAAACTGGGAAGCAAGCAAAGTATCCATGGCAGTCGAACCCCTAAGAGACTCCGCAATACAACCGATGACGTTTGCTTTTGAGTAGACGTTCAACCGCAATCCTGTCGGGTATGACTCAGGGGCGAAGAGTCGCCTGGGCAATATCGACGGAGGAATACCTCCAGAAACTTGTTCAGCGGAAGAATCATTACCAGCGGAGGCGTCCTCCAATTCAGAAACTACAAAACGGAATCTATCGATCCGCAAATCAGGCGTATGAAATTAACAGTGGGGAGTAACTAGGAGGCAATAGATTTTGAAACCTATGTCACAAAAAAAGTTCAAAACAATCTACGTGATGACATGCAAAGACAGAGTTCCCATGACCGGAGGTGGAGAAGGCAGTTCGGAAAAGAACAAAACAATAAATTCGAAAGACTAACCCGGATAACGCGGCTGTTTCCGAGGTCGGGACTTCGTGACCTTCTCGGTGGTCGTTCTCGTCCGCCGGCCAACGCCACTCTGGGTTTTCTTCGCCTTCCCCACCATTGCAGGAAAAGTCTGTGTGGTATGGGTCGCTGGGGAAGATGAATCAACGGCAACGGAAAGATTACAGAGTATAGGTGGATCTAGGTTTCGAGGGCTAGGAGAACGGAGGAAAAAAAAAAAGAGTCTTTTGAGTCTTCGACAGTAAAGTCGATGATTTTAGTCAAAAAAAATTGACAGTAAAGTTGATTAACTCACCCGTCTTTTGAGTCGTTCACCGCCAATTGCAGGTAACACGACGAAGTAAATGACTCCTATTTATCGGGAACCGGGAAATTAGACGAACACTCTCACGTGCGAGAGGGGAGTGGCACTTTCGTTATTACCAAGCTGGAGAAGGGATGGTTTCGTATTTTGCGAGAGACTTGCACAGGGTCGTCAAAACACCCGACCCTTCTCGCCAATAAAAACCTTCCGCGTCCCGATGACCCAATAACAAACTTAAAAACGACCCATTTTGAAAATTAATTCGTGTTGTAATATTATTATTTGTTTAAGACCAAAACAAAAAAAAAAACTTTTGTTGTGTTGTGACCATAGTCTTATCTATTTTTATGAGTTCATTTACAACTATTCTTTTACTATACTAGATTGAAAAAATCAAAATATAACATATAAGAAAAAATCTAATTTTTTATTATATGGTTAATATGATTGTTTAATATCTTTTAATAATATAAATTCTAAGATACAAAAACTGTTATCAAATATTTATTATTTATAATTATTAATTGTTATATATATGTTAATCTTATTAGATAATTCTGTAGCTTTTATTTTAGGAAAGTGCGAGAATATTATTTTGTATATTATTTATCGATTTGATAGTTAGTTCAAATATTTTTTTGCTAATTACAGACGCAATTTCTGAGCTTTTGCTTGCCAAACAATATGTTGAACTACTGCTGATGTCCTTTCATGATTATAATTATCCAATTCTATAACCGTTTTCTTCATATGTGCTCCGCTTTTGGGCCAGAGTTTATTGTGTTACTCTTTATATATGCTGTAAAATATTTTCTTTTAGAGTAAAAGAGTCTATAAACTCAATACTTCTTCCCGAAAAACATACATCAGAATTCTACTTTTTTTGAAAAAAAAATTAGCAGATCTTAATTAGTACAAAATTTAAAAAAATTAACAAATTTAAACGGAATAACCACACATAGCGCGGAATAATCTCTAGTATTATTAACAATTTAAGTCATAGAATTGTAAGAAAAATACTAAATTACAAAATACTACATCTATATTTTCTTTGATTATTATTTTTATTTGTCATTTTCTTTTATGTAATTTAATGTTTATCCTAGTTTTCATGTTTCCTTATACTTTTCATAAGTTTTCATATTGTCATTTATAGATTATTTACCATTTTTTAAATATATTATTATGATTATTTTTGTGATTTATAAAATTAAAATAGTTTTATTTTCGTCATGTATAATTGCAAGTTAAATTATTTAGTTAGAAAATAATTTGTTTAATATTCAAAATATATAAAATATTTAGGTATTTTGATTGTTTTATATTCGATGTATTCCACAATTTCAATATTTTAACCTTAGTTTTAATAAACTTTAATCGGATCAATTTTTTTTTTTTTTTTTTTTTTTGAACACATTTTAATCGGATCAATATTTATAACAATAATCAGAAAACTAGTTATTATATAAACCATTATAATCATACATTACATATAAAATAAAAAACTGCGATATTATTGCTAAATTTTGGTAATACATTATCAATTATCTTAATATATATATATAAAGTTATAGCCTAAATAATAATATATATATTATACTATAAAAATTAATGAACAATTTAAAATTATGGAGAACATGACATGTTTGTCATTTTATTTTTATCTTATTTAATATTTTTATTTTAACGCTATTTAGTGTTTTTATTTTATATTTCATATTTTTCTATTTTTAATATTTAATAAGTTTTCATATTATTGTTTATAAATTACTAGGATAGTCCCGCGATATGCGCGGGATTCGATGGTCGTGTTATATATATAACCATATTATTGTATATTTTCACTGTATGTGTTTTATGATGATTTGTAAGAGGTGTATATAACAATTTTGATGGTTTTAAAGTATGTTTGGGCGTGAATGGTTTATAAATGTTATGATTGTTTAATACGTTATTCACATATAAAAATAAAATTGAGTTTTTAGTCATATCCGAAATTTTTGTTTTGAAAACAATACACAAAAACAATTTAGTTTTTTGTCATATTTAAAATAAATTGGAAACAATCAAACAAATGAAAGAAATATAAATAAAACAAATCATCAACGAAGATGTCAGAGCTATAGAAACCTCTAACCATATTTTTCGATCTACACAAAAATACATTTTTATCGTAAGAGTGTTTTCGTTTTCCACGTGTTAAATTAAACAAAAAGGTATTAACAGTTAATTATTTGAACCAATTGTAATAATACTTATATTTAAGAAAAATATTTTTAGCGACTTATATTTATGCAATTATTTTAAATTTTACAGCTCTTCTAAAAATAGGTACTGAAATTTTTGAATATCAAACTATTAAATGTTAAATTTTTAGTATTTCTAATTATTATTCAACAATTATAACACTATAAACATATCATGTATTTTTTGTATAATATTATCATCCGCAAAATCGTGGGCAAACACCTAGTATTAGTTAATCAAGAGTTCCGTAGAGTTGGGTATACTGATCAAAGTTACTTGTTCTCAAGGGTACTAATTCTTATTTTTGTCATTTTTTCAGAAATGGTTAATCTGAACTTTTTCATATATATATATTGAAATAATATACTTTTTGTTTATAAATTCGTACGTCTTATTTTTTATTTATTTTAGCCATATTTTTTAAAATATGTCGATCTTTAAAATTTTATTGTTTTGGTGTATTTTATCATGTGTTTTAAATTTTTAATAATAATTTGCTCTTTTTCAGCCTAAATTATATTTAATAGTAAATATAGTATATCGCGTTGATTTTGACCCTCTTTGTTTTAATTAATATGAATTAATCATATGAATATATTTATTATATTTAATATTTTAAAATGTGCAAATTTAAAATATATACTTATATTATTATTTACGAATTGATTGTTTACATTAGATCTATATAAACATAAATAAAACAAATCATTAGCCAAGAAGCCAGAGCTATATAAGCTTCTAATCATATTCTTGGAACTACACAAAAATAGGTAAGAGTGTTTTCGTTTTCCACGTATTAAATAAACAAAAAGGTATTAACAACCAATTATTTGAACCAATTGTAATAATACTTACATTTAAGAAAAATATTTTTAGCGACTTATATTTATGTAATTATCTTAAATTTCACAGCTCTTCTAAAAATAGATACTGAAATTTTTGAATATCAACTTATTAAATGTTAATTTTTAATATTTCTAATTATTATTCAACAATTACATCATTATAAATATATCATGTACTTTTCATATAATATTATCATTTGCGAAATCGTGGGCAAACACCTAATACTACTGTATTAGTTAATCAAGAATTCCGCAGAGTGGGGTATACTAAACATAGTTACTTGTTCTCTGAAGGGTACAAATTCTTATTTTTGTCATTTTGTTTTTTTTTCTGAAATGGTTAATCTGAACTTTTTCATTTATATATATTGAAATAATATAAATTTTGTTTATAAATTCGTATGACTTATTTTCTATTTATTTTAGCCATATTTTTAAAAATGTGTAGATCTTTCAAGTTTTATTGTTTTTGTTTATTTTATCATGTGTTTTAACTTTTTAATAATAATTTGCTCTTTTCCAGCCCAAATTTGTAATAGTAAATATAGTATATCATGTTGATTTTGACCCTCTTTGTTTTAATTAATTGAATTAATTATATGAATATATATATATATATATATATATATTATTTAATATTTGGTATTGTGTACATTTAAAATATCTATTTATCTATTTATACTATTATTTACACATTGATTTTTTACATTAGATCTCTTACATCAAAAGTTAGATTGGTTTCTTTGGTTACTGTCGTTGTTACACATAAGAATAATTATATTTATTAGTATTTTTATTCTTAAAATATATTATTAATTTTACAACTACAGTATGACACAAATATATTATCTCTATAGGTTTCGTTGTTCTCATTCATCCAAGTCGTCTTGGTTTTAGTTTTGTTTCATCCTATAGGTTATAGGTTACACTGTTTGTTTTGTTTGCTGCCATTCCCTTCTCCACTTTCATGCTGATATCGGATGTTCTCTTTTCAGTGGTTCAATCGTTTAGTGCAGATCAAACATATTACTGGTTAGAGATGCTTGCGTGAAGGGTAATATCAACAACAACAAAGCTTGGTTGCGTATTATTTTGTTGTGTGTTTCTTTCTTTAAATCTAGATATTTTTTGGGTTCTTGACATCTACATTATTTAGATTTTTTCAGTGCATGACTATATCTACTCTTTTATTGTATTTTTATTACGTTAAATGGTTTTGTAAATTCGAAGTATATCTTCTATGTCTTACGTAATGTATGGATGGTTCGTTTCTTATTATCCAACTTGGCTTTTTTTGGTTCTTTTTTGCAGTGGGAATGACTCAGAATTATTAGCAGCCAGTCTCCGTCATCAGTCGCTGTTATATTTGTATATATTTGTCTCTGTTCGAGTTTCTTATGAGAGGAAATTGTAGATGTTGCAACTGATATATTTATTGAGGTTCTCAAGAAAAAGAAGTAGAATCACCATCAGGATGCCATAACCAGTTGTAAAACCACATGGTGCCAGCCTTGACTACGTAAATTGTTCCTGTCCCATCCATACTGCGCATATGTACATTTCTCTATCGAGATTATAGCATGTCTAAAACTTGCTTCTCTGTGGTAGAGTACTTAGGCTGAGGCTCAGTCATTCTGCAGAAATCATATAACACATCTAAAATCTTGCAATGACCATAAGTCCTTTATTATATAGCTGACTTGGTAGCAAATCCTTCAATGTTTCCTCCATCACAAATGATGTAGACATGAGCAGATTGATCTTTTAGTGGACTGGAAATGTCATTAACCACGGTGTCTGCTATGTTTGATATAAGTTCATGGTTTCACAGAAGCTCAAAAAGTTTTCATAATCTATAGTTTAAACGGAGACATAACGAGCTAAAGTTTTGTGTACTTACTGACCTCACGTATGCGTGAACATGACTTGAGAAAAAAACATCTACTTTATTATTGACAAACTACGGCTCATACATGACTCTCATGGTTTCATGGGAACTTACGCAGTGGTTTCTTGGCTACCACCTTGAGAGCCAGTGCTGTAGAAGATCCAGCTGGTTTACCAGCGAGTGACTGAGTTCTCCGGAGTCCACCGGTAGCGTCCAAGAAGACTTTGAACTGAGCAGCCATCATGCCGTTCCTTGTTGGGAATCCAAAGACGAACCCATCAGCTTCAGTTAGTTCGTTAGGTGTGATGATTGGTGATTCACTCTTTGGTGGTGTGCTCATCTTAGAGAGTGCTTCTTCTGGAAGCGTCTCTGGTACCTGTGAAACAGCAATTCATCAGGGTCAACAATTCACATGGACTCGTGTATCCAAGCCTAACTATATCTTGTGAACTGGAAATTCTTGTGTCACAAAACATATAAACTAAAACTGCAATACAGGTTATTGAAAAGGATTCACAGCAAGAATATCACCAAAACGACGTGATGCCATAAGAAGGGGTCAGTCCTGAGATTTATGGAACTTGAAACAGTTACTAAATAATCAAAACATATATCTTTGTTAAACAATCTGGAGGACAAATGATAAAACTTTGGAGGCCAATGTTTCATCTTGTTATGCCAATGACCGGTTCAGTTGGCCGTAAACCAGCTAAACAACATAGACAGAAAAATTAGAATCTAAACTTGCTAAGCTAAAAGAAACCATCAGCCAAGAATCGAAAATTAAGAAACTTGGATAATGGCAATGGTCCTAAGATTGCCTGAAGCTATTGTCAGAATGTCTTATCATTTCTTAAAGATTCACAAACTACTTATGACTCAAATCCTAGTGCTGGGTAGAGGACTTGGTAGCCACTTATATTACCCATTTACATAGTATCTCACAGGAACATAACGAAATACAAAGCCATTATGGAGGGGAAGACAAATCTGACCTGCCATAGTTTGGCTTCAACGTCTTCAACAGAAACAGCT
Organism: Brassica nigra; assembly: GCA_016432835.1. Lineage (NCBI taxonomy): Eukaryota > Viridiplantae > Streptophyta > Magnoliopsida > Brassicales > Brassicaceae > Brassica > Brassica nigra. Next base: position 48,973,286 of record CM028249.1, read on the forward strand.
ACTTTATTAAGGGTAATGGTAGATGTTGTACCATGGTGAATGATTGAGAACAATCAACAATGCAGTTTTTGTTATGTTAACCTTTGGGACTCCTCTACCTGCAGCCAAATTAGGATTAACATTAGAAGGCACCCGTGACTCCACACCATACATAAAGTTAAAGTAAAACATAAGAATCATTAACCTGGCCAGTTGCTTTCTCCCCATTAACCTCCAGGACCTGACCACGTCTCATAGATCCTTCTCCTAAGGGAATTTTAGCAATCTCCTGGTAAGTTAGACCCTGTTACATTAAACACAGTTCAATAAATCTGTAAAGTCAGTAAAGTATTTCTGAAAAAGATAATTTGATAGTCGATGCAAAGCTTATTCTTTATCAATGTTTATTTATACCTGACTTTTTCAATGATGACCAAGAGAACTGCAACACCTGAGACAGTTTGTACTCTACACAATTCAAAATTTCTCAAATCAGTCTTTTACAAAGATAATACGGTAGCAATCCCGTAACATCAGGTACAGAAAACGATTGATATGTAATCAACGAAGAAAACCATCTACACCCTCCGTTAGTTAACCAACGTTTTAGAGAGACTGTGATACATGATTGGTATCTACAGATCAGAATCAAATCAACATACCCATTCCGATCACGGGAACTCCTTCATCGATGTTGATACAGCCGCAATCGTTGTCACTGTCACATATCGAAGTTAATGAAACTGCTCTCCAATTACTGTGAACAAAAAAGGATCACAAATGCGAATTGTGAATAAACATATCCACATCTAAAATGAAACCAAATCAACTCAAAATTCAGGAGATGGTTCTCATAGTAGGAAAGCTTACATTTTTCTAGTAGCAATTCCACTTCCTTGCATGAGGGAAGATCGTAGATCGTGGGTGATGGATTTAATAAGAACTTTAAGAAGATGAATATGTAACTCGTAGCTTTTCGGATTTTAAGGAAGAAGATGAAACACGCTCTCAGAACTCAGGTTCTGTGGAGATGAAAGCAACCTCAAACCTAATATCAAAACGACGCTTAGAGCCATGTTTACAGTAGGGGCTATTATCTACGGTGACTGGAGCAAAAATAAGGCCCCGGACGAAAAACGAAGCCCACATACAACCATCTTTAATGAAACGCTGCAAATTTAATTTAACTGCCATGTGGCGCGACCAAAATCATTGATTTTCTGACGTGGAGAGACTAGAAGAAGAGAAACTCTTCTTTATATAAATAGATTTACTATTTTAGTTTTAGTTATATTGTATGATAATCTTTAACCAGACCAATATTTCCATTGTCAGAAAAGCCTGTTATAATATAATTCATTAAAATCATAAATTAAATATAATATAAATATATATGATATAAACGCTAAAAAATTAATACTCATTTATCAATTAACCCAAGTATGTATTATTATATATTATATAATAATATATATTGTATTATTAAAACTAGAGAATTTTTGGAGAAATACACTTAGATAAGATTTTAATATAAAAACTATACCATTATTTAAGTTTTTTAAATACACTTTGTTATATAAAAATTTAAAAAATTGACCATATCAATAAATCTTAATTATTTATCATAATTTATTTATACTAGTAATCATTTTAGCAAAATAAGATTTAAAAAATCTTTAATATATTTGAAACTTTTTATGTTTTTGAAAAAAAAAACCATTGAAACGACGTCTCGTTTTCTTTTTCTCTGTATTCTCTATTTCTGAAAAAAAAACTTTTTCTTTCTCTAGTTTCACAATTGTTTTCATTTTCTTGATAACTGTTTTAGTTTATATTTTGCAATAAGGTTGATTATTGTCACAACATATGTTATGTTTTCTATTTGTTCTACACCTTTGAAGAACTCCGATTCTGTTCAAGTTCGACGTAAGTATTGTTTATGCTGTTCGATGAACTGAAATTTCATCACAAAAACTGCAAATCCAAACTCTTATCTGACTGATACCATGAGAGAACTCCATACAGGAATGGGTTATATGGAAATGATCCCACCAAATCCATAAAAGCCACTTGTTCAGTAAAAACAAAGCAAGAGAAAACTCTAGCGATTAACACTCACTTGCTAGTTGATACTTGGTAGGTGCTTGACCTTTTGACCATATCCATCGGTAGTGAACTAATGAAAAAGATTTAAACCAATAACAGCAACAGAAATGGCTACATCATGTTACTTTCTTATATTGCTATGAAAATCGCTCTTTCTTTCTTGCCCTCTCTATTCTTGAATAACAAGTGATGAATAATTATAATAATATTAATTTTGAATTTATATCTTAATTATTGAAATATGTAATCTGGGTAAAAAAGTCAATTCACATTTAAGAAATTATAGTTTTCAAAAAATAAAATAGAAGGTGTAATCTCCAAATTTCAAATTTTTGGTGGAGTAGTTTACAAATTATCCTTTAAACTAATGATTCATCATAAAATAATATAAAAACATGAAAAATCATCAAAACTACTTCATAGATAATAATATAAATAACTTAAACTTAGCTAAATTAATTTGACTAGACTAAAAAAATTTAGACTAAATCATCAAATCATAGAACTTCGAAGATATTGAAATTTTTTCTATTTTTCTCACTTAAAATCAGGGGTGGGCATTCGCGTATCCGTTCGGGTTCAATTCGGGTATATTCGGGTTTTGGATTTTTGGAGTTAAAGATTCTTCCTCAATTGGGTAATTTATAAATATCAGTTTGCGCTTGGTTCGGATCTTTGAGGCTTCGATTTGGGTTTGGATAACCCACTAAAAATATTTTAAAATAATTAAAATCCATAAAGTTTCTCAAAATATAAAAATAAAATAATATATTACATATAAATTTGAAAAATGTATGCCAAAATACCTAAACTTAGCATATATATTGGTTTGATTTGAATATTTGGATAGAGAATCAATAGATATTTCAAGTAGTTGTTGTGTTATGAGTATTGTTTAGCTATTGTAGACATTTACTTTTAACTATTTGTATATTTTTTCAAGTATTTTGAACAACTTCAAAATATTTTATATATTTATTTTATTTATTTTGATATTTTTATCTATTAAATCTAAAAAATAATATATTTAAGCATATAAATCTAATTTTGGATATATTCGGATATCCGAAATATTTCGTATCATTTAGAGTCCGGTTTCGGTTCTCTAGATACCAAAGTTTTGAACATGCTTGGATGTTTGATTAATTTCGTTTTGAATTCAGTACTACTTAATCGGATCGGATTCGGTTTGATTCTTCGGATTTGGTTTGATTTTTTGGATTCGGGATTTTTTCCCAGTTCTAGTTAAAATATATAAAATCACAACAGGTCCAAAATATTCGAAACACAATATCCATTCTTCAAAGTATAAAAGGTCTTTAAAACCTTATAAATCTCCATATATAATTTGATCCAATATCATGTGAGTTGATCCACAGATCAGTAATCACATACAATACGACAAAATATGATTGATTTTTGGATAATTGAAAAAGCCGTTATGGCACAAACACAAACTAACAATGCAATAGTTGGATGTTCTTCTTCATAACTGTGGGTGAACGTGCATCCAACGCGATCTAACTTGTCCAGTGTACACCTTCACTATCAATTCGTTAAGAATAGAAAAAGATGCAAAATAGTATGACAAAATTAATAAGCAATAAAATAGTATATGATGCAGCGCATCCTCACTTAATCGGCTTGTACCGGTTCCGTATGGTTTTATCTTTCGTTTGGGTTTTCTATTGGCTTTGGCTTTATCTAGAGTATATTTTAGTTAGTTATAGATAACTATAGAGTAGTTAGGATCGTATCTTCTATTTGCCCTTATAAGGGTTCTGCCGTCTATAAAGAACGACACCTTTTTATTGAATTAATCAAGGAGCTTTCTAAGTTCATCTTTTCTCTTGTTCTCGGTATTCTATTTGAAACAACGACAACAGGAAAGTCAGAGAGAGGTTTGGGCATTCTTAGACTAAACAAAACCCCTTTGAGTACTTGTGCTGCGCCAGTTTGGTATCAGAGCAAGGACGTTCCGGACACAAATCTTTTTTCTCAGAAATTGTTTCAGATCATTCAATGGCACCCAGACGTCTACAAGTGGAGCAACCAATGAATGATTGGGAGGAGTTGAGAAGAACCATCGTGGAGATGCACGGAAATCTGCAGGACGCGATATTTCAGGCGTCTTTCCATGATCTCACGGAAGCATTGTATGAACGGGATCGAGATCGCAACCGGAGAAGACAGGCCTTTGACTATTACGAAACTGATGATGAGGATAACCTTTTCGCGGAAGAGCCTCGGAGAAATAGGGTTGGTCTTCGAGATCGGGATCGAGATGACCATGGTTGGGAGATGGAATTTAAGGTGGAACTCCCAGAATTTCATGGAGGAGTTCGTGGAGAAGAGCTTCTCGATTGGCTCGTGGCTGTGCAGGAGATGCTCGAGTTTAAGAAGGTTCTTGAGGCACGAAAAGTGGCGCTGGTGGCTACAAAGTTTCGTGGGAAGGCAGCCTCATGGTGGCTCCAATTGAAGGCAACCCGAGCTCGTTTGGGTAAAAGCAAAATCGATTCCTGGTCTAAGCTGGAGAAAGTGATGCGAAAATCGTTCCTACCCCACAACTTTGATAGGACGATGTTTACGCGACTACAGAATATTCACCAGGGATCTCGATCTGTTGATGATTACGCCGAGGAGTTCTCACTGCTGTTGACTCAGAATGAAATATTGGATTTGGTGTCTCGCTTCATTGGGGGTCTGCGTCCTCAAATTCAAAATGCAATGTCCCAATTTGATCCTCTCACTGTAGCTGAGGCTCATCGCCGGACAGTGGCCTTTGAACTTCAGTTTAAGTCGACATCCTCATCCTGGAATTCTTCAGAGCGGCTGCACCAAACTGCTGTTGCGAGTGAAGGTGCTCCATAAAGCTCCACTGCAAAAGACACAGGAGACGCAGAGGGCACGAAAGGGGTGGCAGCTGGCAAAGCTCCTGCTGCTACAGAGGAGCTGCGTCGGTCTACGAGGCCTAATGCGCTTCGATGTTATACGTGTGGAGAGTCTGGTAATCACCAAACCGCATGTCCCAATGCAACACGACGGGGTCTCCTTGCTGAGGATACTAAATGGGATGATGACCTTGAGGACGACGATGAGAACTTGATTGAAAGAATCGTGGATGATCGGAATACAGGAGACACAAGAACATTCTTTATGCTCCGACACGTGTGCCTCACTCCAATGCGTCAGGAGGATCAGCCATGGTTACGCAACAACATCTTCGCGTCAACATGTACGATCAATGGCAGAGTCTGCAGTTTTGTTATTGATTCTGGAAGCTGTAGAAATGTTATTTCAGAAGATGTAGTGAATAAGCTGGGTCTACGCAGATCAAATCATCCAGCACCTTACAAACTTGTCTGGCTCAAAAAGGGAACATCGATTCGAGTGATCCATCGTGTCTTGGTCTCTCTCTCAATCGAAGCTTACTACCACGACAAGGTCTACTATGACGTTGTGCCTATGGATCAGATTGGGTCTGCAAGGATATTTTTTAAACTTGATCTAAATAGTGACTATCATCAGATCCGTATCCGCCCATGTAAAGAGTGGAAGACTACATTTAAGACGATAGAGGGCCTGTTCGAGTGGCTAGTAATGCCTTTCGACTTATCAAATGCGCCAAGTACCTTCATGCGCATTATGAACCAGGCACTGCGCCCATTTATTGGCCGCTTCGTCGTTGTTTATTTAGTAGACATACTGATCTTTGGCACATCGCTGGAGGAGCATATCGATCATTTGCGGCAAGTACTTTTGGTTCTGCGCGCTGAGACCCTTTATGTTGCGAGGAAAAAATGTGAATGGGGTGTCAAGCGCGTGTTATTTCTGAGCTATGTGGTCTCGACGGAAGGTTTTTTGATGGATGATGGTAAAGTCGACGCCATACGATCATGGCCGGAGCCTAAAACGATCTCGGAGGTGCAAAGCTTTCATGGCTTAGCTTCTTTTTACAGAAGATTTGTCTCTCATTTCAGTTCGATCATGGCCCCACTAACTGATTGCATGAAAGGCGGGGTTTTTGAGTGGTCGACGGCAGCAGCTGAGGCGTTTGAATTGATCAAGTTGTGCCTCACGACAGCTCCAGTGTTGGTACTACCAGACTTCTCAGCCACCTTCGAACTTCACTGTGACGCCTTCCAAGCTGGGCATCGGCGCTGTTCTCAGTCAGAAATCCAGACCCGTGGCATTCTTTAGTGAGAAATTATCAGGAGCACGTGGCAGATACAACACTTATGATGTGGAGTTTTATGCAGTGGTGCAGGCTATTCGACACTGGAGACACTACTTGATTCATCGTGACTTCGTTATCTTCATGGACTATGATGCTCTTAAGCACTTGGATATTCAAGTTAAAGTCTCCGCCAGACAAGCTAACTAGATCGCATATCTTCAGCAATTCACTTTCACTATCCGACATAAATCGGGTAAGCTAAACCGCGTGGCAGATGCTCTTAGTCGCAGACACGCATTGCTTACAACCCTACATACTTACAGTATTGGGTTTTGCTTCGTTTTCAGACCTATATGAGACGGACCCCTTTTTCGGGAAGATTTGTTCAGAACGAAAGCCCAGTTGTGTAGCGACTTTGCCTTGATAGATGGTGATACACTAAAAATGAATCTTTGCTACTATCAAGCTTAACAGTTGTAATTGTAATATTTGAGATTCACTCCAGAGGACCAGTTTACACTTTACTCTTATGAGTTTGATATTAAGCTGAGAACAAAGGTGGGTTTTGATTTTAATAGTGACGTAGAAAACAAGCAACTAGGGTTTTTAATTCAATTTAAACAAGAAGCTTGCCTAGGGTATTTCATCGGGTGCTGATACATGATCCAAACAATTATTCAAGCGCCATGAGATGCAATCTAGAACTTGGATCACTCAGCTGGAACAACCCACTGTCGTGGTGTTGTCCCCTTTGCAGATCGATCTTTCCGCCTAAGCTCTCACTTGGAACAAGATGCGATCGCAAGCTTTAGAGATCAAGTCCGATCTGTTCACTTACCACCCTGATATCTACTTTCGCCGATCAGGGATATTAAGCTCATTCAATATATGTCAAGCTAGCTCCTGCATGGTTAGCTAGGTGATCAATCTTAAGATCTAACATTAAGTGATCAGTTTAATGCAAGCAGTAAGAACGATATGAATGAAGAATCAATGAAATCGTTTATCTATGTTTAGCTCAAGACCTCAACACCCTAAAACCCTAAGCAAGCTTAAGCAACTACTCGATCTTTATGCAAGAAGACACAGACATGATTTCTGAATAATACTGCATAGAAAATTGAGTAGAAAACAAAGGGTTGAGGATGATCTTCTCTATGAGAGATGGAGCCTTCTCCCTTACAAGTTGCAATCGCCAAAAATAGAGTCTAGATCTCTTGTAAAACTAGCGTAAGAAATAAAATAATAGATAAGGGCACTTTTATATGGAGGCGCCGTCGATTTCTAGAGAGGGAAGGTGATTAGGGCGAATCTTCAAAGATATGAAAATTTCCATAATAGTCGGGAACAGTCCGCCTCGATGCTTCGCATGATTGCTCCTGTGGAATCAATCGCCTGACTGCTCCATTTGACTGTTCCGCATGAAAAAGTTCAATTCTTGCACCTTTCTTCATGCTCCTTCCTTTAGCTCTTCAGACTACTCCAGACCTGAATTGACTCAGAAAGAACTAGACTAACTCGATAAAACATTGAAAACTGGTTAGAAAACATATCTATAATGGTGTCAAAAACACTATATATCAGATGGTTTCCTCTCTAAGGGTTCTCAATTGTGCATCCCATCGTGCAGTCTTCGCCTTAAAATCATCGATGACCTGCATTAGGAGGGGCATGTGGGTAGAGACAGAACGCTTCAATTGGTCACTGCCTCCTACTTTTGTCCTGGCTTACGTCGAGATGTTGAGTGTTATGTAGAGCGCTGTCACGCTTGTCAACTCGCCAAAGGTCATGCATCAAATGCTGGTTTGTACCTTCCTCTTCCTATCCCAACCCAGCCATGGACTGACCTCAGCATGGATTTTGTTTTGGGTTTACCGAGGACACAGCGAGGGAATGATTCAATTTTTGTCATTATTGATCGGTTCTCAAAAATGGTGCACTTTATTCCTTGTAAGCGCACTACGGATGCAGTGAAGGTTGCTAAGCTGTTCTTTGGACAGGTTTATCGATTACACGGCATGCCCTCTTCGATAGTCTCCGATCGTGATACAAGATTCTTGAGTCACTTCTGGCGTTCTTTATGGAAGATGTTGGGCACGAGTTTGGACATGAGCACAGCGTACCATCCTCAAACGGACGGTCAAACAGAGGCCGTTAACATGTCAATTGGCAACATGTTGCGCTCGTTAGTGGTAGACAATATCAAATCCTGGGAGTCATGGCTTTGTCAGGCTGAATTCGTGCATAACCATGCTGTCAACAGGAGTTCAGGTTTCAGTCCTTTCAAGGTAATCTATGGGTTACTGCCGCGGTGTCCGTTGGACCTTGCACCTCTTCCGAACTTAACGCGCTTTCATGGTGGTGCGTCGGATTTCATTACGTCTTTGCAGGAGACTCACAAAGTTGTGTCTCAGAACATGGAGTCTTCCTCCCAGTTATACAAGAGTCGCGCCGATAAGCGACGTCGTGAGCTTCTCTTTCAACCTGGAGATTTAGTTTGGGTTGCCATGACTAAAGATAGGCTTCCTGCTCGTGAATATAATAAGTTGCGCTCTCGCAAGATAGGACCTGTCGAGGTCTTGGAGCAAATCAATCTCAATGCCTATCACGTACAACTGCCACCACACACCAACACCTCCAACGTCTTCAATGTCAAGTACCTGCCAAAGTTTCGAGGAGACAACGAGGTTCCAGATTCAGAGACGAATCTTCTCCTACCCGGGAGACCTGATGCAGCGCATCCTCACTTAACCGGCTTGTACCGGTTCCGTATGGTTTTATCTTTCGTTTGGGTTTTCTGTTGGCTTTGGCTTTATCTAGAGTATATTTTAGTTAGTTATATATAACTATAGAGTAGTTAGGATCGTATCTTCTATTTGCCCTTATAAGGGTTATGCCGTCTGTAAAGAACAACACCTTTTTATTGAATTAATCAGAGAGCTTTCTAAGTTCATCTTTTCTCTTGTTCTCGGTATTCTATTCGAATCAACAACAGGAAAGTCAGAGAGAGGTTCGGGCATTCTTAGACTAAACAAACCCCCTTTGAGTACTTGTGCTGCGCTAGTATAGTATACACGATGTTTTACAAATCAAGATTGTAAGAATATATGTTAGTGCAGATTAGGCGACGAAAATTAAGTGCAGTAAGTAAAGACACATCAAATTTGTTAACGAGGTTCGTTTCCTACATCCCCGGGACCTCGTCGAGATTTCATTGACTTAGAACAAGGAGAAACCTAAAATTGCTATATGGTACAACACATACACTATTGTTTACCACTCTTTTTCTAAGAAGCAATCTACAAAGATTAGGAATCAAGCACGCATGCATAGATCACCATCTGGCTCACCGGAGCTCACTGTCTTCTATAGCTGCAATCTTCACAGATCTATTCATTGAAACCGCCTTGCTAAACTCCCCCTGAGTCTAGGCTTCAATCTTCCTTATCCTCGGATGTACTTCTCCAAGTACGTCAGCACCCAGCACATACCAGTGACACAAGACACTTGATCCCCCAAGCATATACGAAGCTACCCACGAGCTCTACACAATGGCCAACTCCATTAAACAAAGCGTCAACTCCAACGCCACCAAACTAAGTCAACATCAGACTCCATCAGGAACTACTTCAGACACCGCTTCGGCACCAAACAGTAACAAACACCAATATACAATGAAATCCCTCTCTCTCTCTTCTATGATGTCTTACTTTCTCATAAGGCACGTCCCTCCTTATATAGCAGAACATACTTGCTTTCCACGACCAGAACTTGATCTCCAAGTCTTCAACTTATTCTCCAAGTCTTCCAAATACACTTATGATAACTTTCCATTATCTTTATTGGAAAACTTCACCTTCAAACAAACTCTTTTTGCTTTATTGAAAACATACATTTATCTTCAAGCACATATCTTCTTTTCTTTTCCAAGCTCAGCAACGCTCATCACAAAATACGAACTCAACCTAAACCCATCTTCATGACACACGCATGTACTACTTCATGTAGTATTTCACGAACTGATACAAAACATCTCTCAAAATTGCATCTTCTAAATATAAAGAACTAGGCAACATTAACAGAGATAAAAGCCCTTTTTCAAAACAAAAAAAAAAACATTAATAGAGATTGGCGATTTTGATGACAAATAAGTGTCTTGATATAGCGTTTCTATTAGGTTCGATAAAATGTTCAACAAATCATTTCTTAATCTAATGCTATACTATAATAGTAAAATATGATTTATTTATTCGACATGCATCCCTTCAAGATCACGTGGAGTTGTCACGGTGGAATATGTTAGAGTTTGTTACCGAACGATGATTTCACTACTGGATGCAGTGGCTTTACTCTTCTATGATGAATTGATGCACACATTTACTTCAGCCTAGATTACAATTTTGAGGAAAGGATGGGAGAGCAAAGGAATTAGAGCAATAAGGAGTTCACAAAGATTTCGACAACAAAACATATTGACAATATGGCGTTACCAGTTTCAAATCAAAAGAATTTCAGTGCTATGGATAGTTAAAACAAAGTGTGTTTGGGATGGATTGCAATGTAACAGATGGGTTCCATTCAATAATCTTCTTAGAAAAAAATGTATTTACTCACAAGAATTGAAAGCCACAAGAAAGATTTTACAAGACCAAAAAAAAAGCGGAGAAAAGCTAACGAATCAACCTTTCCCACAAATGTGTTGGAAGCATCGTGTTACTGCCGTCTCTGTTAAATGTGCATTTCAACAAGATGTTTGGTGTAATTTCTGATCTATGTAATATGTTACATTGATTTGATATTAATAAAATTAAGATGTTATAAAAAATATGCTTTATAAATAATATGAAAATTGTTGTGTGAACACAGTGTAATTTATAATTTTTCATATACATCACTTTCACTTTAAAAATACACAATTCATCCTTTTATAAAATATTTATAAATATGTATTATTCTATAAAATTTCTATAAATAATAAATGAAATTATATTTTTTATTAGTTATAAATTCTAATTTCTCTTGTTTTTTTTGTCATCAACTTAAACAGACTCAAACTGACTCTGTAAACCAAGCGGGTAGCTCCGCATCCGTATGAACGACGAAAGACGGCTGATTCCTGACACTGCATACTAGACTATCCGCCTTTGAATTTTGCGTTCGTGGAACATGAATGATCTCTGAGCTGAGGAAACTTTCTTTTAGGTTCTTGATATCTTTTAAATAACTTGCAAAAGTTGGTTATTCTACTAATTCCTCTTGTGTGTTTTTTTACTATTGTAGTTTTTTTCCTTGCGATCAGATCCACCAATGTTGACAAAAACAATGTATCCGTTTATCCTATATGAAGTGGATTCAGAGAACTGGTGAGAAATTTGGGAAAAGTAATGTATAATATCAATTCTACTATCTATTAAAACTACAAAACTAATGAAAATTATATAATACTAATATCCACACAAAAATAAAATTCTCAACACATCATTTACTTTTACATTTTTTACAAAGTAGAAGATATAAAAATGAAAGTTAAAAAATACCATTAGTCTATAGAGTAGGTTAAAATTTAGTACACTGCAAAATACATTTGTACCAAAAAAATGTTAATGCATCCAAAGTTCCACATTTGGAAATATATTGACAAGAAAAAAAAACGTACAAAATAAACAGTTGTGGTCTATTGGGGGACTAGAATAAAGTTGTCAATTAAATTAAAATAAATACTTTTTTCTATTTTTAACACTGGTTTATTTTTTACAAATTATGAAAAAATGTTACATAGATATTTTGCAACTAGTAAATTTATATGTCTTATGAAAGACTCATTTTTACAGTTCTACTTGCAACATTCAAAACACTTTAACTATGAAGATTCATGTGAGCGATTTCACTTGGACCATGTTGAAAATTTCGGTAAGCTTTTTTCATTATTTTGTATAATTATTCATAAATCAAAATATATTAATAAATCCCTTTTACTAAGACTCAAACAAAGATTTCTAAATGAATAGTCAATTGTACTAATGGCATCCCCAATAATAACACCAAATTTGGGGTTTAACACGAATTTGGTGTTAAACTTTATTTTTCATCTCTAACCATCACGCCAAATTCTACCCCAAATAATATTTTATATTATTAATTTTTTAGTTTTGATAATTTAATACATTAATTACTTATAATTAACTAATTGAATTTATCACATTTTTTATATATATTTAATAAAATTTATTAAATTTTATATAAATATAAGAAATAAATATATAAGTAAAATATATATATAATTGTTTTTACTATATAATAAGATTTCTCAAATACAATCACAATTTTACTGCTTATTTACAAGAGATATTAAAACGAAAAATAAATTTTAACAATATACATCTTTTGATCAAATAACAAAATATTTTAAAATCACACTATACACTTTAATGAGGTAGATATATTATATTTTGCATTATTAAAATTATATGTTTTCTTAATATTAAATCTGCTTTTAATTTTATGTTTTATGTTTGTGGAACTTAATATAGCCATAACCAAAAGGCATAAAATCATTTATAATTTATAAAAATATTTTAGTTATTGTAAATATTGATATGTGTTCATGAGTTTCCAAAACGTATCAATAACTTATTATGTAACTTTCTATAGATCATCGTTTTATTTTCTTTTTTAAATCAACATTTAATTTGATATATATATATATATATATATATTATGAAAATACAGGCACATTTAAACGATAAAAAAATTAATTTGACTTGACTTAATTATAATAAAAATAATTATACCTCATTTTAAATTTGAAAGAATATATGTAACTTAAGATACTCAAAACATAAGTGACTCGACTAATCCAATTTATACTTAAAATCATAGATTTAACAATAATAAGAAAATATAATTTGATAATAATAATAATAATTTATTTTATAAATATAAATTATAAGATGACTCAAAACACCTTAATAAATGAAAATAAAATATTAAGCAGCTGTTTTAATGAGTGCATTACTTATTAGGACACTTTGCTCACTTTTTTAACATGTTAAGGCACATGTCGCTGGCCACACACTTTCCCTCTTCCCTCCTCACCTGGTATTACTGACTTGCCCTCCCCTTGTGGTTAAGTTGCCTCGATTTTAATGACCAAAGAAAATAATCTATTTTATTTTAGTTTCTCTTGTGGGGACCAACATAATGTTTCCTTAAAGGGAGCTGTTTCTCATGGCTTCATATGAGCCGTTGGATGAAGGGAAATCTAATGGTGGGGGTTATTTGATTTTGAAAAGAAGTTGGTGGTGACATTAAATTCTACGTCTGAAGTTTTGTTCGTCGGAGGAGCTGAATCTTGGAGGAGGAGGAAGAAGGTGAGTTTTTTTTTATGCTTTTTCTTTGATTTGAACAGATATTCAGATACTTTCCTTGACTGGAACTGACTTTAACGAACGGCCGTCCAAAAATGTGACAACTTTTGCTAGGGTTTATGCGATATGGACGACCACTGTTTGGTTTTGAGCGGCGAATGGGTTTGTGGCGAAGGAGGGAAGTGGGACTTCATCATCGAGAAGAATCGAATGGGTCGTATGGTACCTGTTTTCGAAGGCATTGGTTGTTCAGTGCTTGAGGCAAAAGTGCTGAGGGAATTTAGATTTGACTCGGCGAGGTTTGTTGTCTCGTTGAGTTACTGGCCACCGACAACTCACGAGCTTGCAACTGGCATTAGGACGCCTCCCGTGCTGATAACAAGTGATGGTGTTTTGAAGTATTTCTGCCAGCATCTTAAAGTGAAAGGCGGGATGAATCTGTTTGCTAGCTTCGAGGCGAGAGCTAAAGTCGTGGACACGGACATCGTGGACGATTCTGGCCTAGGATTTGTGTCACCAGAAGCCGCGAGATTTTCTTGTGGATCTTCAAAGAGGCGATATGTTTCTTCGGCTGCATCGAAGATGAAAGTTGTTAACCTTCTTGACGATGAGGATTTTGTTCGTGAGGTTGAGAAGGTGGAAGAGGAGTTAAGTGGGGGAAGACCAAAAACTGGTAGCAGCGTTTTTACGGATGGTGTTGGGCTTAGTCAAGAGACAGAAACATGTGGCGTCGTGGACGTTGAGTTGGACGAGATACAACTGAGGCCTAAATGTTATGACAAAGACTTCTGGGAGCCCTTGTTAGAAGGCGATCACGGTGGTTCCAATGCGGTTAACGTGGTCTTCAACGAAGATGAGATAGTTGAAGGTTTGAGTAAGTCATCAGGGCCACGGAAGTATTTTTGTGATACTGGAAGCTGTTTTGATCACTTTGTGGAGGTGGGTGGGCCAAGTAATGGGGGGACTAAGTCGGAGGCACTGAAGCCGGAGGATTACAATCCATGGATGGGTAGTGCGGCTGAGGCTACAGCTGGTATGAACCGAGGAAGCCGAGAGACACGTAAGCTCGCTGATGTTGATGACGAGGAGTTTGACATACCCCCTCTGTTTGATGACACGGAATATGATGTATCAGAAATCCCCGACATGGATGTGGATGAACATGACGGGGAGATTTCTGTAGGAAAGGTCTTTGGGAGCAAGGTTGATTGTCAGATTGCATTGGCCATTTACGCCATCAAGAAGCAGTTTAGGTTCACTCAGACAAGGACCAAACTTGACTCATTCGTTGTGGAGTGTCCGGACGAACGATGCGATTGGCGTGTAACAGCACATGAGATCAAAGGTTGTGGTTACTATGAGATAAGGAAGGCACAGCTTGATCACCTCTCTCCAATAGAGTTCAGGCAGGGGTACAAGAGTAGAGCAACATATCGTGTAATTGCTGCTGTGTACAAAGCTAAATTTGGAAACCCGGCAAAGGCACCTGTTGCTCGTGATTTGCAGAAACTGCTTTTGGAAGACCTTAAAGTGAATGCGTCGTACATGAAATGCTATAGGGCTAAGGAGAAGGCGACCTTGGAAGTGCAAGGTTCAGACGAGGACGCTTACTTGAGGCTACCAGAGTATCTGCACATGCTGAAACTTGCAAACCCTGGTACCATTGCTGATTTGGAAACAGATTTTGATGATGATGGTGATGAACGCTTTCTTCACCTATTCCTTGCTTTTGGAGCTTCCATCAGTGGGTTTAGAAAGCTGAGGCATGTGTTGGTTATTGATGGGACACATCTTAGTGGAAAGTACAAAGGTGTTCTGTTGACAGCAAGTGGTCAGGATGCTAATTTTCAGATCTTTCCTCTAGCATTTGCAGTTGTGGACAGCGAGGACGAGGATGCGTGGACATGGTTTTTACAGAAGGTTGAACGGATTTTAGGGGATTCTCCAAGTCTGGCCATAATATCAGACAGGGCTGTTTGTATTGCCAATGCAGTGAGCAAGATTTATCCTCAGGCGAAGCATGGAGCTTGCATAGTACATTTAGCGAGGAATGTTAACTCACGGTTCTCAAGTAAGCACCTAGCGGAGTTGGTGACAAAGTGTGCGATGGCTCATATGCCCCGTGAGTACAAGGATCTGTATGGGAAAATTAGAGCAACAAACGCCGCTTGTGGTGTCTACCTTGGTAAAATTGGCGTTGCTAAGTGGACAAGAGCAAATTTCCCGGGGGAAAGGTATAACATAATGACAAGCAATATTGCGGAGCAGCTAAACAATGCACTTTTGGAAGGAAGAGGAGCGAACATTCTTGAGTTGATTAAGTTCATACAGAGGATGATGACTAGATGGTTCAGTGCTAGGAGGAGAAAGGCTGAAAAACACAGAGGTGCAGTCTCGGTGGAGGTGGACAAAGAGATGACTAAGAACATGGCTACTGTAAAGGGAAGCTACGTAAATTCAGTCAATAACTGGAGTTGTCGGATTTTGGGAAAATTTGGTAGGTCAGACAAGGTGATGCTAGCTGAGAAGAAGTGTAGTTGCAAGTATTTTGATAACATCAAAATACCTTGCGGACATGCTCTGCTCGCAGCCAACGGTATGGGAGTCGCTTCCGATACATTGTGTGGTCATTGGTACAAAACTTCAGTCTGGAGAGAGACATATGCAGGGGAGATCAATCCTGATGAGGACCCTAGAGATGCTGACATACCTGAGGAGGTTAGCAGCATGGTAGTCTACCCTCCAATGACAAAGAGGCAGCCTGGACGTCGTCGCAAGACAAGGATAACTTCGACTGGGGAGATACGGGTGAGTCAGTTATTTTGAGGAGACCATATCTGAGTGATTAGAATTTCTTAGGAAGCGTATCTAACTCTTTTCATATTTTAGGTCCTGAAGAAGAAGCTGACGCAGAACAAGTGTGGAAGGTGCAGGGCGATTGGACACAATCGCACCAATTGCGTTTGCCCAATATAGGCATTTGGGTAGTGGTGTTTTTTTTGTACCTGTTGGTGGAATGAATTTAGACGGAGTGCGGCATTTTGGATAACAAGGAATACATTTTTCAAAACAAATTATCTATTTTGAAAGCTCGCGATACAGTCAGCTCGTATTAGCAAACTGTTGGCAATTATGTTTTCCATTTTGTTCGATTGAAACAATATTTTGGCACACAAAATGTAGGATATGAAAACCAACTGAGAGAGATGTAGTTCTCTCTCTTTGAAATTTGTTTTTTTTAATATTTCCCTAACGAAAAATGGCTGGCAAGTGTGACCTATATATATGTTTATAAGAGAGAGAACTACACGGTCGTTCAGTTTATTTAGTTGTGGACATGGACAGGAAATAACTGTTGTGGACATCTACGGTAAATAACAAAATCCCTGTAACTGAGTTGTAATAATAGATAGTCAATGTAATAAGTGATCGTTGATGGATTTTGACAAGGCCGACTATTGAAGTTCAAAAAAAGGACCGATATTGGAAAACATTGGATCAATTGTTGAAAGATTCCAGTTAAAAACTAGGTGATAGTTTAAGTAGAAGAAATGACAAATGAAATGTTCATTCTCCAATGATCAGTGAACAAGGAAATTGAGCTAGTTGCTAAACTTGTCGTAAAGCCACGCCATTGTCCCAAGCGCAAGAGCTGCAATTGCAATGTTGATCGCCGGGTGCTGTAACTGGTCCACAACCATTGGTGACTCTTGTGTGGTCAAAGTTGATTCCTCAATCGACGCCGACATTTTGGGTTTAGGCTCCATCTGGCTTCTTAGCTGGTCGAGTTGTCTAGACTGGTTCTCGAGACGTCGTGTTGTGTACAACTTGAATGAGTCGAGATCTTCCTTCAGCTTAGAATGTTTGGCATCCACCATGTTTATCTCGTCCATAATTGCCTCGTCCACCCACTTGAATAAGTGGTGCTCTGTTTTCCTCTGAAACGCGATAACAGAACCTTTCTTTAGTAGTCTGTTAAAGAGACTGAACAAAATTAGGAATTTGCCTTACCTTTAAGCCTATTTCACACCGATAGAATCTTCTGAAAAGGTTGTCCTTTGTTTGAGCACCGAAAGTGGTCAGATCTGCTCCACACCAACAACGAGTGGGGATGCCGGTGGTTTGTCGGGCGGAGTTTGACCTCGAGGAGGAAGAAGAAGAGCTCATGACCGATGACTCTCCGGTGAGGGGAATTGGTAAATAGCCCAAAATTAATAATGATAGGGTTGGTGTTGGTCGGCGACTCTCACTACTGTCTAGGGATTTTGTAGAGATGGGAAATACTAAATAGAAACGAAGTTTCCTCTGATGTCCGTCGTTCACAAAAAGAAAAAAAAAATAATGTCTTGATTTTTTATTGTGGATGTGGACAACCAATATGGGCTGAAGAGTACTTTTGTCCAGTGTTTAACTTGTGCATCAATTAGGTTGGGTAGCACGATTGGTACTAACAAGTTCAAGTAGTAACATGTTTTGTGAGTTAATCATGTTTTGGTTTGTTGGCATACACAATCTTGAACAATAAAATAAGTTTGCACGATGAGTAGTAACATGGTCAAATACTAAACCACATAGACGAACGAGTCTGAAACATAGAAAAACAAAGATGCCAGTTGCATGGATGGCAATAAAAAGCTACAAAAGGATTCAAACTCCTAAACTCCAAAAGTACTTTTTTGACAAAAGGATTGAACTCCAAACACACACCTTCAACTCGCAATGGTGGCTTTCTAGTCATCAGTGACCCGAATAGCATAGTACGCCAGTAACACCATGGTCTTGTAAATGTCCATTGCATACTGCTTGCGCAGGTTGTCGACTATCTGGTCTGTGATGCCGGCCATCCCCGGGGCTGGATCACCATGGGCGTGCAACTCTAGGAACTTCATGGTAACAGGTCCACAATCACCAGAGCGACCGTTGATGTAGACGTCTGGAATACAGGTGCAGATGAACGGCTTCAGACCAGTGAATTGTGTTAGCTCACACATTGCAACTTTCTTGACAAGGTAAGGGAGGATAGAGAGAACAGGTTTCATCCACTTGGCCATCCTTCTGACTCCGTGCAAAGCTGGGAGAGGATCTAGGACTTCAACCAATCCCATATCTAGGTTGATTGCTAACCCAATCCAGTGAGACTGGTTCCAGAGCATAGGCGTGTATATGGTGTGTATGTCCTCCATCCATTTTTTCCCAGGGAAGCAGACAATGTCGACCAAACGCTCGTCCCACACGAAAGTGTTCTTCTTCTTAGACTTGGAGAACTCTTCGAAGATGTTGTTGATCAAAGAACAAAGGGTAGGGGGGACGAAAGCTGCTTTCTCAGTCTGAAGGATCTCGTGGTGCCGTGCAGAGAGCATGTGTACCAGGATTTCCATTTGCTGGACAAAACATGTTTCGAGATTAGCAATACATAATTGACGCTGATGGGAGGAGGAACTTCTGGTGACTTACATATGCTGTAGTCCATTGCTTAGGCGCTGCTATTTCAAGCAGGGATTTGTTTGAGAACTCGAACCCTGATGGGGTGCTATGGTACCTGTTTCACACACAAATACAAAACAAAACAAAAATATTTATCATGCCCTAACATACGTATATAGAAAAATTTAAATTGAACATGTGGATGATGAGTATTAGAACATCTTACACATTGAGGTGGGGTTTGAGAAACTGATGGAAAAACTCCCACTCCCTGTCGGGTAGCGGTAAGATGAGATCCAACGCAGGAATCAATTTTGACTCAAACAGTTCCTTAGCTAGAAGGTTTTCAAGGTGAGATGGTAAATACTTCGGGGGGTCTTTCGTTTTTGTGAGGTCAACTACAGGATCTTCGGGAGCCAGACTCTTTTATAGAAAAATGATGTCAAGTGTTATTATGTCAAGTTAGTCTATTGTCATTGTGATATAGGCTTTGTGAACTGTTAAGGCCACATACCTCATCCGCAGATTTATTTCGTTCGCTGAATGGTGGCGAGTTCGATGAAGCTGTGGCTGTAAAGGCATTGTGTGTTGCTGCGTGACTCGCGAAACCAATACCACTGCCGTTACTCTTGACCTGTGATTTGAGTGGAGTGAATGGTGGTGGTGACAACCGAACACGGGTGCCTGGTGGAGAGGATGGTCCAGCTGTGCTGTCAAATATTGGACCTCTGGTTAGAGGGGTTACTGGGGTTGTTGGGTCCGTGGTCTTCTGGTTTGGTTCCTCGCGAACAGGAGTTGTCTGGATCTCGTCACCAGGTTCATTGGCGGTGGCATCATGACATTCTTGGTGTAGTTGTTCCTCGACATTGTGGTCGTGGACAGGAGAGTTGTGGACATATTCCATGTTCTGATCCTCACCGCGAGAGTTGTGGACATCTTCCATGTTCTGGTCCTCACCATCAACGTCCTGCATGAAATCGAGGCAATTACTTGTAAATATATGAATGTGAGACAGGGACAGGGTTAGCATTTGACCTGGTCAATAGCCTCTCCGTCGTTTTTGATCTGATCATCAGGTTCCACCTCGTCATAATCGGATTTGTTATCTCCTGAATTGTGGACATCCTCTGACTCGTGATCCATATCATCCACATCCTAAAAAGAATCAAGATTCCTATCATATCATATATTGTACAAAGGTATTGAATTTCATTTAACAATGTGTGGTAAACAAATCTAAAAATGTTAAGTGAAGGCAGTTAACTTTGCATTAACTAGAAATGAAATCACCTTTTCGAACTCAACGTTGTCGTCGGGGTCATCCATCTGATCATTGTCTGCATCGTTGTTCCCTGATTCGGGTTGTTCAGTGTCGTGTTCCATTGATTCATGTTCCGCTGAGTCGTGTTCCATGCATTCCACATACTACCGTATTGGAAAAAAATAAAGGTTACACGAGTTCCCAAAAAGATAAAACACTGCTTTGCGAAGTTAGTTATGCTTAAACATCACCTGCTCGTCTTCCGAATTGTGCTCATCATTCATCATCTCCGAGACAGGTTCAACCTGGTCGTTATCTGAACTGTGGTCAACAAAGTTGTGGACAGAGTTTGGAGTTCGCGCAGTAGCATCCACATCCTGCAAATGAGACATAGAAAGGGATGAATTGAGGTATCTCTTTTGGTAGGAACGGGTAGTTGAATTGGTAGCTTCTATGTGAAACCAGGGGGAGAGAGAACTTCACCTTGTCGGTGGAATTCATCTCTTCTGTGATGTGGTCAGTAGGGGCATGGCCAGTTTGGTTGTGGATGGTTTCGTTTTCACTAGCATCAGGAGGAGGAGTCATGCTTTCGGTGGTCTGGCGGTGAAGATGAGCTGCATACTGACTTATGATAGGTGACTGGGGTTCATCATGAATGCGACTATCCATAGCGTCCACATCCTAGAGGGAACACGAGGTTTATTAGTTTTATATAGACTTTAAATATATGTCCAAAATTATATGTGAAACAGAGGAGGAATGAACATAACCTGATTGGTAGTAGGGTCAATATGATGAGGTTTGTCGGGTGCATGGTCCAGTCCACTGTGATGTTTTGCAGGAAAATCCTATAGGCAGAAGAAAAAGGCTATATAAGTTTTTCCTGACCAAAAAGGTTAACCAAGAATGTTGTTCCAACTCTACCTGATCGTTGGGTGCTCCCTGTGCTTCCTGATGAGATGTAAGAGGCTTCTTGCAACGAGATAGAACTTTATGAAATGATGTTTGCCTTCCATGAGCTTTTTTCTTCTTATTGATTAGTTTTAGCATCTCCTTCATCTGCTTCTGAAGTCCCAACACAATCTCGGTCAGTTGCTCGTTAGTGAAACTGTTGACATTTGATCGCGTGAAGTAAGAACTTATGCGCCGTTGCTTCCTTGATGACGTCTCCTTGTTGATGAGCTTCTTCGGTTTGAGAGATTGTTTGACACGGGTGAGCTTCCCCTTCCCGAGTCGTTGACGACGATCTTTAGGCGTTTTAAGCAACGGCTCCGTTGTTACCCCACCATGCCAAATTGCCTTGTTGAATTGGTAGCCATCAGCTATCAACTGTTCCATGTAAACAAGACGGTCATCCTTGGTTATGTTGCTCCACTCTCCCCAACCTGGCTCCTCACCTTTTTCGATAGCTATGACGGGTGCGACAGAAAGCTGATAAGATGAGAAAACAAAAAATAAAGTCAATCACAAGTTTTGGGATGTGGACGTGGACATTGTGTCAAGATTGTAAAAGGGTTTGATTACTTACGTTTTTGGAGAATTCAACACGCCTTATGTCAAGGGCATTGATGGAGCCGTGCTGGGGTAAGTAAGGATCTTGAAGATCCATCAGTGTCCTCTGGTCAGGAGGAGCAGGGATGAAATCAAGCAGTTGGGGAATAGCGCGGAAAGTCACCAATTGTAGTGAAAGAGGGAAGCCCTGAAGTCGGAATGATCGCTGCTTGAGTTTGTGCACGAGCCAAGCTACAGGGTCCTTGATCTTCGGAGGAGAAGGCTTTGGTGGTTTCATGCAGGAGATGGTCTTCAAAAATGATTCCCTACCCCAAGGGAATGCAAAGAAGGTTGACAAAGTTTTTAACATGCTCACGTAACGAGGTGTAGGGCGTGCAACTTGTTTGTGAGCAATGAGAACGCCGTCTACGATGATAATCAGAGCTATACGAATCTTCCTCCAACCCGACATGTCCTTCTCATTCTCAAGCATCTGACAAAGCTCGGCTATAGTTATCATCTTCTTCTTTCCAAAAAGCTTCTTCCAAACTACATCTTTGCCAGCGACAACTGACTTGGCGGTGTCAGGATGATATCCTTCTGGAAATGTACCACAATTCAGACCGGTTACGGTGCCAAACTCTTGGAGTCCGTAACGGAGAGGGTTCCCACCAAAAACAGACCAAAGCGTGTGCTCGTCACCACATAGGAGCTGCCGAGTGAGGAAGGAGTGAATGAGTTTTGTAGAGATGGGAGCTTGTCTGGCAGGGATGTCGAATAGCTTCCCAAAACACGAGTTCATGATTGTTTTCAACTGCGGCGTGTCCCTGAGAACATGCCTGAGGAAGGGAAGGATCTCCGGTGAAGAATAGATATTAAGTTTGCTGATGGGGAACCTGTCAGTAGCGAAAAGTCTCAACGGGAGACGCGGATCAGTGTGCATGGATCCTGAAATATAAATGAGAAGAAGATTACAAATTTAACAAAATTCCAAAATCTAAGACAAAAGAAAAAGGAAAGAAAGAAAAAAAACTTTCACTGTCTATCAAAATCGGAAAAAAACCCTAAAATTAACGATAGAGGCGAAAACATCCAAAATGGGAGACAAAAAGTGAATCGAAGAAAGAGACTAAGAATCGAAGAAAAAGAACCGTTCTTTTTCAAAAAATGAACAAATCGGAGGAGAAAACAAGGAATTCGCAGAAACACAAACCCGATGAAGGCGACGGACGGTCGGAAGCAGTTGGTGAAAAAACATCTTTGTTCTTCGCCTTCGCCGGAGAAGACTTGGTCTTCTTATTCGCCATTTATCGCCGCCGTGTGAGGTTTTTTTACCTTCTAGGAATCGAGAAGATGAGATTTACTTTTTGTCGAGAGGAGAGACGAGAGATTTTGTGTATTGTTTTGTCGTTACGTGTCTTGAAACGAGGAAATAATTAAAAAAAAAACACTTACCATGGTTAACTCAGCTTAGGTTAAGCAATTCATAGGTGGTCAAAAACGAGGGCAAGTAAGACTTTGAACATGGATATTGTGCTCCCCAAGTGGGAAGTGCTTAAATGAGTCAATTGGAAGATAAAAAGTGTCCCAGAAGGTAAAAAAATCTGTTTTAATTTAGTTCTTTTGTAAAATTTATATATATGCCTGAGACTGCAGAATATTATCGTTATATTAATTTACGTAATTTGAAACCAAACACTTTAGTTTATTTTTTTATTTCATTATAAGCACAATATATATCTTAAGTTATAAATAATCTTTCTAAAATATATTTACATATCTAAGACAAAAACCAACCTAATGCAAATAATAAAATTAATCAAAATTTTAATATAATTTTGAATAAAAAATTTTATAATTTAATTCAGAGAAATAGATGCAACCTAATATATCCAAATGATAACTAAACCGATTGAAAAAACAATAAAACCGACTAGATATAACATATCTAAAATTATATGTCTAATTAAAGTAATATAAATTATGCATAAAACTATAAATTAATTTAAAATTAAAACTAAATAGCAATCAATTATTATAATATATATTTACTTTATAAATACCCGTGCATGAGCACGGAAAAATCACCTAGTATCATTTAAATCTACTTTATTAAAAGGGAAGGAGTTTAAATAAATCTACATATAAAAATAGTTTTGGACCTTTTCTTTTTTTTACTTTTTGGTATTCCCCTTTATTTTCTCTAACCATACAACATTATCATTGATAGTCATATTAATACATAACCATACAACATTATCATTAATAGTCATATAAATACATGATACATTAAATACAATGTCGGCAATTGAAGCAATATTATTGCCTATTTCTTTATTTAAATAAATATGTTTTAAATTTGTAGGAAATAATTAACAAACGAAAGAAACATACATGAAAATAATAATCACCGATTATAGTTAAAATAATAAATCACTAAAACTTTTGATGTTGCATTATAAACAAAATATACCATATTTAAACAATTTTTTTAAAAAAAATATTATATATTTGAACAATTTTGTAGAGAAAAAAAAACAATTTTGTAGTGTTCACATAGAGAATTTATACTATCAAAATGAATCATTATAAAAATTCAATGTAAAAGGTTATTGGACCTATATTTTCTATTCTACCATTAATTATTCTAAACATAAAAAAAACCGATGAACTCAAAAATAACCAAAATTTGTTCGAATATCTGAAATATATTTTAAACTTTTGATATTTTACTTGAAACTCAAAGCTATAACTGAAAAAATGAACATGTAACTTAAAAGAATATTTGTAATTCCAAAAACATATATGAAATATGCAAATATGACTTATATATTCATAATATATTGGGTGCTTTGAGTATCCGATCGGATCTTGGGTAAAATATGGACCCAAACCAAGATCCGCGGGTCCAAAAAATATCCAGTAGGTACTTTTCTCAGGACCAAAATTCGAACCAAACATATATTTTTAAATCGATTTCAGATTTTTTTGAATCCAAATAAAATATTTAGGCTTAAAAGAGTTACATAATAATATACATATAAATCTCAAATAAACTAATTCATAAATCGTATAATTTTAAATAAATTCTCTGTTTTGATATAATACAGACTTTTTAACACAATAATATACGATCTCAAAATAATAATCCGTATCAAATTTTGTATATAATCTTAATAAAACCTGAGCTTCCGAAGCGCGGATCAACATCATTGTAATAAATTGCCAAGTAACAAAGAATGTATAATCAAGCTTGCCATGTTCTTCTTCTTCAACTTTTTAATTAGAAATTTAGAATCTAAAAATAAAATAAAAACATTTTAAACATTAGAATGTATATATAAGTTATCTATTGTTTCAATCAGTGGTTTAACCGGTACCGGATTTTGGAATTTAGTGGGTTTTTACGGGTTTTGTGGGTTTTTAAATTTTGGGTTTTTCACAAAACCCTAACCGCATTTATATTGGGTCACCAGATTTACCTGTTCAACTGCGGGTCCGGGTCGGATTTCAAAACTGCGAAACCTTTAACCATCAACTCTATCGAAACCAAACTAACACACTACAAAAAAGACAGCAAAGAAACAAAACCAAAAACACGATTCACATATCAAAAAAACAATTCTTATGCAAGCCAAATATATATTGATATATCAAAAAATCTATAACAAAAATCAAATTTATATTCTTTTCATTGCTTTAATAACGGTTTTATTTTAATGTATTTTACCATATTCATTTTATTATATCCTAGTTTGACTCTATATGAATAACTGGATCTATCGGTTCGACCACAAGTCTAAATCGGATATAAAACTCAGTAAAACATTTTACCAGACTGAAAAATAATCATAAAACAGCTTTTAAATATTATAGATATCTAATAAATAGATATAAATTTATTTAATATTGGCTTAACAATTAACAAAAAATACCCTTCTTAAGCGCGGGTCAAAATCTAGTCACATGTCTAAAAGGGAAGCATATCAAGTATATATTCTACATTCATAAATTGGGATCACCCAAGATTAGTGTATATCTATTGACAAAAATAAAAATTAGTGTATATCGGTCGCTTAAATAAAGGGGCTTAATAGAGAAAAGGTCGTTACTCACATATATCGTGAGTTTCGAATCCTAATAATCCGTTAACCAAAAGCATGCCTCTCTGCAATGAATCCTCCCGCAACCTAATGCAAATAATAAAATTAATCAAAATTTTAATATATTTTGAATAAAAAATTTTATAATTGAATTCAGAGAAATAGATGCAACCTAATATATCCAAATGATAACTAAACCGATTGTAAAACAATAAAACCGACTAGATATAACATATCTAAAATTATATGTCTAATTAAAGTAATATAAATTATGCATAAAACTATAAATTAATTTAAAATTAAAACTAAATAGCAATCAAATATTATAATATATATTTACTTTATAAATATTTATACCCGTGCATGAGCACGGGAAAATCACCTAGTATCATTTAAATCTACTTTATTAAAAGGGAATGAGTTTAAATAAATCTACATATAAAAGTTGTTTTGGACCTTTTCCTTTTTTTACTTTTTGGTATTCCCCTTTATTTTCTCTAACCATACAACATTATCATTAATAGTCATATTAATACATAACCATACAACATTATCATTAATAGTCATATTAATACATGATACATTAAATACAATGCCGCAATTGAAGCAATATTATTGCCTATTTCTTTATTTAAATAAATATGTTTTAAATTTGTAGGAAATAATTAACAAACGAAACAAACATACATGAAAATTATAATCACCGATTATAGTTAAAATAATAAATCACTAAAACTTTCGATGTTGCATTATAAACAAAATATACCATATTTAAACAATTTAAAAAAAATTATATATTTGAACAATTTTGTAGAGAAAAAAAAACAATTTTGTAGTGTTCACATAGAGAATTTATACTATCCAAATGAATCATTATAAAAATTCAATGTAAAAGGTTATTGGACCTATATATAATTTTTCATTTCTACAATTAATTATTCTAAACATAAAAAAAAAACCGATGAACTCAAAAATAACCAAAATTTGTTCGAATATCTGAAATATATTTTAAACTTTTGATATTTTACTTGAAACTCAAAGCTATAACTGAAAAAATGAACATGTAACTTAAAAGAATATTTGTAATTCCAAAAACATATATGAAATATCCAAATATGACTTATATATTCATAATATATTGGGTGCTTTGAGTATCCGATCGGATCTTGGGTAAAATATGGACCCAAAACAAGATCCGCGGGTCCAAAAAATATCCAGTAGGTACTTTTGTCAGGACCAAAATTCGAACCAAACATATATTTTTAAATCGATTTCAGATTTTTTTGAATCCAAATAAAATGTTTAGGCCTAAAAGAGTTACATAATAATATACATATAAATCTCAAATAAACTAATTCATAAATCGTATAATTTTAAATAAATTCTCTGTTTTGATATAATACAGACTTTTTAACACAATAATATACGATCTCAAAATAATAATCCGATCAAATTTTGTAAATAATCTTAATAAAACCTGAGCTTGGCGGATCAACATCGTTGTAATAAATTGCCAAGTAACAAAGAATGTATAATCAAGCTTGCCATGTTCTTCTTCTTCAACTTTTTAATTAGAAATTTAGAATCTAAAAATAAAATAAAAAACATTTTAAACATTAGAATGTATATATAAGTTATCTATTGTTTCAATCAGTGGTTTAACTGCAGAATTTTGGATTTTAGTGGGTTTTACGGGTTTTGTGGGTTTTAAATTTTGGGTTTTCACAAAACCCTAACCGCATTTATATTGGGTCACCAGATTTACATGTTCAACTGCGGGTCCGGGTCGGATTTCAAAACACTGCCAGAAACCTTTAACCATCAACTCTATCGAAACCAAACTAACACACTACAAAAAAAGACAGCAAAGAAACAAAACCAAAACACGATTCACATATAAAAAAACAATTCTTATGCAAGCCAAATATATATTGATATATCAAAAATCTATAACAAAATCAAATTTATATTCTTTTCATTGCATTAATTTACAGTTTTTTATTTTAATGTATTTTTAACATATTCATTTTATTATATCCTAATTTGACTCTATATGAATAACTGGATCTATCGGTTCGACCACAAGTCTAAATCGGATATGAAAACTCAGTGAAAACATTTTACCAGACTGAAAAATAATAATAAAACAGCTTTTAAATATTATAGATATCTAATAAATAGATATAAATTCATTTAATATTGGCTTAACAATTAACAAAAAAATACCCGCGCTTCTTAAGCGCGGATCAAAATCTAGTCACATGTCTAAAAGGGAAGCATATCAAGTATATATTCTACATTCATAAATTGGGATCACCCAAGATTAGTGTATATCTATTGACAAAATAAAAATTAGTGTATATCGGTCGCTTAAATAAAGGGGCTTAATAGAGAAAAAGGATGCGTTACTCACATATATCGTGAGTTTCGTAATCCTAATAATCCGTTAACCAAAATCATGCCTCTCTGCAATGACTCCTCCCGCAACCTAATGCAAATAATAAAATTAAAAAAAACTTTAATATATTTTGAATAAAAAAATTTATAATTGAATTCAGAGAAATAGATGCAACCTAATATATCCAAATGATAATTAAACCTATTGTAAAAACAATAAAACCGACTAGATATAACATATCAAAAATTATATGTCTAATTAAAATAATATAAATTATGCATAAAACTATAAATTAATTTAAAATTAAAACTAAATAGCAATCAATTATTATAATATATATTTACTTTATAAATATTTATACCGTGCATGAGCACGGAAAATCACCTACTATCATTTAAACCTACTTTATTAAAAGGGAATGAGTTTAAATAAATCTACATATAACAGTTGTTTTGGACCTTTTCCTTTTTTTACTTTTTGGTATTCCCCTTTATTTTCTCTAACCATACAACATTATCATTAATAGTCATATTAATACATAACCATACAACATTATCATTAATAGTCATATCAATACATGATACATTAAATACAATGTCGGCAATTGAAGCAATATTATTGCCTATTTCTTTATTTAAATAAATATGTTTTAAATTTGTAGGAAATAATTAACAAACGAAACAAACATACATGAAAATTATAATCACCGATTATAGTTAAAATAATAAATCACTAAAACTTTCGATGTTGCATTATAAACAAAATTTACCATATTTAAACAATTTAAAATATATATATATATTTGAACAATTTTGTAGAGAAAAAAAAACAATTTTGTAGTGTTCACATAGAGAATTTATACTATCAAAAATGAATCATTATAAAAATTCAATGTAAAAGGTTATTAGACCTATATATAATTTTTCTATTCTACCATTAATTATTCTAACCATAAAAAAACCGATGAACTCAAAAATAACCAAACTTTGTTCGAATATCTGAAATATATTTTAAACTTTTGATATTTTACTTGAAACTCAAAGCTATAACTTAAAAAATGAACATGTAACTTAAAAGAATATTTGTAATTCCAAAAACATATATGAAATATCCACATATGACTTATATATTCAAAATATATTGGGTGCTTTGAGTATCCGATCGGATCTTGGGTAAAATATGGACCCAAACCAAGATCCGCGGGTCCAAAAAATATCCAGTAGGTACTTTTCTCAGGACCAAAATTCGAACCAAACATATATTTTTAAATCGATTTCAGATTTTTTTGAATCCAAATAAAATGTTTAGGCCTAAAAGAGTTACATAATAATATACATATCAATTTCAAATAAACTAATTCAGAAATCGTATAATGTTAAATAAATTCTCTGTTTTGATATAATACAGACTTTTAAACACAATAATATACAATCTCAAAATAATAATCCGTATCAAATTTTGTTTATAATCTTAATAAAACATGCGCTCCGGCGGATCAACATCATTGTAATAAATTGTCAGTAACAAAGAATGTATAATCAAGCTTGTCATGTTCTTCTTCTTCTTCAAATTTTTAATTAGAAATTTAGAATCTAAAAATAAATAAATAAACATTTTAAACATTAGAATGTATATATAAGTTATCTATTTTTTAATCAGTGGTTTAACGGTGCAGATTTCAATTTTAGTGGTTTTTACGGTTTTGTGGGTTTTAAATTTTGGGTTTTCACAAAATCCTAACCGCATTTATATTGGGTCACCAGATTTACCTGTTCAACTGCGGGTCCGAGTCGGATTTCAAAACACTGCCAGAAACCTTTAACCATCAACTCTATCAAAACAAAACTAACACACTACAAAAAAAACAGCAAAGAAACAAAACCAAAAACACGATTCACATATAAAAAAAAACAATTCTTATGCAAGCCTAATATATATTGATATATCAAAAATCTAAAAAAAATCAGATTTATATTCTTTTCATTGCATTAATAACGGTTTTTATTTTAATGTATTTTACCATATTCATTTTATTATATCCTAATTTGACTCTATATGAATAACTGGATCTATCGGTGACCACAAGTCTAAGTCGGATATGAAAACTCAGTGAAAACATTTTACCAGACTGAAAAATAATAATAAAACAGCTTTTAAATATTATAGATATCTAATAAATAGATATAAATTCATTTAATATTGGCTTAACAATTAGCAAAAAAGGCAAAATCTAGTCACATGTCTAAAAGGGAAGCATATCAAGTATATAATCTACATTCATAAATTGGGATCACCCAAGATTAGTGTATATCTATTGACAAAAATAAAAATTAGTGTATAACGGTCGCTTAGATAAAGGGGCTTAATAGAGAAAAAGGTCGTGTTACTCACATATATCGTGAGTTTCGTAATCCTAATAATCCGTTAACCAAAAGCATGCCTCTCTGCAATGACTCCTCCCGCAACCTAATGCAAATAATAAAATTAATCAAAATTTTAATATATTTTGAATTAAAAAATTTATAATTGAATTCAGAGAAATAGATGCAACCTAATATATCCAAATGATAACTAAACCGATTGTCAAAACAATAAAACCGACTAGATATAACATATCTAAAATTATATGTCTAAATAAAGTAATATAAATTATGCATAAAACTATAAATTAATTTAAAATTAAAACTAAATAGCAATCAATTATTATAATATATTTACTTTATAAATATTTATACACGCATGAGCACGGAAAATCACCTACTATCATTTAAATCTTCTTTATTAAAAGGAAGGAGTTTAAATAAATCTACATATAAAAGTTGTTTTGGACCTTTTCTTTTTACTTTTGGTATACCTTTATTTTCTCTAACCATACAACATTATCATTAATAGTCATATTAATACATAACCATACAACATTATCATTAATAGTCATATTAATACATGATACATTAAATACAATGTCGGCAATTGAAGCAATATTATTGCCTATTTCTTTATTTAAATAAATATGTTTTAAATTTGTAGGAAATAATTAACAAACGAAACAAACATACATGAAAATAATAATCACCGATTATAGTTAAAATAATAAATCACTAAAACTTTCGATGTTGCATTATAAACAAAATATACCATATTTAAACAATTTTAAAAAAAATTATATATTTGAACAATTTTGTAGAGAAAAAAAATAAGTTTTAGTGTTCACATAGAAAATTTATACTATCAAAATGAATCATTATAAAATTCAATGTAAAAGGTTATTGGACCTATATATAATTTTTCTATTCTACCATTAATTATTCTAACCATAAAAACCGATGAACTCAAAATAACCAAAATTTGTTGAATATCTGAAATATATTTTAAACTTTTGATATTTTACTTGAAACTCAAAGCTATAACTGAAAAATGAACATGTAACTTAAAAGAATATTTGTAATACCAAAACATATATGAAATATCCAAATATGACTTATATATTCAAAATATATTGGGTGCTTTGAGTATCCGATCGGATCTTGGGTTAAATATGGACCCAAACCAAGATCCATGGGTCCAAAAATATCCAGTAGGTACTTTTGTCAGGACCAAAATTGAACCAAACATATATTTTAAATCGATTTCAGATTTTTTGAATCCAAATAAAATGTTTAGGCTAAAAGAGTTACATAATAATATATATATAAATCTCAAATAAACTAATTCATAAATCGTATAATTTTAAATAAATTCTCTGTTTTGATATAATACAGACTTTTAAACACAATAATATACGATCTCAAAATAATAATCCGTATCAAATTTTGTTTATAATCTTAATAAAACATGCGCTCCCGAAGGGCAGATCAACATCATTGTAATAAATTGCCAAGTAACAAAGAATGTATAATCAAGCTTGCCATGTTCTTCTTCTTCAAATTTTTAATTAGAAATTTAGAATCTAAAAATAAATAAAAAACATTTTAAACATTAGAATGTATATATAAGTTATCTATTGTTTCAATCAGTGGTTTAACCGGTACCGGATTTCGGATTTTAGTGGGTTTTTACGGGTTTTGTGGGTTTTTAAATTTTGGGTTTTTCACAAAACCCTAACCGCATTTATATTGGGTCACCAGATTTACTTGTTCAGCTGCGGGTCCGGATCGGATTTTAAAACACTGCCAGAAACCTTTAACCATCAACTCTATCGAAACGAAACTAACACACTACAAAAAAAACCAGCAAAGAAACAAAACCAAAAACACGATTCACATACAAAAAAAACAATTCTTATGCAAGCCAAATATATATTGATATATCAAAAAATCTATAACAATCAAATTTATATTCTTTTCATTGCATTAATAACGGTTTTTTATTTTAATGTATTTTTACCATATTCATTTTATTATATCCTAATTTGACTCTATATGAATAACTGGATCTATCGGTTTGACCACAAGTCTAAATCGGATATGAAAACTCAGTGAAAACATTTTACCAGACTGAAAAATAATAATAAAACAGCTTTTAAATATTATAGATATCTAATAAATAGATATAAATTCATTTAATATTGGCTTAACAATTAACAAAAAAATACCCGCGCTTCTTAAGCGCGGGTCAAAATCTAGTCACATGTCTAAAAGGGAAGCATATCAAGTATATATTCTACATTCATAAATTGGGATCACCCAAGATTAGTGTATATCTATTGACAAAAATAAAAATTAGTGTATATCGGTCGCTTAAATAAAGGGGCTTAATAGAGAAAAAGGTCGCGTTACTCACATATATCGTGAGTTTCGTAATCTTAATAATCCGTTAACCAAAAGCATGCCTCTCTGCAATGACTCCTCCCGCAACCTAATGCAAATAATAAAATTAATCAAAATTTTAATATATTTTGAATAAAAATTTTATAATTGAACACAGAGAAATAGATGCAACCTAATATATCCAAATGATAACTAAACCGATTGTAAAAACAATAAAACCGACTATATATAACATATCTAAAATTATATGTCTAATTAAAGTAATATAAATAATGCATAAAACTATAAATTAATTTAAAATTAAAACTAAATAGCAATCAATTATTATAATATATATTTACTTTATAAATATTTATACCGTGCATGAGCACGGAAAAATCACCTAGTATCATTTAAATCTACTTTATTAAAGAGAAGGAGTTTAAATAAATCTACATATAAAAGTTGTTTTGGACCTTTTCCTTTTTTTACTTTTGGTATTCCCTTTATTTTCTCTAACCATACAACATTGTCATTAATAGTCATATTAATACATAACCATACAACATTATCATTAATAGTCATATTAATACATGATACATTAAATACAATGTCGGCAATTGAAGCAATATTATTGCCTATTTCTTTATTTAAATAAATATGTTTTAAATTTGTAGGAAATAATTAACAAACGAAACAAACATACATGAAAATAATAATCACCGATTATAGTTAAAATAATAAATCACTAAAACTTTCGATGTTGCATTATAAACAAAATATACCATATTTAAACAATTTTTTTAAAAAAAAATTTATATATTTGAACAATTTTGTAGAGAAAAAAAAAACAATTTTGTAGTGTTCACAGAGAATTTATACTATCAAAATGAATCATTATAAAAATTCAATGTAAAAGGTTATTGGACATATATATAATTTTTCTATTCCACCATTAATTATTCTAACCATGAAAGATCCGATGAACTCAAAAATAACCAAAATTTGTTCGAATATCTGAAATATATTTTAAACTTTTGATATTTTACTTGAAACTCAAAGCTATAACTGAAAAAATGAACATGTAACTTAAAAGAATATTTGTAATACCAAAAACATATATGAAATATCCAAATATGACTTATATATTCAAAATATATTGGGTGCTTTGAGTATCCGATCGGATCTTGGGTAAAATATGGACCCAAACCAAGATCCGCGGGTCCAAAAAATATCCAGTAGGTACTTTTGTCAGGACCAAAATTCGAACCAAATATATATATTTTTAAATCGATTTCAGATTTTTTGAATCCAAATAAAATGTTTAGGCCTAAAAGAGTTACATAATAATATACATATAAATCTCAAATAAACTAATTCATAAATCGTATAATTTTAAATAAATTATCTGTTTTGATATAATACACACTTTTTAACACAATAATATACGATCTCAAAATAATAATCTGTATCAAATTTTGTTTATAATCTTAATAAAACATGCGCTTCCGAAGCGCGGATCAACATCATTGTAATAAATTGCCAGTAACAAAGAATGTATAATCAAGCTTGCCATGTTCTTCTTCTTCAACTTTTTAATTAGAAATTTAGAATCTAAAATAAAAATAAAAAATTTTAAACATTAGAATGTATATATAAGTTATCTATTGTTTCAATCAGTGGTTTAACCGGTACCGGATTTCGGATTTTAGTGGGTTTTACGGGTTTTGTGGGTTTTAAATTTAGGGTTTTCACAAAACCCTAACCGTATTTATATTGGGTCACCAGATTTACCTGTTCAACTGCGGGTCCGGGTCGGATTCAAAACACTGCCACAAACCTTTAACTATCAACTCTATCGAAACCAAACTAACACACTACAAAAAAAACAGCAAAGAAACAAAACCAAAAACACGATTCACATACAAAAAAAAACAATTCCTATGCAAGCCAAATATATATTGATATATCAAAAAATCTATAACAAAAATCAAATTTATATTCTTTTCATTGCATTAATAACGGTTTTTTTATTTTATTGTATTTTTACCATATTCATTTTATTATATCCTAATTTGACTCTATATGAATAACTGGATCTATCAGTTCGACCACAAGTCTAAATCGAATATGAAAACTCAGTGAAAACATTTTACCAGACTGAAAAATAATAATAAAACAGCTTTTAAATAGATATCTAATAAATAGATATAAATTCATTTAATATTGGCTTAACAATTAACAAAAAAAATACCCGTGCTTCTTAAGCGCGGATCAAAATCTAGTCACATGTTTAAAAGGGAAGCATATCAAGTATATATTCTACATTCATAAATTGGGATCATCCAAGATTAGTGTATATCTATTGACAAAAATAAAAATTAGTGTATATCTGTTGCTTAAATAAAGGGGCTTAATAGAGAAAAAGGCAGCGTTACTCACATATATAGTGAGTTTCTTAATCCTAATAATCTGTTAACCAAAAGCATGCCTCTCTGCAATGACTCCTCCCGCAACCATGCCGTGGCCGTTGCTCTCCTCTTTACCGGTGCCCTATATATTTTCTTCTCCACACGTTCGAATTCCGATACTATCTCCACTCACTTACAAAATATCAACATTCCTCAGCCAGTGGTAAGTTTATTAATCGATAATATATTGAAGTCTAGAGTAACTATAGGAGATGATAGTCATTATATATAAAGTTTCCACAGGAGGAGCTTGGGGCAGTGTTGGAGAGTGCGGCTGCAGGAAACAACAATACGGTGATAATAGCGCTTGTGAACAGAGCGTACGTGGAGGAGGTTGGAGAAGGGAGGACGATGCTGGATCTGTTCCTGGGGAGTTTCTGGGAAGGAGAAGGGACTATACCGCTTCTAGACCATCTGCTGCTGGTGGCGACAGATCAGACGGCCTATGATCGCTGCCGCTTCAGGAAGCTCCATTGCTACAAGATGGACACTAAAGGTGTTGACTTGGCGGGAGAGAAAGTATTCATGTCAGCTGGTTTCATTGAGATGATGTGGCGGAGGACTCACTTTCTCCTCGATGTCCTCCGCCGCGGCTACCATATTCTTTTCACGGTTAGTTTTCTAGACGCTCAAGAATCTTAGAGAGTTAGAGAGGTGGCAAAACTCTTTGTTAGTGTTTTGGAATTTCGTCATGATTTTATTTTTCTTAGTCAGGACACGGACGTATTGTGGCTAAGGAACCCCTTCTCCCGGCTAAGCAACAACGGGAGCTTGGATATGCAGATAAGCGTCGACAGTAACAACGTGGAAGCTGGACACTTGATCAACACCGGATTCTTCCACGTCCGGTCAAACAACAAGACTATCTCCCTCTTCCATAAATGGTACGACATGAGGCTTAATTCGCCGGGCGTGAAGGAACAAGACGTCCTCCAGAAG
This sequence comes from Brassica nigra, assembly GCA_016432835.1. Classification (NCBI taxonomy): domain Eukaryota; kingdom Viridiplantae; phylum Streptophyta; class Magnoliopsida; order Brassicales; family Brassicaceae; genus Brassica; species Brassica nigra. The sequence continues at coordinate 49,009,747 of CM028249.1, forward strand.
CTCCTCGCCACGGGTTTCTTTGATCAGCTCGGCCTCAACGTTGCCTTCCTCAACACCACTCAATTCAGCGGCTTCTGCGAAGACAGCCCTGACATGGGGGCCGTAACCACTGTACATGCCAACTGCTGCCGCCACATTCCCGCCAAGGTCTTTGATCTGACTCTTGTTCTCAGTGACTGGAAAAGCTACAAAGCCTCCCATGTCAACGACAAGTGGAGCCCTCATCATAAGTGTGGGAGTTCATGGAAAGACAACCACTATGTCCCCAAGACATGATCCTCTTGTAATGCTAATGAGATTTGCCATATATCTTACATACTAACATAATTAATTTAGAGTTTGATTATACTCATAAGTTTCTCAAGATCGCAAGTCTTATTATACTATCATGCATATTGGTGATATAGCGTAGATACCCTTATTCACATTTTTTCAAATACTAGTGTTATTTTCAGAAGCAGTCCCATTTTAAAGATCTTGACAAATCAAACAAAACAAACAAGATATCAAAAAACCAGAACCAAAATTAACATATATATCTACAGATATCACGGTTATCAATGAGTCCAACGTAGCAAACTAAAGCCAGCTAATATACGTAATTTGTTTTCGAATACGAATTCCTGAATCGGATCAACTTTAATCACTTTCTCACGACTACGTAATATTTTGAACATTCCCGTTTATTTGATCTTGGACAGCATGTTCTGTATTCTTGTCGTTAGCTTTGGCTACAATTGGTTCTATACAGTTTCATGGAGACCGAACTGCATAAAACCAATAATTTTAGCCAAAGCTAACGACAAGAATACAGAACATGCTGTCCAAGATCATATAAATGGGAATGTTCAAAAAGAAAAAAAAAAGGGAGAGACAGCGTACCTCTCACTCTTAATTCAAAGATATGCGGAAAAAGACAGAGTTGGGAGAAATATGGTGGACTATAACATTGGCACCAATAATCGTATTGTACTTATTAGAGCCTCTACATTGATGATATAAGTAGGAGTTAGGGTGGTAAAAAAAACCAAACAAACCGAACCAAAGTATATATCTAAACTATTTGGTTAAAGATTCTATCAATCCAAATGATTCGGTTTGGTTTGGTTTTAAACTAAACCAAATCGAAAAATCGAAGTGTTTTTAATTAGATTAATTAAATATTTTAATTATATTTCAGATTTAATATATTTAACCATTTAACCTAAACAACTAAATATAAATTATACATTTTACTTATAAATAAATAGAATAAGCACAACTATAAATAAAAGAATATGAATTTTATACATTGACATAAAAACCAAAAATTACCTAAGATATTTATATTAGTTTTAATATCATAAAATAATTGGATTTACGTTTAAATATGAAGAAAATAATGATCTTATGTCAAATGATAATTTGTGTATTTTTAATAAATTATACTTGTGTAACTGAAGTAGAACAAAACTAAAAATTAATTCGAACAAGTAAGCAAACACAAATAAAACCGGCCCGAAAAACCAAATCGAACTAAAACCGAACCGAACAGGACACAAACCAAAAAAAATAATTCGGATGGACTTTGGTTACAGTTTTCTTAAACCCAAATAAACCAAACCAAACCAAACCGAACCCGTAATTAAACCGAAATGCCCACCCCTAGTTGGAGTTTTCTAGAAGTCTTCTAAACAACTCAAACTTAAAATTTTAATTCGGTTAGGAAACTCTTGTTTTGATAGTTTATATAAACATAACAATAAGTTTATAACAACATAATATAAATTCCAAAACAAAATAAACATAACAATAAGTTCATAACACAATGATATATGACTTTGAAGTTAATTAAATCGTAAGAAAGTTAAAAAAATATATATTATGTTTTAAAAAACACATTAAACCACATGATTTGACATTTTTGAAGTTGCTTGCAATTTTTGCAATTTTAAAAAAAAAATATCTTAAGGTTACTTAACACTCATGAAAATAGAAGTTTTATAAAAACTAACAGAAAAAAAAACTTATGGAGGAAAAGATTTCTCTATAAGTCTTTTCCCAGAATTCTTCTCTCATTAGTTAGAAACATTAATAAACATAAATGTTTGTGATCTCGTAATATCACAAACTAAATTATGAATTTCGTTCAGGAGCCCTAATATTTACTAATACACATGACAAAAAAAATCTTAAAAAAATAAATTTTAATAAAGATTAACGTAGAAGACTTCTACAGAAGTCTCTCAAAAAAAGATTTATACAGAAATCTTCCATTCAAGTCATTTTTGCAATTACAAATTTACAAAAAGAAGACATCTTAAGAAATAACTTTTAGAGAAGTCTTCCTTTATAAATATTGGTTTACTTTTGATTATAAAAAATTTCAGAAATACTAGAGAAAATTTCTAAAGAAGTCGTCTCCTATAAGCATATTAGTTTTGCAATTGACAGAAATTTTTCAAGTATTTGATTTTTCCAAAGAAATTTTTGTAGAAGTCTTCTCGGGCAGATTTCTATAGATGTCTTCTTACCGTCACATGAAGTCTTTAAGGTGCCGCAAGAAGGTTTCGTAGATTAGTTTTGCAATGGACCATGTTTAACTTTTTGAGAGAAGACTTCTATATAAGTCTTCTTCCAAAACCACATGTTTGATCAGAATCCCGGAATAAAACCCAAGAAGACTTCTTTAGAAGTCTTTTGTCAAAAGACTTCTTGGAAAGTCTTCTAATTAATATGAAATGTTCAATTCCTTATTGTTAATTGTAAAACTGATCTACGCAAGCTTCTTGTGACACTTCGAAGACTTCATATGACAGTCCTGAAAAAAAATCTCTTGAAGTCTTCTACGAAAAATACACAAAATAGTCAATTACAAAACTAACCTACCACTGATTAGAAGACTTCCCAAGAAGTCTTCTTCGGGAACATATTCGAAAAGACGAAAATCGTACTTATAAATGTCTTGCTTAGCTTCTCCAAGCACATAAAACTTCACCATGTAAGATACCCACTCGTTATTTGACCAAGAATCAAGAATTTGAATGACTCCAATAAGCGCAAAAAAAATCTAACCAATAGGTTGAGTTTTTGGGTTGAAATTAGTGAGAAAGTGAAAGAGAAATGGTTTTTGTGGATAATAAATGAAGATATGAACTATATCTCGATATTTATGTGCATTTAGAGCTTGAAATTGGTTGTTCATGGTGGTTGGTGTGTTGACAACAATAGAAATATTGTAAATACTTGATGAAGGTGAGGATGACTGAGTAAAAAAATCATTTAAAAAAGATAATGATATTTTCGTGAATAACTTAAACTTCTGTGGTGAATAGAGAAGATGAAAATTCCAAAAAGAGAGATGTCATATTTGCATTTGACTTGAAAATTTGAATTATATTTGAAAAAACCATAATTTCACAAATACCTTAAGTTTATTATAAAGAGATAAAACTAACTCTCCTAAATCATTTATAAATATTTAAGAAGTATTTACAGAAATTTTTAAATCCAATCACACCCTATAAATACTAAACTCTAAACAATAAACAATAATCACTCAATCTTAAACCCAAATGTTATGATATTTTTGGTTATGTATTTTTGAAAAGTGCTATCCTATTTAATGTATTTCAAACAATTTCTCAATTCTAAATTTCATAGTTACTGTAAAAGATTTATTCTATTAACTACTTTATGGTAATAATATAAATTTTATTTTGGAGATAAAAACCTCCAAACTTTATATTTGAAGTTTTGTCAAACCTTAAAACAAAGTTGCTTTTGAAATTTCCTTTATACAGCAAAATGTTATAGATACCTTAAAAATGATTTAGTATTAAGAATTTCATCAATAAAGCTTAAAATTATCTGTATTTTTATGTCTTGATGTTTCTTCAGATATATGTTTAAATAAGGGAAAATTCCTTAAAAATACACAGACTGAATTTCTTTTGCTGAAATAATACACGAACTTTTTAGGCTTTCCGAAAAATATACGGACTAATTTTGGTTATTCATAAAATACATGAACTTTTGAATTTTTGAGGTTTCACACCTTGAGTTTAACGACGTTAATTCTGATTAACGGAAAATTAAGACGCCGTTAGACGACGTTAACTCTGATTCGAAAGTTCATGTATTTTATGGACAATCAAAATTAATCTGTGTATTTTTCGGAAAACCTAAAAAGTTCGTGTATTTTTTAAGCAAAGAAAATTTAGTATATGTATTTTTAAGGAATTTTTCCTTTTTTTTTGCAACATCATATTTCTTTTATTCAAGATTTATTATAATCAGGTTTAGCAATTTAGGTCTAGGCATTTTAGCGGTTCAAAACTTGAACGAGCTGACCGAAAATATCCGGTCCAAAACCAAACCGAAAATTTAGATATTTTGTATGATAGATTTTGACTAAATTTGATGGAGTTTGGATATTTCGTATCCTATTCGAGGCTAAATATCGAGGATCGTCTGGATCCAAAATTAAAAGTACTTATTGGGTTCAAATATCGTAGATCCGAAAGACTTGGATCCAAAAAGAACCGATCTAAACCTGATCCAAAGACCCAAAAAAACATATCCTCTATCACATGATTTAGATCCCAAAATTAAATATATTTTACACGTATTTTAATTATAGATCTGAACCAACCCAAAACCTTGACATGAACCCAAATAAATATATTCAAAATTACATTTTTCGGTCAAACAAAAATACAAAGTCTTTGTCACCTTAGTATATTCTGAAAAATTCTTTAAAAATACACATACTAAATTTTCTTTGCTTAAAATACCGAACTTTTAGGTTTCGAAAATACAGATTAATTTTGGTTGTCCATAAAATACATGAACTTTCGAATCAGAGTTAACGTCGTCTAACGGCGTCTTAATGTTCCGTTAATCAGAGTTAATGTCGTTAAAATCAAGGTGTGAAACCTCCAAAATTCAAAAGTTCATGTATTTTATGAACAACTAAAATTAGTTTGTGTATTTTTCGGGAAACCTAAAAAGTTCGTGTATTATTTTAGCAAAAGAAATTCGGTCCGTGTATTTTTAAGGAATTTTCCCTTTAAATAAGTGTATTTAGTTTACAAGATGTTTTTATGTGTGCTGTACTGCTGTTAGATGTTTTTATATTTGAGTTATATATACGGTTACACCAAATGCAAATACAGCGTTTTAATGCCAAAACGCAATTTTAACCATTAAAGCGTTTTTGGTAAAGAGAGAGATAAAATAAGAACCAAACAAACATGCACAGAAAAGAAAGAGACAAAGACACGGGAAGGGAGAGCGAAAGGATTCGGTCCCTTTTTCTCCTCTCTCTCTCGCTCTCATCTTCTTCTTGTGAAATTAAACTTAAAACTTAAAGTCTCAAAGAAGAAAGGAAAAATATATATATATCTTCAAAGTTTCGGTCTCAGGTTGTTCACAGAGTTAATGCCGACTCTTACTTCTTTGCGCCGTTACGCGTAATGGTCAATCTACATTCCAATCCCGTAAGTTCCCACAAACTCTTCTCTGTTAAAAATTCGTTTCCGTTCTGAACAAAATTGAATTTCGCATACATACATTATCCGGTTTATGAGAACCGCATTTGAATTTCTCCAATTTTAGTGCATTCTCGTAGCCCGAATAGTTGTAAGTCCAAGATCTTAGGCTTTCTTTGCTTTCCTTAAAGCTATGTTTTTTCTTACAGATCTGGAACACTAAATCCTAGAACAGACCATTAATGTTTTTTTTTTTCTGAATTGACCGTTCAAAATGGGTCAGTTTTGATTTATAATAACTTCCACAAATACTTCCGTTTTGGTAAAATAAAAGTTTCACTAATTAATGCTGCTGTTTTCAAGATTTGCCAAATCTGGAGAATGAATGTAGTTTCAAAATTTTGTTCTGTAGATTTTAACAAATCTTAGAGACTCTTACATCAAATCTGATTGAGGTGATGCTGTTTAAGTTAGGTTCAATTGGAGTCATTTGCTTCTTCTTTTTTGTCAGACTCAAAATTAGTTGGAATGAGTTGTTGAACCTTTGACTTGTCTCCTAAGCTCTTTACTTATCTATCTGTATCATCTTCGACCCACCTGCATCTTTTTGGTCTTCATGATTGCTCCTAACATGGTAGCAACTCTTTGTATAACAAGAATTTAGATTATAAATACTAATCCTTTTTGCCCACATTTTTCTTTTTGATCTAAGTATATTTTGGAAAGTAGCATAGAGAGTTTAGATTCTTAATTCTTTTAGTGTAACAACACTTTTCTAGGCTACCAAATCCTTTAGTATCACAAACCAGATATTCAGGTGACCCCGTCTTTTTCATATTAAGATGAAAAATGTGACAATCTTGTTTATTTGAATTTTAAAAATGCATGATATATTATTAAATTTATATAGTCGAGTCTTGTTTAACTGATTGAAGCCGGCTAAGAGGGATCGGTGTTGACTTTTAAATGAGCTGTTGTTGTTGTTGTGTGTTTTAGCCAACTAGGAAAGATTATAAAAAGTTTTTTTTTTTCAATTTCGGTACGTTTTATGAAAACAATGTGGGACAGAGATCTTTTTGCTTGTGCACCTTTCAAAATATGGTATTGATTGGTGCTTACATACAGGATAACCTCTACTGAGGCTTCCAATGTTGAAGGGAGAGGCAGAGCCTAAGCAGAGGAAAGGTAAAGCCTTTATTTGAAATGCATCTTTGGATGATCAGATAACTTTTCTTCTTCTTCTTAATAGCAAGTCTAGTATTTGAACTTTGGATGATCAGGTTGGTCAGAGTCGCTGCTAGAGTTTCGGTCAGAGTTCGGGGAGAAGATGAAACTGGTGTCAAAGAAACGTTGGAAATCTCTTGCACCTCTTAATCTGAAAAGCAAATCAGTTGCACGGTTTTGCTGCTTATCCAAGTTGAAGTCAAGCAACCATGGTCCAGACAGAGCAGCGGTCTATCTCAATGTTTATGACTTGACTCCTATTAACGGATATATCTATTGGGCAGGCCTCGGTATATTTCACTCTGGTGTAGAAGGTAAGCTCTTGTGTGTTTATTCTTAGTAAGGTCTAAGAGTCCAACATGTCTAACTCTGAACATTTGGTGTTGGATGCACAGTTCATGGAGTAGAATATGCTTTCGGTGCACATGACTACGCAACAAGTGGTGTTTTCGAGGTCGAACCACGGGAATGCCCGGGATTCAAATTCAAGAAGTCGATATTCATTGGAACCACGAATTTAAACCCGGCACAAGTGAGGGAGTTCATGGAAGACACGGCTTGCAGTTACTACGGGAATATGTATCACTTGATCGCTAAGAACTGCAACCATTTCTGCCAGGACGTTTGCTACAAACTCACAGGCAAAAAGATCCCAAAATGGGTGAACCGCCTTGCGCAAATAGGTAAAACAGAGAGGTTCACTGCAATTCCAAAATGGTTGTCAGATGATTAAAACTACAAGTTGTGCTTTTTTTGCTGTAGGTTCCGTGTGTAGCTGCATACTTCCCGAGTCACTCAAGATCACAGCGGTTAGTCATGATGATCCAGACGGGCAAATCTCAGAGGAAGAAAGCGAAAAGAGAAGTCTCACAACAAGCTCGTTCAGCTGTTTGTCTTCCATCTCCATGAGACAAAAACAGCTGTCAACATCATCTCTACTGATTCAATCACCTCTCAGAGGCTGCTTACCTCCATGGCAACTCAAACGGTCAAAATCTGACACCAGTTGCTTGAAAGAAAGGTAGAGACAGACATTCCGAACATTTCTCTTCTGTGTCTTGGTAAGAGAGTTTAGAAAACAGGCCATTTGTGTTTCTGTTTTGTTTGTATTTTATTCAAAATTTGAAAAACCCAACCCATTTCTCTACTTTAACAGTGAATCAAAAACATGAAAGCGTTATTTAGTGTAGATGATTCATTAACAAGAGACCCAGTTCTTATGAGTACTGATAACAGCTGAAAACAAACCAGCTGACGCAATCACACTGGGAGCTGATAACACTCCCACCTTACCATCCCTAACATCAGCAACCGCCATCAAACCGTCAGCAACATCTTGAAGAAGCGATAACACCTTCAACGTCTTCTTCTCCTTGAGCTTCCTCATCTTCTCCTCTTCACATTCACAACCTATCCCTCTCGTTAAAGAGATCTCGATGGTCGAAGCAATACAAGCTTCCTCTTCCTTAATCTCCCACAGATCCCTAACTTTCAACGAAACGCTGCCAACGTATCCCGCAAGCTCCGCCCACGCGCTGATCTTATGCAGCCACTTGGCGGCGTCGATGAGTCCGGATTTCGATAGCCAGACGAACTGCTCGACGAAGTAGTACACTCCTTCCCCTCCGTAGGCGAGTAAAAGCAACGCCAAGTCCCGGTTCGAGTACCACCGCGAGGCTCTGACCGCGTTGATGTCTTGTACGAATTTACCGAGACGGAAGGCTTTGCGGCTGACTCCGACGCTTGATTCGAAGGATTTGAGACGGTGAGTTAGGGGGTTGGTTTGTGGGATGAGGGATGATGAGAGGATGATCTTGGTTGTGTAACGGGAGATCTTCAGTAGCTTGTCTACCCCATCTCTTTTGGCCAGGTATGTTTCCAGATGCTTTAGGAAGTCTCTTGGTTTGGGATTTGTCATTTTCTCTCAACCTTTCGTATCCACGGACACGAGAATTTGGTGAATTTTCGATTAGGCACGGCACGCTAATCGAAGGGGAGGACAACATGGGCTGGGCTATGGAATTTCGTTTTTTGCAAAATACCCAAACAAGATTTTTTTTTTTTTTTTTTTGTCCGCTGCCCATCTATTTTAGATCAAGTGGTGGCAGACGAGCCGATCCTCCGAAGAGCACCTCCATCTGTCCGGGTCTGACCTATATGGGAGAAGATATAGCCTTTGTTCCTTGCTTCTTTAGCTAGAGCGTCTGCCCGACCATTCTTACTCCGAGGAATATGTGTCAGACAAACCTCTCCAAAGTCCTCCTGTAATCTCGGAACACCTCTATCTCTGTCGCAAAAGATGGCCAATCCATCGGATTCATAAACATGTCTACTAGGTCCGAACAGTCTGTCTCGAATCGAACATCGGTTATCCTCATGTCTCTCATACATGAAGCTGCCCATAGTAAACCTTCCATCTCAGCATGCAACGCTGAGAGGCTCTTACCGCACGCCCGTAAACCAAATTTCTCAATACCCATTTGATCCTTAAGACTCCACCCTAAGCCACTGACACTGCCATTCTTGATCCATGACGCATCAATTTGATAGGTAGGGATTCGGGTATCCAAGAGGGCACTTGAGAGACCTCTGTAGAGGAGAGGTCGTCCTGATCTTCGGTTGCTTCTTCCTTTTCATTAGCCTTCCTCCAACTTTCTGCCTCAAGGAATGCATGTTGGAGGGTGTCAATCGGGGATACGTCTTTTCCATTAAAGAGTTTATCGTTCCTCGCCTTCCAAATATACCAACAGATCCATGGGAAAATATCGAATTGTGGTCTCGAAGGAGCCACCTCTTTTCTCTTCCAAAACAGAAAATTCATGTTTTGGTATACAGATGTACTCGGGAAGTAACCCGGAAGGGACGGATAGTCCGATAAAGCCCAAACCTGCAAGGCTGGGGGGCATTCAAAAAGAAGATGATTAATCGACTCCACTGGGCCAGCACATCTAGGGCAACTCCTATCGGTGCCCAGGTGTCTATAGGTGAGTCTCTCTGCAGTCGCCACACAGCCCGAGATAGCCTGCCACAAGAAATGCTTCATCTTACTCGGAGCCTTAATCTTCCACACATGGCTCTGAAGGCACGTGATACTCGGTTCTATAACCCTTTCTTGTGTAAGGCTCAACTTGGTAGCGCGGAGTAAGTCATAACCGGTTTTTACTGAATAAACTCCTGATTTTGTGTGGTTCCAAACATAGCCATCCGGAACGAGGGATCGTGAAGGTTTTAATCCCAATATCAAAGGAATATCGTCTGGGTGGAAAAATTCTTGTAAAAGCTGGATATCCCACTCCTTGGTATCATTCCTAATAAAAGACTGAACAAGGAGTTGGGGTAGTCGGTACCCAAACAAGATTTAAAAGTTTGTATTTTCATTTTGGGTATCGGCTAGGCTACTACTCAAATGTGAAAACATGATTTTTAAGTTTTGATATGAAAATAGATTTAACAAATCTCTTGATTCTTATATGGAAACTCGCCCAGACCTTACCGATGATGCAAGAAGAAGAAGAAGATCAACGACCATCCAGCGTGGACGAGCGTACTGGACCTCACTGCAAGGTGGATGCCCCATGGCATAAAAATTTTCTTTAGAGGAGGTTTCTCACTCAAAGACGGAGAAGGGAAAGAAATTTTTGGTTCATTCGCTAGTAACCAAACGATTTCTCCCGTCCAGGCGGAATTTCGTACCCTGTTATGGGCTATGAACTCCACCCTTCTCCTCGGCCATCAAGCCATGTCTTTGTCCGACTGCAAACAGCTCGTGAACCTCCTCAACAACGAAGAAATGGAAGAATAGTCAGCTTTAATGGCTGAATCATAAGAATTTCTCCAGCTTAGTTCTAAGTTTCTATTTTGATCCATTGGATTTATTCCTCGTACTTTAAACTATAGAGCGAACTCTCTTGCAAAAGAAGTCCGATCTCATAATCTTGTATTCTCCCATGTTCAGGTTCCGAATAGGAACCAACCTCTCAGAACCAAGATAATAAATAAAATATAGAGTTTCGAAAAAAAAAAAAAAGAGAACGCATCCATTAAGAATATACAGAACTTTTTGTCTATCGAAGTGTTATAAGGAGAACTACCTCATGAATTTAAATAACACATTTGTTGCAGATAACTAAATCATTATGTGTAATAGAAATAGAGATTACATGATGTAATTGATGATTCGACCAGTGCTAAAACATATACTATGGTAAATTATTTCGAATTTCTTCTTTTGAAATATTTTGACATCAAATATTTCATATTATTAAAGGGTTCTAAAAGTTTGGTCTCAGGAACCACCCGACTTAAAAGCTGAATGTCTACATGGGAGAAAGAACAACCACGAGGTCGAACTCCTTTTTCAAGGCAATCAACTTGGATGTTCAGAAAAAGATATATAAAAGATATCGAGCAATAAGTAAACATAGAGTGAATGAGGTGATAATCAGTTTTAACCAACAATAGTCACTTTCTTCTACTAAGAATTTGACTATTTGCAGAAAATCTATCTGAGTGGCCATTCGGTTACTACCGAATGAACTAAAATTCGTTGTCCCATCTTCGATCTCTAAAATCAGACCTCCACCTAAACAAACATCTGTCTTTTTTTTTCCACTGGCGACAAGCTTACATCTAGGCCCTAGAAGTGGTGCTTCGGAGTGGGAGGAGACCTACAACCCTCCCCCCCCCACCCACCGTCCCTGTCAGTTGCCCCACGTGTGCTCACGTCACATGTGGATCGCACCACCCGCTTGATGAATGGTGCTTTACTTTCTCAGAGGTTCGTAAAATTGTTTGAAGCTGATTATTGATCAGACAAAAAAATGGTTATAGCAAGGGATAATCAACTTCTTCTATGACTAGCTGACGCTGGAAAGTGGTTGTGTTATGAGTTATACCGTATCAAAGACGGAAAAATGGTGATGTCCCTAAAGTTCGTAACCACTAAAGCTAATAAACTAAGTAACGGTTTTTAATCCTTATATGATAAGTCTAAGCTCAATAGATTTACCGAGTGGAAAATAAGCACAGAAAAACTTAGTTAACCGAAAAAAGTCTTTAAATTATATCACATCCATTTAAGCAATAGAAAGCGTTTCTTCCAAACAAAACTGTGAGAAATCAAGACAACTTTCTGGAGAGATTAATCAAACCACTTCCAACGCAAGTGAGTATGACAGTTGATGTATCAGGATCAGGTCTGAAGCTAAAAGTAACTCCCAAAAACTCCTTCAAGTTTCGCAACGTCTCAACTCCATAAGGTGATAACGTTCCCACTCGAACCTTTGACACGTCTTGTTGGCATAGAGCACATAGTATAAACAACAGTCCCTGCAGAAAAAACATAGAGATTAGAGAGAGTCACCAACTCCAACTTAAAAGTAAATGATCGAGTTTGGTGTTTATGGTAATACCTGGTGTGCTGAATCAACAACTCCGCCTTTCTCAATCTCCTGGAGAAGCCATGAAGCTATCTCAACTCCAGTGTCTTCTGCTGGTTTTCTCTCTTGCCTCTCTACATCGAGCTCTCCTGTTTCATCTGCTCTTCCACAAGACACTGCTGTATCCGCAGAAATGTAACACCCTGCAGTCGTTTCTGCTACCAGTGATATTCCGTATCCAGGTGATCTGCAATCATGTTGTTTTTCAAAATGTTAAGCTCTTGTCAATCTCTCAAGATAAACATACATGTTTCCACTTCTTACTTTCCAGCATAAGGGCCAGATTTGTGATCGTTGAAAATGTGAACATCAGGCAAGAGGTTGTTGAAGACTCCACGAGCTGCGAATCTCATGGAATGTTCAAAGTCAGAAGAAACTCTCGCGGAGAAAGTCCAACCACGTATCTTCTTCACCATTCCTTCTTCTACCCACTGGACAGCCTGAAGTGGCCATAAAAACAAAATAAGACCAAAGCTTGCAGTAAGGAAAGAAAAGAAAAGAAAGTTACATACGGTGAGAGTCTGAACATTTGGAACAGTTAAAAGAACTTCTCCACCTCCCTCTGGAGCTACTCCACGTGCTTCGATTTTAAGTCCCAAACCTTCTGAAGGGACTCCAAAACGCTTTAAAATGTGTAAAGTAGCGTTACGGATTGTGTCAACGCTCGGGTCCTTTGGATCATCAGTTACTCCTAGCAAAAGTTAAAACATATTAAAACAAAAGGTTTTGCATTGTTGTCTTAAGTATTAAAGAAGTTACCTTTAAGCTTAATCGAAAGGGGCTTCTTTCCAAATAACCCCAACACAAGCAATGGCTCCAGGTAATACCCCATGGATCGAGTCAGGGCACAACTGTGAACTAAGTTCTTCCCTCCCATTATTATTCCAGGCTTGTACTTCAATCGTGTCCCTGCCAAGTAACATAATCAAAACATTGTCTCCAACCTAAGGTCTTGACTCCTGTCCTAATATGGGCAACTCTGAATTGAAATTTTCTATGGGCTGGGACTGAAGAAAGGAACAACCTTTTGAGATGGGTAAGAGCGTACTAACCCGTCTCGTTAACCTCAACGACGCAGTCATCGGAGACAGTCTCGAAGAGGCGGAGAAGAGACATCTCGTGACGGAGGAGGCCGGGAATCATGTCGTCGGCGCGGATCTCATCGATGATGATAGGCGTTGAAGAAAGGGTCGAGAGAAGAAGCCTCTGCCTGAAGCTCTGGCTTCCCTTTAACCGCTTGTACGTCGTCTTCCCCATACTTTCTCTGAACTCTCTGTCTCTCTTCTCCGATGTTTTCTTAAACCCTAGAACTGAAGCAGTAGACCTTTTTTTTATGGAATGACTCTTTTCAGTTTCAGTCTGGGCTTCTTTGTGGGCTCAGGTAGTTAGGCCCTTTAACACTTATCTTGACAATTACTCTATCCTTATTTGCTTCATCTTCTTTGTATTAAATAAGATAATGAAACTCACAAAAGAAAAAAAAAACATAAGTACAGCTATTATCACATAATAAATTCCAAAATATTAGTAAAAGTTATAAAAATATCCCAAAAATTAGATGTGTTTAATTTGGAAACTAAATTTATTTTTACCTTTGAAATTAAAATTTATTAATAACTAAAAAATATTAGATATTTTCTTATATACTATTATTGGAACTATATAAATAATCATTTTTATATTGTGAGATTGGTATTAAATGATATATAAAATTTCAGAAAAATGTTAAAATTCTTGTGCGTTTTTTCACTTTGATATGTTTGTCTATGTAGTTATAGAAGAATTTAAGAAAATAGTTGAAAAGTTGTTTCATAAAGAAAAAAATAATAATATGACGTTGGTTCCAAAAAGAAAACATATCATTGGTTTTCATGTTGTATTTTTTATGCAAAAAATAAGATGATGTTAAGTACAATTATAAGTTTCTTTAGGAATGACTTGGTTTTATTCACAGAAAAAAAAAAGAATCTTGAAAACAATAGAATCAATCCTAATGTGTTGGGAATGGCTACTGGTTTGAAATTTCAGTCAATATATGATTTATTATGATATGAAAATTCTAATATATAAAAAAAAGAAAAAAAAATTCTAACATATATTGTATGTAGATGGAAAGAATGGAGACAATGACAAAAAATACATCATTTTATCATGTACACTTTAATCTTTCAAGTGTCAATTTTGTGCAGTCAAAAATGTTGGTTACATGTCATATGCTATTTTATTTAACTGAGAAATGGTACCCAAAATTTTAAATTGTACATGACAATTGATGCACAATTTGTCAGTAGTCTCTTACTTCCATTTAAATCAACCATCCCTTATCTATTAATTGAGAAACATTACAACCTTTAAGTGTAGTCACGTGTCATAACCATACTGAAATTCAGAATCTTTAGAAAATATGTTGGTCCAATTAAGTATATATTATAGTTTTCATTAAACTAATCATAAAATTAATTAAAGTGTACAATTACTATTTATTTTCTTTCTTTAAATAAAAGTTACGGAATTACCAACTAATATATAAATCACAATTAATGATTCTAAGAATAAAGATTTGATAACAATTTATATCTCATCTATCATTTTTTGTTTAATTTTATATTATTAAAATAAATTAAACAATCAAATTAGCTATAAAACTAAAATTTAGATTTTTTCGTATATGTTATATTTTGAATTTTAAAAAATGACAATAAATTACTAAAACTGTTAAAATTATTATGTTAAAAATTAATAATCAATGGTTTAACATCTATTATATATTAATTGAAAAGCATTACAACATTTTTGTAGCCATATGTCACCATTAATTGAAAAACATTACAACATTTTTTTGTAGCCACATATCACCATTTTTTGGATTGTGCTAAAACCGGATTTTAGTTAAATTGGAAAATCCATTTAAAACTAGTCAAACTTATAAAAACTAGTGATCGGATTAGATATTAAAAGTTGGTTTTATTAAATTCAAGTTTAAAAAATAAAATAAAAAATTGTAAATTTTTAAAAGATATAATATTTTTAATATATATCTAAATAAATTGATTTTCATTATATTCTTATATTATTTTTGAATTTTTCGTTTTATTATAATTTTTAGATTTTAACAATGATATAAAGTTATATAATTTTTTAGTTATACAATATACATAATTTATTAATTTAAAATTAGATGAAAACTTAAAATTCGATCGAACTGGTTGGACCGTTCCAACCGTTGAACCAGCTATAATACCGAGTCGATGTCCGATCCATTTTTCAAAACATTAAACGTTGATCCAGCTACAATATCGAGTCAATGTCTGGTCCGTTTTTCAAAACATTACATTAAACTTATTTTTATTATTAACATTAACAGTCCATCAAATGTGGTGAGCCTATCAAAATTTTCAAATAGTCTCATATCAAACATAAATACAAAGTGGACACAGAAAAGCATAATACTCTTTCTTTGTAATAGAGATTTTTACTATAGTTTATTGTACATTATCTCATATACATTATTAAGTAAATTCATCCCGTGCAATCTAGTAGTTATTAAAAGTTTATCTAATAATAAATCAAACTTTGATTGAAACTTCATTTGCTTAACTCGTTATAATTTCTCTTTTGCTAAAAAATTAAAAATAGAACACAAAATTGCCAATATGTTCTTTCCTCTGGAACCGACACAACAAAAAATTCTCCAATCATCTTACAATACCATTTAACGTAATCTTGATTGTGTTGCGACTAATTCTAACATTTCCCTTATACAACAACAAACATATTAGTATTTAGACATTTTTCTTTGGTCATTTTTACTAATATGCAAATATATTTTATTAATGTTATTGTTTGGTCAATATTACATGCATTGGAAAGACTCTAACCATTCTTGTTATAATTATTGGTTTACTTGCAACAAGTCATTATGACAGCTCTGAGCAAGTTCATGATTCTTCTGCAACTCCAAGAACATAATCAAATAAAATGATGTGATCTATCAAATGATGCACATGATGGTATTTAATAGCGCCAGATATTCATACATGATCTTGCGAGGGTTGGAAACCCAGAGAATTTTTATCAATATTCATTGTCCTATCTTATGAATTCTTTGAAGAATGGATTAGCTTCCAGGTCTTTGTTCCACCATCTTGCTCAGGATTTTGTGAATTGAGAACATTTAGCTACTATCAATGAAGTTTACACATCAGTTTTCAAAGGAAAAAGTATTGATAAACATGATTATCACTATACTAAGTTGGCAAGAAAAAAAGTTGATGTGACTAAGTGAAAAAATAAAGTAGAAACTGAAGCTGAATGGGATTCTTTGTTGTTACTAAATGTTGAAAAGTATAAGAAAGAGGCCAATTGAAGAGTAGAATTTATACTTAGATGTTATAATTGACTATATGATATGAGTTTGGATCGGACCGCCAAGAGATCAATGATGATGATCGCAATTACCATGAGAATGTAATTGTCATCAAACTTCACGTTGCTAAAATCAATAAAGGAGTCGAGGATAAGCAAAGTTTATCACAGAAAAATTAGCAATGGTTGCGATTGGGACTGGGCATTTTATCCGTAAAATTTGATTCGATTCGTTATTCGTTTCGATTTGATCCGAAAATTCCGAATGTCCGTAAATTTTCGAAGCAAATCAAATACTAAAACTCAATATCCGTTAAAATCGAAGCAAATCACAAATACTAAAATTTTGGGTAGCGGATATCCGATCCGATCCGCAATATATAAATACATGTATATCTTGATTATATTTAAAGTTTTAAGTGTATAAAATTTTATAATAATTATTCTAACATATGATTTGACAAAATTTATTCACATTATTACTTATTTAAAAGTATTATATAAAAAGAAGAGAAACAATTTATGACAATTATAAATTTTTTTCTTCAGTTTTGTGTTATTATAATTGTTAACTAAGTTTAAAAATTTTACAAAATATGTAGATTCACTACTTCTTTTAATTTTTATCTTTTATATCATGCAAAAAAAAAGTTTACAAAACAAAATTATATTAATTTTTTAAGATTATTTGTATTAATCCAAACAGATGAGATATCCGTAAATATTCGTAAATATCCGCAAATATCTATTCATTTTCCGGATATCCGTTTTTCCGAATATCCGTATTTTACCGAAGCAAAGCAAATCAAAAAATAAGATATCCGCGACATACGAAGCAAATCACAAATACCTTTAAAAATCCGGATATCCGATCCGTGTTCAGGCCTAGTTGCGACGAGGAGATAATAAGCAAAGTTTATCACAAAGCTAGTTAACCACTACAATATAAAACCGACATGTAAACATCACTCCTCTCGATCTAGTTTTTTATCAAACATTTTCCCTTTTTTCTGCAACTTTGCTCTTTCTATGACAAACATAAAGCCACCCTTTACTCTTCTATTTACTTACATTACATATGTGTTTAATCAATCAAGCATAACTCAAAGCGAGTGAAAAATGTCATATACGTATCATCCAACGTGGCTTGGACAAGCAGTGGTTCAAGTGCCTAACTAGAAGACTTGTCATGTGGAAACAAGGCACATATCATCTACAATCATCATTTATAATTTTTCTTTTGGTCACAGGACTTAGAAGTGGCAAACACGTACTTTAAGGATAAGTCTAGATTTCTTTATCCCTAACTTTTTCCTAGTTACCAAAATTTTTACTTCTTATATATTTTTTTATAGAAACAAGTAATATATGTTAAATGTTATATAAGTGAAAATTATAAAATGAAACGAAAAGAAAAGGAGACACTAGTCCTCTGCTCTTGATAAGGCCACACCACCACAATTGTACATAATTAATATGCTAATTTTCCCCTAAATATTACAATTCGTTGCTTCACACATTCCACCAAAACTTACAAATCCAATCATTCCAAAGTGCAAATTCTTTTTTTAAGACTCGGAAACTTTGTAGATTACTACAAAGCAAGGAAGAATAGCTTTGGGATTAAACACAACCAAGTCGTCGAGGTTTGTGTAGACCCCAGCGGGCCCCGTAACAGAATCATACGAGCCAGCACCATTTTCATCTTCCGGTGCATCACTCTGCACGCGCCTCACTCTTCCGGCGATAACACGACAAACAAGCATCGCTCTCCTCTGGTCAAAGCACCTCGATGCATCGTGTGCTCTTCCGCTGCTCGCCGTGGTCCTTACTCCCTTTACCTCATTGGCCCCACCGCCTAAACGCAGCGTTTTGGCGTGGAAGCCGTGGCGGATAATGGTGCAGACACGGCAGCCAGGAAAGTTGGAGCAGAGGGAGGTCGAACCGCGGGAGCCGAGGGAGCAAGAAACGGTGGTGCAGTGGAAACGGAGGAGCTCGTTACCGTCGGCGGCTGAACGAGGCTCCTTTCTGGTGGAGGCATGTGCATGGGATTTGACTGCGTCGCGACAATCTTCAAACCGTTGGATCGTGCGCTGAGTGTTGTGGACTTTTAATATCCGTTCGATCTTGTAGATGGGACTGTCCTTACGTAACCAGCTAGATTTGAAGATGATGTCCACTATGTTTCGTCCTGAATCCTCTGGCCCCAACTCCGACACTGTTGTCAAAGTTCAACAACATTACAAAAAGCTCGCGTACATATTGTTTTGTCGATATATTTAGATGGATCTATCCTTAAATCTACCTCAAGTGGAAGGAATCTATTTTACCAAAAAAAAGAAGTGGAAGGAAACCAGGATTCCCCATTACTAAACGTTTTCATGCTAAAATTCTAAAAGCCTAGTCATATTTTCAATCGGATTTGCTTTATTTTAACTCTGTTCAGCTATTCACCTCTAGGATCTTTTTTTTGATCAACCACCTCTAGGATCTTAAGATCTGCTTGGTTTCTGAATTCTAAAAGATATTTAATTTTTTTTTTAAAACATGAAAACATGTCTTAAGTATGTTTGTCGCCTAATATGTGACTAAGACATAAATTATTCTAATCGTACTACAATATATGTATTTATATAGTCTATACATATGTTGCTGTACATACATATCCAAAACAATGACATGACATGCCAGATTTATTGCCCCAATTACGAGAAAAACAAAATAAAAGACAGACCAACACATATTTTAACCTTTTCGAAACTAATGAAACGGGAAATTGCAAACGATGGTATTTGACACAGAAAACAAACATATATGGTAAAATGAGCAAGGTTAATTTTTTTTTTCTGTTAAAACTCCAATCAATGGCACCAGACATAATTTTTAAAAAATATATCTATATACAAAAGGACAAGCTAAAGGGAAAATATACCGGCATGACGAACTGCTTGATGATGCTCTAGAGTTTCAAGCTTAGGGAAAATCTCCCCACATTGTGGACATGCACATATTCTTGGTGATACTGGGTACCTACGTCATAAGTTATATATATAACCAATCATTAATTAATTAATCTCTCTCTATTGATCCTTTTGTAACTATGATATGCAATTATTTAAGAAACCAGCATATTAATTATTCAGAAATGACGTGTAAGAATATTTAACCTGCTTGGATCAACAATCATGTGGCATTCATAGCAACCAGAGAGTTTTTTAAAATGCATGGCTTTGGAAGTGGAATATGACGTGTAAGCTCCACAACCGTTGGATCTAACCGTTGAAGAAGATCCACGGGTGACAGGTTTTCGGGTCAACAGTCCGGCATCCTGACCCAGATTGCTACTCTCCGGCGAGTGATCAGAGCGATGAATCACGCGGGCGTTACCGTTAATAACATCACTAAACTTACATAGAGAAGAGCCACAAGATGATGACGTAATCTTTGATGGTTCGTGCACTCGTGGCCCTTCTATTTGTTTGCAACTCAAAAGGTTCTTTATGTGGCTCCATGACGACGAAGATGATTGTACCGTCTTCTGCTTCAGAGTTTGCGTTTGCGTTCGAGGCTGCGGGGGAGGCGTTTGCGATTGGGTTTGGTTCGGTATGAAAGGAAGAGGAGCCATGAAAGAGAGAATATCGACAGACAGTGGAAGTTAGATTACATTGTCTATAATATATAGAGCATACATGTACAAGTAGAGGGAAAGAGAGAGAGAGAGTCTTTGTTGTTTTGCTAATGTGTTTTGGTTGGAAGGTATCCGAGAAGACAGAGTGATCCAATGGGAACAAACTGATACATATATCTGATTTACGCATACAGAGAATTTGGTTATTTACACCAACTCTATTTAATATTCATAAGTGCATAATATTTCGTAGTTCTACTAGCATCCAACCATACAAAACAAAGACACAGATCCAGATTTAGATTTTAGTATAGTGGCAAATGGCAATATACTCTCGTCATGATAAAAACAAATTGGTTTATTTTTATTGGAGTAGCTAGGTGACATCCACTACAAACATATATATATGATTCTTGATTATATAGAATGCGATTCATTAGCATTACCAATGTCGTAGTGGAGTTGGCCACCGTTCTCTTTGTTTTTCTCTTTTTCCACGTTTTAGGACTAATGCTGAGATAAATAATACTCTAAAAATAACATCGAAAATAGTATTAGACTACTAGTTCATGATATATCATTATTTAACAAAATTTTGAAATAACACCAAAACAGGTTTGGGAAAACAGCAAAATTTAGGAGTATAACTTATTTTAAAGGCAACAAAAAGAATGTCATTTTAAATATATAATTTTTAATAAAAGAAGAATGTGATATCGTAAATTTGTAAAACCTTACAAATAAACAAATAAAACAGAAATATTTACAAGTTAATAATTCTATATTTTTTGATAATAAGCACTTATAAATTATTTATAAATATTCATAAGTTATTATTTGTAAAGATTCATATATATCTATACTATTATTTATGAAGTGATTTGGCTTATGTGTTAGCTTCTCTATAGTTTTAGCTAATTTTGCTTATATGTCAGATTCGTCATAATTTTAGCTAATTTTGCTTATTTGTCAATGTTTTCAATTATTTTAATTAGTAGTTTTATATTATGTTTTTAATTGTTTTAGTTAGTAATTTAATTTTTAATTATCTGTTATATTTTCAAACTTTTATTTATGAAGTATTTTTCATATGTGTTAACTTCTCCATAGTTTTAGCTAATTTTGTTTATTTTGCAATGTTTTCAATAATTTTAATTAGTAGTTTTACTTATTTGTTATGTTTTTAATTGTTTTAGTTAGTAATTTTTTTATTTATTTATCTGTTATATTTTAAAATATTTTAGTTGGTTATTATCAATCATTAATTAATATGAACTTGCGATAAAGAAACCTGTTTGACCAAAAGTATAGATTAATTGAATAATGTTCTAGATAAGTACCAACAATGAAAATCACAATATTTACTGCAAGAGTAAGAATATTTTAATAAGTATAATTATTTATTTTTGATTATTTCAAAATTGTGATTTGACTTAAATAGTTTAGAAATTGTAAAAGCAATGTTGATAGATTGGTTTACTCTGCATCAAAGCATGCAAAGCAACTTTGAGGGTACTTGTAGTTAAGTATTTTCAAACAAGTACGATAGTTAAGTATTTAAAATTAACAGAAAAATAAATCTTTGAATATTTTTTTTCGAAAAGTATGTTTTTGATGACATGAAACTTAATCACCTTTTGATAAATACATACTCACACATTATAGATACATATTATAATCTTACTAAACCTAACTTTATATACATTCATATTATACAAAAATTAAACCGCATACATACATAAAATAAACTACATTTCCTTTTAAAATTAATAATCTGCAAAACTTATGTTTGCGTTTGGGTAAATTATATTCACCTCATTTGTAGTATAGATTTGAAAGATATACCTTTTCAGTTTGGAGTTTAATTCCAGTTAGACATACATGTGGACATAGTAGATGTTATATTTGTATATACATAAATATTTAAATTTATTTTACGGCAAAAAAGTATTTATGTTATAATAAAAAAATCATATATAAATAATTTAATATTTAATCTATTATCAAATATTGTAAATGCTTGATTTTTTTTTTTTTAAAAATATTTTATGCAATAAAAAGTATTTCTATTATGATGAAAACTTTGTCATATTGTTGAATTAATAAATCTATGTATCAATATTTATTAAAATATTATGTCCGCAAGTGCGGGCAAAACAACTAGTAAAACTGATATTTAATTAGACTGTAGGTGTATGATTATAGGTTCACTTGGATTTGATAAACCTAACGGATTCATAAATAAACCAAAATTTCCCCAAGTTTAATTGAGTGCTGATATTTATGAACGATTTGGCACTTGCAAACTAATCTAAAGTTACTTTTGAAAGTCAAGAGAATAGGTATATAGTATTTGATAAACCAGCTTAATTTAAAAGTATGTTATTTTCGTTTAACAAATGGTGAACATCTTTAGCAAAAACAGAAGAAGATGAAGAATTTATTATATCTGTTATAACATAACAAAATCATTTTCGACGGTAAAGGAGAAAAACTACTAAACGTATTTATCAACTATAGTTTTCGGCGCAATAATACAGTGGAAGATTGATGCCTCGAACTTACTGGTACTGTTTGTATGCCAAGTGGTGAGATACTTCGGAGAAGGTGCGATAGAAGCTAGAATTCAAGTAGGAGAAGCCAAGATATCGGCACATAAACATCGAGATTAAAAGTCGCACAGTGTGACCCCTCGTGATATTGCCGCAAAACATGGCTTCTTCTCACATGTCTTTACCTTTATTCCCTTGTCATCTACTCTCTCCCCGTAGATCCCTTTTCGTGTATATACATATGTTTATAATTATGTAATATATTATATATTATACAAATATACACACACTTATGTACATGCATTTACAACATGTCTCCACTTCGTTCCAATTTCAAGTAGGGAAGAAAAAAGATTTACGTATAAAATTTTCTAAGTGCTAATAACGACTATTTATGGTAATATTAACTATTAAATAACTTTTCCGTCTAGTTTTGATCATTCAATGCGGCGTGGTCAAATTCTGCATAATTCTAATAAAAACACATGTTTAGTTTACTCTAATCTAAGTGACTATTTTCTGTAGAGGTTAATTTAGGAGAAGCTCCATTTATTTTTAAGTTTTAATTACGTTGAGAAAGACAAGATTTGAAGATGATTCACTTTAGCAAAGTTTTTTTTGGGTTAAATCCGGTGTTCTTTGAATTGTTTGTAAGTGGAAGTTCAGAATGATTCTTGACGATCCCTTCTTGAATCAATTGATCTCACGTTCTCTCACTTGTCTGTAGCTCAATTTGGATGAATGTATACCATATACTTATTATAATCAAAAAAATAGATGCAAAATAAGAAAAGAAAGATGCAACACAAAATTTATCTTCGTATCTTAAGTGAGATTCCTACTATAAAACAGTTAAAAGAAATTAAACAAAAATCAGAAAATCTAATAAAATACTATAACTTTGATAAAATTAATTGAAAAGGAAGACATGTTTAAAATTTTAATAACCAAAATACATCGAATCACAATATCGCAAAGTGAAAGAAACTGCAGTTTTCTCAAGATACCAAACTGTCTATATATCCAACTTTTCGTTTTGCTTAACTAAAAATGGAAATAAAAAAGAGTTAGTAACATTGAAGTCACTCATTGAAAATTCGATTCCAAACCCACAAGTCAAAAGACTCAAACAAAGCCCTTCAATCCTATAGTCTAGCCTAAACATGAGTAAATATGATTCTCTCCTTCGACTCCTGCAGCTGATGTGTGGTAGGGAAGTCCTCAATGTACCCTTACATGTTTATTACAGGCATCGATAGTACAAACGTCTATGTACCCTTGCAACCTCCACACAAAGAGTCTACAGTGCAACGTCAATGCATCCCTATGATCTCCACTGCACACACTAGATATATTATGCTATTACAAACTGAGAAATATTACGGACGATTCTACAGCCGACAATTCTACCTTCCTTAAGGAGATTCACGCCAGACTGCATCACCTGAGCCGCCCTATCAGATCTTTGATGGTACTCCTTGTGCTATGCTGCAGATATCTTGTAAAGAGTTTCTCCATTAATTCGCATAATTCTACCTTTTTTGGGAATCGAAATCCAGACCTCGTGTAGAAGCATTAATGAACCTTTGATTAAACCAGTGGATCAATGGGGCTTCCACCAATGGTTGAATCCTCTAAATCCATATTTACAGTTTAAGAAAATAAAAGAATAAAAAATGAAATATGCTTGTTTTTTTTTTTGACAAAACAAATATACTTGTTTTATAGACATAGCATACTCTGAACTAAACAATATACAATCAGAATTTTAGACCTAGTAGTTAGTATGAGAATAGCCTTCACCTTATCCAGATCTTAGCCAGATCTGACGAAAAATCTCAAAAAGGTTCTGACTTGGACCACAAGTCATGGTCTAGGGTTTTACTTAGGCTTCAGCTTCTCACCGGCAGCACATGAGGAGCATATCGAAGACGCACTTGCATATCAGAGATACAACCATGACACCATGACAGAACAAAATAAATATTAGATTTACGGTTTATACTTAGAAATTTGCTTCAGCGCAAGAAGCATAGAAAGGATTCACTAAATCTTCTCGTCTTGCAAGGGTAACAGTTTGGATCTTGGGCTCCGTTGGTGGGCGACTCTAGGTGGTGAAGAGTGGTGACCGGTACCGGTATGATACGATGGCTCTGGGTAGGGGCGGTCCTGAGCACAGCGAGATGAAACATTGGCTTCTGGCCCCTAATTTTTTTTAAAAAACTACATTAAAAAAGGCCTCCAAATTTGTATAAAATTTTTTTTAATAAAACCTTACTAAAATGTTTAGGGCCTCCAACATCTTAGGGACGCCCCTGGCTCCGGTCCTCCGGCTTCATGCATCATCTTCACTTCTTGGGTCTATCGCAATAGCTTTTGAGCCTTTTATTTTGAACATATTAGCTTTAAGCCTTTACCAAACAAAAACAATGAATGTTACAATCTCTAGTGGTCACGGTGAGGCTCTCCAGTGACATGGACTGCTCCTCTCCTCCGGTGGGTCACTGTTCATAGCGATGTGGATGAGTAACATCAGTGGGGGACGCCATGGTAGCTTCCTCTGACGGCTAATGATCCTGGCCGTAACGTTGAGGGAAGAAGAAGAAGAAGCACAGAAGAAAAATGTAAGGAGCTAGAAAGAATAATAGAAGAAGGATAGAGAGATGGTTGGAGATCAGTGGCGTAGCGAGGTTTAAGTTTTACATATATATAGCTAAAATGATATGTGTGAGAGTTGAACTCAGCACATGGAGTTATAATATACTAACTGGTTCGTTACAACCAAATCAAACACGATTAGAAGACATGAAAGCCCAATTAAAGCCCAAAATTTGGTGAGAAGGTAATAATAAGCGGAATAAGTTGGGCGCGGCCAAGACAGAATTCGAAACACTCTCCATCTCCATCATCCAACAGCAAGTCTTTCGGCCACCGCTCTTTTCACAATTTTGATTTTCACTCAATTTATTTTTATTTTGTTTTTTTCTTTTTAACAAAGCAAAAAGATCATTATACCCTTTCTCTGCTTCCCGCTGTTTCCCTCTCTTCATCGTCTTTCGTCCTCCTTTTTCCCTCCGACAAACCTAACCGAAGATTCTCGCCGCGAAATCGCTTTTCGAAAAATTACTTTTTCCCTCCGACGGAGATTCCCCACACATGGCGGCGACATCTAACTCCGGCGAAGATCCGACTCTCTCGTACAACCACCGATCTAATTTCCGCTTCGAACTGCTCCACTCACTCTCACCCACTGATCCGCTTCAATCTTCCCCTTCCTCCACGAATCGGCCGCTCTCAGCTCCTCAGCCGCTCCCGAATGCACAATCGCCGCAAATTCAAGCTCACTGGGACGACTCCTTCTCCCCAATCACTCATAAACTCGTGAGTTCCTGCTTCAATAGACTCTTCTTCGTCTTAATTGACTTGATTTTGTTTTCTTTTGTCGAAAAGAATTGAATGAAGTTTTTGTCAATAAGGGAAACACAAATCCAAAACTGGATCTACAGCTTTCAATCGGTCACAAATGTTTCTTCTGGTTGATGCTTCTTTTTTTGCAGCAGAAAAGTAGAAATAATCATTCCATTGCGAGTTCAAGCATGCCTGGAGAAACCATTGACATAGCTAAAGTCATTGTCAAACAAGAATCTCCTCAAGACTACACTAAACGTGGAAGCAACAAGTCAAAGGTTACTAAACTCTCCAAAGCTGTCAAGCGAGGTTTGTATCTCTCTACGCTTAATCTTTCGTAATTGAGCATTTGTGTGTTGATTTGTTTTTATTTGTTTTGCAGAAGCACAACAGTTTGTTGGCCCTAATGGAAGTAATAGCTGTCGTTATGATAGTTCTCTAGGTAAAACTACAAAGGAAGGAACAATCACATCTCTAACATTCTGCAATTGTATCATTCATTCATTGTCTCTCTCTTTTGTTTCTGGCAGGGTTGTTGACAAAGAAATTCGTCAACTTGATCCGAGAAGCTGAGGATGGATCACTTGACCTTAACTACTGTGCAGATGTTTTGGAGGTATTGCAAAATGCTTATCTGTGGACTAAAAGCTCACTCCTTTTTAACCCTTTCCTTAAGTGATTGATTCAGAAACCATTGCTGCTAACTCAAGTCATCAGTTTGTTACAATCTTTTCTTATGTTTCCTCTTCACAGGTACAAAAAAGAAGAATTTATGATATTACAAATGTCCTTGAAGGAGTTGGATTGATAGAGAAAACTACAAAGAACCATATCCGCTGGAAGTAATTTACTTACACAACATCGTTTCTTACCCAGGGATACGTTGCAACATAATTTAGCTTAAGTTCTTCTGACCTTTGATGCAGGGGTGCTGACAATCTGGGACAGTTGGAACTGGGGAATCAAATTTCTAGGCTTAAGGTTCATTACACACATATTGCTTTACTCTACATTGTAATAAACAATCACATAGTCTGATAATGCATATGTTGGGGATATGAGATGTTCTTGCTCTTGGCTGCGTTGGATGCTGAACCTTATACTTTGTTGATACACTTGTTTTCTTCTCTACGTATTTTCAGTTAGAAGTAGAAAGTATGCAATCTGAGGAAAGCAAGTTGGATGACCTTATAAGGTTGGTTGCTTTATCTTCTTATATTTATTTGGAGTCTTGTCCATTATTCTTCCTTCTTTGCAATGGTTTAAGACATCTTCATGTTATATATATCCTCAGGGAAAGACAAGAAGCTCTTAGATCCTTGGAAGAAGATGAACATTGTAGAAGGTTATCTTCAGTTTATTTGAGTCTCATCTTTTGTTTTTGTATGCGACAACTTTGCTAAGATCAGTGGTGGATATACCAGGTACATGTTTATGACGGAGGAAGATATAACTAGCCTCCCATGCTTTCAGGTCAGTTCTCTCTAACTAGTTCTTTAGATATCATCTAGTGCTTTCTTCAAGATGCTAAATTGGTAATTATTAATACAGAACAAGACACTACTGGCAATTAAAGCTCCTACAGCTAGTTGCATCGAAGTTCCAGATCCTGATGAGGTAAGGGTTTGTTTTCATACTTTCGTATAAAGTGTATAGTTGTAATATAATGGTATGATTAGGTGATGAGTTTTCCGCAAAGACAATACCGGATGGTGATTAGAAGTAGGATGGGACCAATTGATGTCTACCTTCTAAGGTACTTAGCGACACTTTTTCACTCTCTCTGTATCTGGTCTTATTTTTTATTGATCTCGGAACAAAAATGGTTGCAGCAAATACAAAGGAGACAGTATGGAAACAGATGAGTCTGCAGTGGACACATCTTCCTTGAAAATAGTAACTTCAGATACTGATGTAAGCCTATATACATGGGTTTTGAAGCAAGTCTTGTGTTCGCATGTTCTGATTGAAGCCAAGTTTTGTTTGTGTAATGCAGTTAAAAACAGATTACTGGTTCGAGTCAGGTGCAGAAGTGACCCTCACAGATTTATGGAACAACTTCTGCTGAGAATTAAGTTATTGAAAACTTCAAGGTCCAATTTCTGGAGGAGGATATGTTACTTTTTTACTACGTTTTATGAGGAGCCTGAATCGTAATAGTTTTGCGGGGTTTGCTCTTTTTCTCTCTTTTTAAATAAAATATGAAATATTCTAATGTCAAGATATATATTTGTCTGGACCATCAGATGATAAAACTTGAATATTAAAAAATATATGATAATTAGTTTTGGGCTTTTGGCTTTTGGAGTTGGATATCAAACCAACTCGACATCAACTTGCAATATGCACACACGTATGTTTCGAGACTAATTTGTCTGACACTTGGGGGGCATTTGTCACAGTGATCAAACAGGTTCCAGACTATTCTGTCTGACACGTGGGGCACTGGTAAGAACGGATTAAACAGAAACAAAACATCACTTGGACTTCAAACTCTTAAGTATAAACCCTCACTACAGAAAACAATTTGGTTTAGAGTAAGGTTCTGTTTTAGAAAGCTTAACACTTACTAGTGCATGCCAAAATGTCTTTATATCACTTTAAATTTCATGCGATTTTGGCTGTTGATTAATGTTTTTGCTTGTTTTCTATTTTTAATGAGATTCTTTTTAGACTTGATAATTAGATGTTGTATTGTTGTTTATAGCGAATTTAAAAATATGTAAATAGTTTTCAAGGGGATATAAAAATATAAATTCTTTGTTTTATTAAGAAAGTCTGTTAGTTTATTTTTCCAAAAAGAAAATTTAGTACGATATAACACTTATAAATTAATTATCTATAAATCAACTACTTTATAAATTTGCATTTTTTTCTCAAATTAATTTTATAATCCAACTAATTTCTTATAAATTAATAAAATATCATGATTTTAATATTATTAGTTTATAAAGATATTATAATAGTTTTGTTTTGTTTTCAATTTTTTTAAAAAAATTTATGGCTAATGAATATTAATTTGTAAATTATCGATTCACATAATTACAAAAAAAGAAGAAGATATTTTGGCAATTTAGTGTTGAAAATGTCATGTTTCGGACTTTTGGGGGTTAAAAGTACGCTTTAGGTATGATTGGCAGAGCATTAGCATAAGCATTATGCTTGTCATTATCCAATCAACATTTATCACAAAAACATTTACAAGAGCATTTACAAGATGCTAATGCTCTCCAAATGCTCTTTACTCAATATTTTCATATGGAGCTTTTGGTAGAGCATTTGCAGTTAGAATATATAAAAATTTAAAATTTATATATAATTAATATATTTTATTTAATAATATAAAAATATGTTCATAATAAAAAAATAAATTTACATTTTAAAAATAAAAGTTGTGATTAATTATTTTAACTTTTAAAAGAACAATATTTCACATTTGAAATATAATATAACTTATATAATTACACATATCATTCATTATTTTTAATAAATAAAATAAAATAATATATATGTATATATTATATTAGAAATTAAAATATCTATATTATTTATAAAAATAAATTGTATGTCATATATTAATTTTTCTGATAATATTATATTAATCATTTTGCTCTACCAATAGATAAATAATGATAATTTATATATAAATTATATATATAATTAGTTTATTTTATTTAATAATATCAAAATTATTTTTATATCCAAAATAAATTTATATTTTAAAATAATATTTATATTTATTTTTAAATAATAATATTTTAATTAAATAAGATTCATTATTTTTAATAAAAATATATTATTAATATATATTATTTTAAAATAAATATATTGTATACTAACTTTTATGATAATTTTAAAATTGTATACTGCTACTGCTCTACCAATCACTTTATTAAAAAATTTAATGAGAGCATACAGCTTATGCAGCATACTGCTTCTTCATCTGCTGTACCAATCGAGGCCTTTGAAACATGTTAGAATTCATTAATACCAACATCAAAGGTTTAGAGTCAGTTGTATAGGTATGAGCGTTCGCGTATCCAATCGAGTTTGGTTATGTCTCAATCAGGTTCGGTTATTTAGGGGCATGGAATTTATCATCATTCAGATATTTTTAAAGTTTAAATTATGTTTAGATTTAGTTTAGATTTCATCGAATTCAATTTGGAAATAGAAACTCATTTTAAACCCGGTTGAACTCATTTTAAATTCGGGGGTCTTGGGTACCCAAATACTTTTGCGATTTGCGATTTGGAAACACACTTTTTAGACAACAAATTTGGCAAGTTTAAACAATTTTTATTAACAAAGACTCGATGACATGATCATGATTAACAATTGACTGTTACGAAGGAAGCATAAATAAGCTAAAATTAGCAACTAACAAGTCTGTAAACTTGGAAATTATTATTTAAACTTTGAAACTAAAACAACACTTGAGTTTGATCCGCGCGTCCGCATTGGTTTTGCTTCTTTATTTTATATATTTACATTTGTTTTCATGATTATTTTATATTTTAAATGTGTTGTCATATAACTAATTGTATTCAAAAGATCCGAACCAAATTAGAAAATATGGTTATTTTCGGTACAAATATCCACAACCATTTGAGATACTTTTGATTATTTGAAATTTTTTAGATTCCTATATATTAGAACCAAACTCATCCAGACCCGAGATGACCCAACTCAAAACTCATACATAAATTTATAATATCCAAGCGGGATTTAATTTTAAAATCCTAAAAAACTATACACGAAAGAAATAATACTTTTGCGATTTACGATTTGGAAACACACTTTTTAGATAACAAATTTGGCAAGTTTAAACAATTTTTATTAACAGAGACTCGATGACATGATCATGATTAACAATTGACTGTTACGAAGGAAGCATAAATAAGCTAAAGTTAGCAACTAACAAGTCTGTACACTTGGAAATTATTATTTAAACTTCAAAACTAAAACAACACTAGAGTTTGACCCACGCGTCCGCGCTGGTTTTGCTTCTTTATTTTATATATTTACATTTGTTTTCATGATTATTTTATATTTTAAATGTGTTGCCATATAACTAATTGTATTCAAAAGATCCGAACCAAATTAGAAAATATGGTTATTTTCGGTACAAATATCCACAACCGTTTGAGATACTTTGATTATTTGAAAATTTTTAGATTCCTATATATTAGAACCAAACTCATCCAGACCCGAGATGACCCAAATCAAAACTCATACATAAATTTATAATATCCAAGCAGGGTTTAATTTCAAAATACTAAAAAAACTATACCCGAAAGAAATAACCCGAGTGTACATGCCTAACTGATTATGTAAACAATAAAACTTCTTTTTTTATGTTTGGCTAAATTAAGTGAAATAGAAAAAAGATTATTTAGTAAAATAGTTATATGGAGTAAAAAAATTAAGTGACAATAAATGTAATACATTTTTATTATTTTGATTTTAAGTTATTATTTTGTCCACATAAACTATCTCTCTGAATTATATGTTTAGCTAAGTGGTTTTTCACCAATTGAAACTAAGATTAAAAAAAAGTTTAGTAAAACAGACTAAACCAAACTTCTAACCATATGCAAAACCCGATTGTTACATTTTAATTTTTATAATTAATACAAAGTTATGTTGTTTAACTAATAAATAAAAATCTGCACTACTATTATTATGGTAATATATGATGTATCGTTAAGATAATATAATTAATGAAATTGTTAAATTGTGTAAAAATGGAATGATAATTAGTGTAATAACTTGTTGAAAAAGGTTAATTTTATTTATACTTCAATTTTAATAATATGTATAGATATAGATATTATCTGATTTTCTCAAATATTAGATCAATCTTCTGAAATACTCGATTTTTTTATTCAGAACCATGTTTGAGATATGGAGAAAGTGAGTCAACATTGGAGCTAAAAATAAGTAAATGAAGAGGGTCAAATGCAGAGAAAGATTAAAAAAAGTTCATATTTTTACCTACTTTCAACTTTCTTGTGGATAAGAAATGAATAGGACCTTGGTCACAAAAAAAAAAAGAATAGGACTAGCTACCTTCTGAAAGTAGGTTAATACCAGAATCATATTTGTAATATACAAAAAAAAATTGTAATATACGTATAGGATTGTATCCATATCCTAATTTATATATTGTTTATCGGGTTTTGTATCGATAATCATAAGTCAAAATATATATTTTCATCAAAAGTCATAATATATTTTTAATTATACAATATGTGCATATCGAGTAAGAAATCAAATATATGTTCTAAGTATAAAGATATGATCTTATGTCGCCCATATAATTGTTGTTAATCATTATATAGGTAATGGGATTTATATATATCCAATAATGAAGGCCATCCCAAGATTTGATTTGTTTTGGTTAAGATTGAAAGGTACGCCGGTTTCGTGATGTTAAAACGACGTTGATTAAATTCAGTGGCAATCAATCGTAAATATTAGGTAAAAATTAGGGTTAAATAATAATTGTATTTCTGTTTTAATAGTTTAGATTGTTTAAATATCATAATAAAATTTATTTATAATCAAACTTTAAATGCAGTTGTCAAACATAAAAATTCCAATGTCCAAAAATGTGCAGTAAACTGAATATTGACTTCATCAATACTATTAAAAGTGAAGGAATCCTAAAAAATCTACCTATAAAAGGTTGTTTAGACCCTTTAATTTAACTCATTATTTTTTGGTCTTACCTTAAATTTAGACTAATAATATGTTACTCATATATTTCTGTAACAATAATTTATTAAATTCCTTTATTTATTAGGTCTATGTATTCGGCTGATTTTCTATAAGCGGCATACAACTAAATTAAATATTATTTCCTAAAATTGACAAAAGAAAAAGGGATCAACTAAACTATCTACCTAAATCTCACTCCTAATCATAACTATTAATATATCTACCATTTTGATTTTTAAATCGTAAAAGCATTTGAAACTAATGTTTTAGATTATCACTATTATCATATAATATATGATTTAAAGCAACAGCAAGTTACACGGTTCATATATGTGTACATTTCCTCTTTTCTTTATAATATAATAATCATATCATATATAAACATTCCCACTAAAATCTCATATCAAATACTAAACTTTTAGCCGTCTGTAGTTTGATAAATATCTCCATTTCAAAAATGAGTTTTCTGAAAATTAATGTTACATTCACACAGATGTAGAAATTCATTGGTTCTGTTAAAACTAATCCGACTTCACGATATCATTATTAGTTATTCACGATTTTAAAAATT
The DNA here is from genome assembly GCA_016432835.1 of Brassica nigra. Taxonomy (NCBI): domain Eukaryota; kingdom Viridiplantae; phylum Streptophyta; class Magnoliopsida; order Brassicales; family Brassicaceae; genus Brassica; species Brassica nigra. The sequence continues at coordinate 49,043,127 of CM028249.1, forward strand.
ATTGGTTTATATATTATGCTTTCATATATTTTTCATTTAAAAACGAATTTATACTATTAAATATATCATTCTAAAATTTAAAATAAAAAAGTTGTTGGAGTCATGTATAACTATTTATTATTTTTTGGTAATACCATTAATCATTCTAACCATATAATATTTAAATATTTTTAACAAATCCTAATATTACTCTCTATGATACTTCTACGAAAAATATTTCAGGAAATAATGTTAAAATCTATATCAAAAAGTTGTTGGACCTGATATGAATGTAACGGGTCCAGATCTGTTCGGTATTTAGGATCCTAAAAAATTCTAAATATCTAAAAAATCTGAAAATACCCGAAACACGAAAAGTACTTGAAATTTCAAACAAATACCCAAAAAAATTCAAATATCTAAAATCAAAATCTTACTTAAAAATCTGACCCGATGAACCAAAAATACCAAAATTTTTATCCAAATACTCAATTTTTTTTTTAAATTTGAAATTTTACCTGAAACCAAAAACTTTAATCGTAAACCAAAAACTTAAAAAATATCCATAACACCGGAAACATATTCGAAATATCCAAATATACATGATATACACAAAATATTTATAACCGAGTCTAGGGTAGGATTCAGACTCAAACAAAGACCTGCGGGTCCAAAAAATATCCAATAGGTAATTTTCTTTGGACCCGAATCAAACCTAAATTTTCGGGTTGGTTCAGGTTAGTTTTTTGATCCAGATAAAATTCTCATGCATAAGAAAAAGTTATGTAAGAGTGTATATATAAAATCTCAAATAAACTAATTCTTAGATTATATAACTGTTAAAAATTATATTTTCTTGATATAATATAACTTTGTATTATAATATAATCCAAAAAACCCACGCTTTCCAAGCGCGAGTCAAAATCTAGTTATCTATTTAATACTATAAAGTTTTTTTTTTCTTTCTATATGGCGTTTTAGGCCACTTGTTGCTTTCTTATTTGTTGTTGAATTTTTAAATTAAATGGATTTGGGCTTATAGAAAAAATACTGGTCCAAGTTATAGAATGGTTAACCTACTTTACCCAACTTAGGAATTTCGTTAAGGTTTCCACTCATGTCAGGCCCAGTAAACCGTCTTCTTGCCTTCGCTTTTGTCCACATCCGACCTAAGTTTCAGAGATGATAGACGACGGTCACCTCTCCCTAACATCTGAAGCTCGCATTGATACATACTTTCTCCTATTTTCTATGTAATTAACCCACTCTCCCCACTCTTCAGCATTCAATTGACCTCATCCCCTCCCCAGAGTAACCGAGAAAAGCTCCGACTATAAATATCTCCACTTCTAGCGATGAACAACACAGCTTCGACGAGAGTTCTTTCCGTTTACGCTGACCAAACTTGTCTCGACTTTGCTTCACCGCTTCCAATACCACGTCCCCCTTCTCTCTGCTTTTGCTGTCTGCGATTTTTTGAGAAATGTTATTCTAGATTTTGATTTAGCTTTGGATTTGGTTATTCACTTCAAGCACCATGAATTATTTCTTCTGTAAATTATAATGTTCTTTCAACATGAGACTGAGGAATCAATAAGATTTATTAGATTCTTCATACTAAGTTATAGATTTCTATGCTATAAAAATCTAATGTTTCATACTTTTATATGCTTCACATGTGCCACTAAGGTGATTTGGTTCCGCGTACTATGCATCTTCTAAGTTCGTTAATTTGAAACAGTCTCTAAAAAAAAACAGAGATTTTTGGTAATTATTATTACAGATTTAATTGCTCTGTCACAGAGATCATTGGTTCTTGCTTACTTTTACTTGGTATGTTTTAATATGAATTGAGTCTCTTGCTCTGTATAAAGATAGACTTTTAGGTAACTATATGTGCAGTCACAACAGAGGATAAGGCATATAGTTACCTAAAAGGAACAAGTTTGATCTCATGATCAGCGATCTTGAAATGAACTTACCTGTCATTATTATGACCTATTAAGTTTCTGTTTGATTCTTTTCATGTTTCCAAAATAGAATGTTTTGATCTCTTTTTATAATGTTTTGATCTTTTTTTAATTGTTTCTTGCACTGTTGCGACTATCTCCTTAAACCAGTTCGAATTGAGGAGCTCAAGAACAGATGGCAACATGTGGTGAGAAAAATCAAGTTTAAGAAGATGAAGAGCTTTTGTAAAGATCAGCTTGAAGTGGAAGAAGACGAAAGAGGAAATGAAAACGATGATACAGCGGCTTAAAAGAAGCCTCGTGTAAGAAGACGTGAACACCAACATGTTTCAGAATGCTTAGGTTACATAGCGCCTAAGCTAGAGTGTCAGAACTTATGGATCAACGAGAATTGAGATGTTTACAGGTTTGGAGTTCTGATACTCAAACTCATGACTGGTCGGAGACTCGTGGAGTACGGTGAAGACAGATTTGTGATACTGAGTGATCATGTTCGAGTTTTGTTGGAACAAGGGAATGTGTTGGAGTGTATTGACCCTATAGTGGAGGAAGAATACTCTGAGGATGAGGTTTTTTATTTTCTGAAACTTGCTCTTGTCTGTACTTCTCGGATTCCTTCAAATTGGCCTACAATGAGAGAGATTGTTCAGTTTTTCTGTTCCTCACCGGATACTCGATAGTTTCTGAAAAAACTTTGTGTTAATCTGATTTTCCATTATGAAATATTTTAGTTCTTTTTATTTATTTATTTATTACTTTTTTGTAGAGATTGCTTTCTTTCACAATGGTACGTTCTATCTTTCTCGCTATGTCATCATGAATCATCTTGATGATCATTGACCATTGTTATCATTAATAGGCTTTTTCCTGAGATTTTTTCATGTGTTTGTAAGTTAGCAAATAGTACAAACGTAGAATAATTACTGACACTGAAAAAACTAACTTTGTTTCATATCTACATAGCATTTTATTGTCTGCTTCGTCATCTTTCACAAGTGTGCGTACACATTTGCTTTCATCTACCTACACTGTAACTATTTACAGAACCACTATGTTTCTCATCTTTACAACTTCATTTGGATATACCACACCAGGACTTCAAGAATTCATAGCCGATGATAACACATACCGCCACACTTCGTCTGGTTTTTAACTGATGAGTTCTCCGTTTGTTGTACTATTTGATACATCCGATATATGAGCTTTAACCTGTAATGGCGACACTCAAGAATCCAATTATATTATTGCATACGCAGTCACTCTCTTCCTTCTTCCATTTTCAAAGCAATCTAAGGGTCTAAACTAGAATTTAAAGTGATCCTTCTGATGATCATATAGGTTCACAAATTCTCAAGATCGTAATCAAAAACGTGTTTGTTAGCTCAACCCTACAGTGTTCTGTTGCATGAAGCACATATATAAGTTGAAAGATGCGCTACGCATGCTTTTTAAAAGGAGATGTGCTACATATGCACAAACGTAATCCATAATTTAAAAAACATACAACGCTGTAAACACAATTACCAAACAAAACATAAAGTCACTCTCTCAACTACACAAGCACACAAATCAAAACAAACAAATGACGTTCCTTCTGTATAAAGTCCACATGGTACTTAACCGTATAAGTATGTTTTTAAATAGAACATCAACTTTTATTTATTTCTTTTGGTCGAAGAAACATCAACTTTACTAAATGTTTATATTCCAACTAAATTAACTTTGTTATTTGTTATGATTACTGCCTTTTATTCTACTTTTATTGAATCCATTAGTCACAACTACTTATAATATTCTACTTTGAACTAAACAACATCAAAACAAAGTAATACACTACGGTCGCTAACCACTATGGATATTCCACTTTTATTGAATCCATTAATCACAACCACTGTGGATCGGAAAAAATATCATTCTCTTTCAACATATTTCATTTTCATATTTTGAACATATTTTGTTTACTAAAACCATAAAATGAATTGTAAATTTATTTAGAAAAAAACATACGAATCCGGCGCGTAGCTTCGGAATACCACTAATTCATGATATAGTTACTTGCTTAAGTATTTATTGAAACTTTTAATATTTTGGGTACTTGTTTGAGATTTAGTTTCGTATGAGTTTCTGTAGGTTTTTTTTTAAAAAAATTTCGGTGTTTGTTGAAGGTTCAATTCAGATAAAACACAAAACTCGAAATATCGTAATCGAAAACCCATTGAGATGCTATGTCACATTCACTTACAGTTCAATTTTTTTTTTTTCAGGTCGGTTCTAATCGGATTTGTTTTTCTTTATTTTTTGCCCAGTCCTCCTGTTTGCCCAACAGTCCAGCACTAACTATATTTCATCATGTTATGAACAATGAGTAAACCAGAGACTGACAGTGAGGTTAGTTCATAGGTCTCAACATGCTTCCACTCTATATCCACTATGGTTTCGTAAGGTTTAGAATTTCTTAGAATACTTTTTGCTTTTTTTTTGGTGCACCATTTTTTTTGCTCTGTTGGTAAATGATGCACATTATTGTTGAGTGAATGCAACGCTACATCCTTGATTGGTTCAAATAACAAACACAAACATTAGAATGCACACGTCGTTCGACAAAAAGGGGTAATGTAAAAACTGACAAAAGGAGCCCACATGAAAGTATTTTCCTGAGTTATTTGATCATATTTCGTCATGTACACATACACACAGCTTCTTCTTCCCTCTTTTATTCAAAAGGCTAATATTCTGATTTGGAAGAGAAGAACCTGCTGATTCCTCTAGAGGCTTTCTCTGGTGTCGGATTATCAGATGAACCTGACCTTGAGAGCCTTGAACCCACTCTTGATGGCGATGTCATTAACTCACTAGTCTCTGAGTCAGAAGGACAATTAGGAGATTCCATAAATCTAGGGACCTCGTTAACCCAAGTGTCAGCTAAATCTTCTTCGTCTACGACATAGTTCTTGGTGCCTAGTTCATCCTCAGAATAGGACTCACTCTGTCTTTGTGGTGGCCGTAATGAGTTCAGCTGCTTCCCCAACACAAATATGGTTTCTTGACACTCTGCTAACTTTTCCGCTGCTGCCGTTAAGTCTCTCTCCTGTACATGTTTCATGTTAGTCCGTTGACTCAAAGCTCCAAAGTCCTAATGCGATCTATGCGTGCAGAGTCTATTGATTTGCTGACTATATAATGCACCTAAACTGACTGCATGTAGTATTATAGTGAACACTGTGCATTGAATAAGAGGAGGACCTATGAGCAATGAGTTCTTTACAAGTTTAAGGGATCAAGAATTTAAAGTAATGAATTGTCATTGGAGCGAAACCATTACCTGTTTGGTCTTGATATCAGCTTCTTCGCCCTCTACAGCAACCATTGAAGTGTTCCTGCTTCTGTGAAAAAAAAAGAAAATAATAATTTATATGTAAACTGGATCATTGGAAACATCTAGACTCTTTCATATTCTTGTAAAACTAATACTACTCACCTTTGAATATGTTCTTCAAGTTCATGGCACCTTATAATAGCTTCTTGGTGGTTGCGCTTCACATCCTCAAGCTCATTCTCTAAACTCCTTACCTTTTCTTTAAGCTGGTTCACATCAATCTCTAAATCAGCTGCACGTGTTTCAAGTGATCTGTATGACTCGGTCATACATCTGAGTTGCGTATCCGCCAAGCTGTTTGACCTCTGAGCAGAATCTAACTGTGATCTAATCTCAGCTAACATCTTCTCAGATTCTTGTAACTGACACTTCAGCTCCTTGATATCCACTGCCATCTTTTCCTTTTCTGATTTCAGTTCTTCTATTTCCTCTAACGTGGACTCTGATTCATACCTCAAAACTCTGTTTTCATTACAAGGAACCTCTGGCTCGGTGTGGACGCATCCATTTTGATATATCTCTTTGGATGAGTCTTTATCTACAGACTTGCTTTCCGGTAATGCAACTTTGTCTATGCAATCTGGACTCAAAACTTCAACCTCTGAGGAAGCAAGACCCTTAAAAGTTACCTTAAGCTCCATGGCCTCGTTGAAAACATTAGCAAGATCCGAAACAAAATCGTCCAAATTTTGGTGACCACTTAGAACATGGTTGTACGTGATGGAGAAGCCATCGATCAGTTCAAGGAAATCATTTCCCTCGATCACTGTGTCCTCACCTGCCCTTACTTCTTTTCTTAGCAACAAAACAAACTCATGAATGCTAGAAACAGCGTTTTTCAGATCATTGTGGACGCTCTGCAGTTTTTGTTCTGCCTCTTCTTCAGGATGATCCTGCACATCAGAAGGCTTCTCCTGGTCCATACAAGCATTCACATCTTGCAAAATACATTTTACATTTTCAATAATCTTTCCTAGGTCAGCATCAGTAGATACAGATTCAAGGACCTCTGATAATCTAGATTTAAATTCCATCACTGCCGGACTACCTCTATCAAGATCCTCAGGTTCGGTATTACCCTCAACATTCACCAGTTCTGACTTTTGATCACCTGAACAATCTTTGGAATCCATACTAACATTTCCGCTAGATTGATTTGGCAAACAAGCTAACTTCTCCATTTCGAGAAAATCATCCATGAGCTCCACATGACTACTTACACTCTCAGCTCTCTGCAATGCTGCCATCTCCTTCTCTCTCTTGGTTTGTTGTGACAAAGATCCACTGCAACTTCCGGAATCATCATTCCCATCTTCAGAAACAGAGATAGAACTTGATGGATTGCTCGTCTTAAGATTTTGACACACTTCAAGTGAAGAGGACTTCTGAGAATTAATTTGCTGCAGTTGAGCTTCCAAGCTTTGAAGTTTACTATTGCTCTGAGCACAAAGATTCCTTGACTCTAACAACTCACTATTCCTCTTTGCTAAAGCTTCTTTAAGCATTTTCGTCTCCTCTTCCATCGCAAGCAAACGTTCGGTTAAAAACTCATTATCCTTCTGGACTTTCTGTGAACTATCGACGACAGAAAAGTCAGAACCAGAAGATGAATATCCTCTCGGAGACTTGGCAGGACTCGAAGCCTTGCTCGGAGATCTCTTCACTCTAGTGTCTCCGCCTCCTAAGCTCTCAACCTCAAGCTTCATTTGAGCAAGTGCAGCTGGTCCTGGCAGCTTTTTCCTCACAAGACTTCTAAGTCTCTGACACTCTCCTTCCAACTTCGCTATCTTCTTTACACCTTCCAAGTGCTGCTTGTTGGCGACCTCCGCAGATCTAATACACATGTTCTTCTCTTCATTGCGTATCTCCAACTCTCTAGTAACTACATGGACTTCATACTTGAGAGACTTTATCTCCTTTTCGCACATTTCCAGATTACTCTTCAGGCTCTCGATCTCAGCATCGGCTCGTGACTTCTCCTCGCTGATTTGCACCAACACGTTGGACCGTTCTTGTAAAGTTCTGGATAAGGCATCACTATCAGCTGCAGACCTTAGTAGCTCCTGCTCATAGTCAGAGATCCTCTTCTCAAACTCCAACGTTATTTTCTCTATCTGCTTGTTCTTGCTTAAGGCAACATCATGCAGATTCACTTCATGGTCTTTCTTCAAGCTCATTATCTGCCGCATACACTCTTTCAACGCACCGTCCAAATGCGCCGCACGGTCTTCAGCCGCGAGTTTCGAGAGAGTAACAGACTCCAAAGTGTTTTGCAACGTCAAAGCTTCACCGTCAGCTTTCTCCCAACCCGCCACAGCATCTTCAGCGACTTTGCAATGCTGCTTCACTAAAGCCTCTTTGGCATCTATCTCCTCGTTAGCAGCGGTGAGCTTCTCGCTCAAGTCCTCTTTAACCTCGTTCAGTCTCTCCACTTGCTCAGCGTAGCTCTGAACCTTCTCATCGTACGCTTCGACCTGTTCTTCGAAGCTTTTGACTCGCTCCTCGTAGGCTTCGACTTGGCTCTCGTGAGATTTGATCTGAACATCGTATGTCTTTATCTGTTCTTCGAGGCTGGTGAGATGTGTGTACTGCTCCACGGAGATTTGTACATACTTTGGCTTTTTAGCAACCTCCTGTTTTCCAAATTAAATAAATCTGTATTAGCAAAAGAATCAGTTTCATCAGAATCATAAAGAGTTTAAAAAATAAAAAAAAATTAACCTTTTCAAGTTGAGGATGAGAAGTATCAGCAGAGTCAAGCACTAAGGTTGTTTTATCAGTTGACTTTTTCTTCCAAGGCCAACTTCGTCGGTCCATTTCAATCTATAGTGAAAGATACATATTAATTAATTGATAAATCAAGACTTGGTTTGACTTCTAAGTTTATTCAAGCGAACATAGATCTGAACAAACCCTAATAAATTCCCAAGTAAGAAAGACGGAAACAAACATGTGGAAAAGTTTCCTGAATGAGTAAGAAACGATGCAAAATCTCTGAGATGCATCGTAGATTGCTAAATTAGGAAAGACAAAAATGTAAAGGAATCTTGCTGCCGACACACAAAAATGAAGACCAAATTTGACTAAAGCATATGAATCATACAGAGATAGCGAAGATGAAATTGGATGTGGGAAAGCTTGATTAAGCTTACATGGGAAAAAATGGAAACGAATCTTGAAGTGAGAGCTGAAGCTGTGTATTGTTCTTTCTTCAACTATTTATTGGACATGCGGTTTTGGCAAAATGCAGATCTGAAGAGATCGAGTTTCGACTTACACGTTGCTCTCGGATTTTTAATAACCGACAAACGAGTTCACCGTTGGGGTGGTCGGAACCCTATGGCTGTTGCGGCGGCGGGAAAAAGAAAGAGAGAGTGTGGCGATGGTGAGAAAATGGTTCAGTTCCGTCTTCTTCTTCTTCCGTATGTGCCGAAAAAGATATAGTGAAAACGTTAACGTTGCATAAAGCTCCAAAAGGAAAGCATCGTCTACTCTCTTTTTTTTTATTTTTTTTATTTTTTGACAACAATTTTTTGGTTAAAAAATAAAAAAGGGAAAGGGCAATTCTCTGAACATAAAATATTTGTTTTGATAATAATAATAAATTAATAACTATGAGAATTTGGGGACCCTTTCTAGACTCTACCTAACATATTCAACTCAACGAGTACTTTTTGGCTTTTGGTTAAGAAATAAATTAGTAGAGCACACATTTGGCAGTCAAGTCATTATAGCAGCTCTAAATTCTAATGGTAAAGATACTCTTATGATTATTTTATGGTCAACTCTCTCGAATATTTTTGGACAATTTTGCTAGATAGATATTTTCTATGTTTTTGTCACAAAAATAGCATATAAGGAAGAAAATGACCAAAATATTTTATTTAAAAAAACAAAAGATTTTTATACCCTAAATATATAAATAAAAAATATTTTTATAGTTTCAGATTCTAAATTTTTATAATCTTTATTTTTTTTTTTTTTTTCAAATTTTCCTTTTATATTTCGAAAATAATTTTTGAAACTATTTTTCAAATTTTTATTTTCAAATTTTTAGTATTTTTTATTTTATAAAATTTTAAACCTTAATCCCAAAACTCTACCACTTAACTCTAAACCCTAATGTTTGGATTCTTAACCATAGAGGTATAAATGTAATTAATCCATTTAATAAAACATTTTGGTAATTTTTTTCCTTGTCTGCTATATCTGTGACAAAAACTTTTATAGTGATATCATATGAAATTTCTCAATATCTTTTTTAAAGATTTGGTTAAAAAATAAAAAGAAGATCAAAACATGTTTTATTAAAGAGGTAAAAAACCATTATATCCTTATTTAATAGATATAGAAACAATAAACAAATAAAATAATAAAATTATAATTTTGAATCAAATGCTTTCAAATTCAAACTTTTTGTAGTTTTTCTTTCTGAAATTACTTTTTCAAAAACAGATTTCAAATTTTCTTTTTTGAAATTCGAAAATATTTTTTGAAACTATTTAAAATAAATCATTTTAAATTTATTTTTATTTTTAAATATTTTAAAATCCATCTTCAAAACTCCTTACCCCTTAACTCTAAACCCTAAATCTAGATTAATTAACCCTAAAAGTATAAATGTATATTTACCTTTTAATGAAACTTCTTTTGATCATTTTTTCCATAGGAATTCTTTTGGCGAAAATAAATTCGAAAAAGACTATCATAGAAAAACAATTGCATTGAGCGTTCAATTCTTTTGATTGTTGGCCGTTCGACGGCAAGATCGTGCAAAAACTTGCATTGAGCATTCGATCTTGGTTTCTTCATGATCAGAGTGTGAGTTTATCCTATGCCGGTTGATGAATCATTTTAAGCCTCTTCAAGGTTCGTTTGATCATTTAGTGATCAGCGTCATTCATGTTTGTAGGCTAAAAGAAGAGTTCGAGGTAGCCTGCAGTAAATCTCGCGCCGAAGATGATGGTCGGATAGAGCTCGGGGTTTTACAAATATGGGTCGAGCTCGTTAACAGAGTCGCTCATTTGAGAAATATGAGGAGTTCCCTTGACCTCTCGGGGTTTATAGAGTCTGTTTCTGCTTAGGAACTTTTGATGTGAGTCTGGTCGCTTATTCCACATCGACTCGGGTTTGTGTTAATACTTTTGTGTTTGTTGTGGGAACCGAAATTCACACCGTCAATTTCCGATAAACGATTATGGAGGAAAACCGAGTTAACCCGACTTTCCCCGAAGGTCCGGATTCTCTGCGACAGCCAACGACAAGTGACCGAATAAATGCGGAAAAGGTTTTGTTAAGATTTGCGACTGGACCTTAAGAAAGGCTGCCTACGTACCCCTTTCGAGGATCAAGTCGGACGTAGTTCAATTAGAAAGAATTGAACAAGAGATCGAACAGTCTATGCCTGGTTCGTCTAGTATGAGCGTTGGTCATAGAAACAGGCATGTCGAAGATAACGCCTGGGGTTTCTATGTGCAGAGCTCTTAAGTAAAAGAATTGTCCAATCCTTCCGAGAGGAGCGGAGATTTGTGAGCAGGAGGCAGCCAGACGTTCTGGGGCCTGGTTCATCTAGTATGAGCGTTGGTCATAGAAACGGGCATGTCGAAGATAATGCCTAGGGTTTCTATGTGCGGAGCTCTGAATAAAAGTATAGTTAGATCCTTCCGAGAGGAACAGGGGTCTTGCGGAGAAGATAAAACTAGAACAAGAGGCGGCCAGACGTTCTAAGTCCTGCCTCGCTGGCCTAACCGCCTAAGTTCTAAGTTCTCTAAGCTAGCAGGAGTTCTCTAAGTCTAGATTCTAGGATTTTCGGATCCTCTTCTCCTCTGCTCTTGCTCTCCTTATATATCCACTCCAAGGTCGGTTTGCCTTAGGATGAAGGACCTCGCCTTTGGGCCCAAGCTTATCTCTTCAGGAAATATTCCATTTTCGTCGGTCTTCGTAATTATCCTCGATTTTTCCGCTATTTTTCGGTGACTTGATGTTTATCCGACGTTCGGGAAATCGAATCTTGATGTCCTTGGGCGAGCGGACCGATCTTTCCGGGGACTCTCGTACGCGCACGCCCTTAGTCTTCCGATCTTACTTTCAAGAAGTGTTTCACGAAGAACCCATAAGTAAAAAATAATCCTAGCCGTTGATTTCGAGATAACCGTTTTCAACCCCACCAGAGAAAATCTCGTATAACTTCTTTTCAAATTATATGAGACTTTTTGTTTCAAGAAATACTTTCCAGAGACTTTCAGTCATTGATTCCGTCGTGACCGATTTTGACCCCAACAGTTAGCCCCCCAGCTCGTTAGAACCTTCGTGATGTTCTTGCGAACGATAAGACATGTCAGGTAAGATAGGCGGAATTAATGGTTGAAAGGCTCCGTTGAAAGTGGTAAGATTGGGGCTGCGCCTTTCGAAGGCTGCCTACGTACCCTTGTTGTAGGGATCAAGCCTTCCGTAGTTCGTTTTGGAGTTTAAGACCCTTGTGATCTGTTTTCCGGCGAGACTTATATGGTCTGGTTATGTGTTATGAGAGACTTTCGAGCATGATGCCGTTGATGTATTTGTTTTTCGATTATTTATGAACTTCAGTTTTTTCGAAGTATGAGAAAGAGGGTGTGAGTTGTCGTCTCATTCCTAGTTCCCTGATGATCACCGTACCTATTGTTTGCATAAAGCGAGATTTTCCGCGGTTTACTGATTTACGCGAAAAGTTCGTGAAACGAATAGGCTTAAGTGAAGAGACAAATTTTTGGATCTCGTATACCATACTATGTCTGTGAGATGTCAAGATCCAGCGTGGCTGGGTTTAGGGCAAGACCTAGGTTTACTCTCGGACTGAGGCTTTGCGATGACAAATCGGCTTTCGTTTTGCCTGTTTGCGATTTTAACCTGACTCGTACCGTTTAAAATCCGCTAATTGTTTTCGGCTTATATGATTTGTCGGCGTGAGTCGAGCTACTTCCTTCTGAAGAGCTAAACCAAAATTTGATTTCTTGTATAGCGCTATGTTTATCCTTGTCGGATGCAAGAGAGCCTACCCTTGAAGGGCTATTTGTCTGTTTAGGACGTTAGAGTTCGTTTGTTGTGATCAGCAACAACGAAATGATGCCAGTTTAGAGGCATGTTACCGCTTAGAGGTGTGTTTGTATGTTTTGAGTTCTAGAGACGAGGATTTCGTCTGGAACGTTTTGAGGAAAAGAATGTCCTTCGAGCGTTAGCGACGTCTCGCAGTGCTGAAGGTCGAGTTTCCCTTGTGCCGCATTTCGTGGTTGAAATGTTCGCGCGGGCTTGGAGATGTTTTGCGAATGTTCGCAGCCAGAAACTATTGTTTCGGTTTGGACGCAGGACCAAGGGGTCGCGTAAGTTTGACTCAGGGAGAAGCGTCTACATTCACAGTGCTTCGTGAAGTGTTGACCTTCCGGGATTTGATTGTATATATTAAGGATGACTCATATAACTCTTGGAACCTTGTCACGAGTGTTTCTTTTCATGCCGTGTTTACGGGGCGTATAGAACTTAATCGATCGACGATAAGTTTAAATCTTCCGTCAACCATATGGTTGCTAGGACTGAGTTTTGGTATGAAGAGTTTATCGTATGATTTTCGATTCTGGGTTGTACGACAAATTGCTTGTGTAATAGTCACTTGGCGTCCTATGAACAAATGGTGGATTGTCTTTTTTAGCCGTTAAGTTATTGAGCGGTGGTCGCTCAGTAGCTTTGGATTGGCATGGAGGCTAGATTCAGCCGTATCGCCAATGAAGTTGTTGGTAAACGATCAGACCATGACCCTTATTAAGGTCATGTTAGTTTACGATTGTCCTTAATGGGGATGCCGAATTCAGGTCCGGGCTTTACGGAAATGCGTAGTTGGCCGAGGGCCAAATAGCGTTTGTCGAGATAGACATGCCAAGCATAGCGGAGTTTTCTGAATTATTGCTGATGGCTTTTAGAAACGATCTTCCACTTTAGGTCTCAGTTATACGATGAATGGTTGATAAATTTTTTTCGTTGCATGAAAATCGCTTTCATTTTATCCGAGGGGAAAAAGTTTAAAGGATCGACGCATGACACGTGCGGGTTCGTCTCGTGATTATTTCCTGCTCGGACGTAACTGGGAGTGAAAGCAGGAGCCAGAAACCTTGTGGAGCGAAAACTGTCTATGTCAGTTACCCATTGGACCCATTATGTTTATTTTTAAAGTTGCTTTGTATGAATTGACTCGACCATACAGAGGATTTTTCGTAAAAGTGATGTAAGGGGTTTTCGCAAAGGTAACCGGAGAGCGCTTTCACAAATTACTTGCGATATTCGACCACAGATTATGTTTTCCTCATTCACTTTATCGCGAAATCGTTTTGCATGAGACCGATCATGTTTTTCCATAGGCTGTTTTGTTTTAAAACGTTCTTGTTATAAAGTAATGGATGACCGGTTTCATGGAGATAGAAAATCGCAGATTGTTAAAGTAGCGATGTTTCCGCGGATTACACGGAGATGTTTCCGCTATGATTTCGACCTTTGATAAAGTTGCTTCAACTACTCGCTGAGTTTTACGAAGGTTATTTCGTTATTTTCGTAGTTCACCGTCGTGCTATTAGTCTGGCGCGGTACGTTTTAGTCGCGAGTTTGCGAGGTGACATAGAGTTTTCAGGACTATGTTTGTAACGGTTGGGCTATGCTAGCGTTTTAAGACGAATCTTATTGCTGCGAGAGTTGCTTTGTCAAAGCGTTGTCTTGATGCTGAAGCAAAAGTTTTCAAGATGGGATTATCGGATATAGTATCGCATTACTACTTTTCTTTTACGAAAACGGGTTAGCCGTTCTTCGAAGGCTTGTGTAGCTTTTCTTTCTTTTAAAGCGGGATGAGTATGCTTTTAGAACGCGTGGCGATCGTTTCTCGGTTTTTCGCGAGACTAGATCGGTTTGCATGTTCTGCCTGGACAATCAAGGAACGATGGAACAAGACTGGAAATTTTGCCTAAGACTTATTCGCTAGACTATCCACCTAGGTCCTAAGTTCCCTAAATTCTACGGCAGTTTTTCAAGACGTTTTGTTCCTGTCCTACAAAGAATTAAAACCTTTACAAAATTTTTGAAAAATAGTCTTTTGAAGGTTTCGCATTTCGGCGAATCCCATTTCCTTGTATAGTCGAGACGATTGGTGTTTAGAATAACCGTGATCGTACCAAACTCACAAAGATTGATCCAAACAAGCCAAGATGGGATCAGACCGAGCACGATGGGACCGAGACCAGGGCGAGGGCGTCGACCGGCGCCAGGCGGTGCTGCCGGCGCCAGGCCGGCCGCGTGGCGGTGCCGCGGCGTCCAGGCGGCCAGCGTGATGGTGCCGCCGGGCCAGTGCCGCCGGCCAGCCCGTGTCGCGTGCTGGCGGCCCAGCGTGTCGCGTGCCGCCGGTGCCAGGCGGGGTGCCGCCTGCGCCAGGCGGGTTGCCGCCAGGCCGGCTCGTGTGACGCGTGCTGCCGGCGCCAGGCGGCTTGCCCGCCTGCCGTGTCCCGCGTCCGCCGATGCTGCTGTTGCTCGCCTTCATCGATCCCCGGGGCTCCACGGACTCAAAGATCGAGTTACAAAAACTCAGGCAAAGATGCATGGTACTGAGACAGGACTGGTCTCGTATGACGGACAGAGATCCTTCTCATGGGCGAGGTGGTCGAGACAGCGACATTGTTTTCTTCGTAAAATCTCAACGGAAGCTCCGATTGAGACGAAACGAAAACCATCTTGACCTAGACTCAAAGGAGAGCAAAGTGAGGTTTCCACAGGCGATTTGGCCATGGGCGAGGTGACCTTGGTGATGGTTGTTCTCGTCCACGGGCGAGGTGGCCGGGAGAGTGATTTGTTTCCCTTCGTAAAATCTCAACGGAAACTCCGATTGAGACGAAACGAAAGCCACTTTGATCTAGAGTCAAAGGATAACGAAGGTGAGTTCGCCCTGTGGCGAGGTAGCCACGTTGGAGGGTGAGGTTACCTCGGTAATGTTTGTCCTTGCCCACGGCGAGGTGGCCGGGACAGTGACTTTGTTCTCTTCGTAGAATCTCAACGGAAACTCCGATTGAGATGAAACGTAAGCTATTTTGACCTAGACACAAAGGAGAACAAAGTGGGCTCTTACTAAGGCGGACTGGGAAGACTGATCTTACCCTATGGCAAGTCGTCCTAGTAAGATCAAGCTCCGACCTCCTTTCGTTTTCCCGTTTGTTCCTCGAGAGTTGTTTGTAAGAAGTATGGCAGTGGGAATCGGTGAACTGATTTGCCGTGCTTCTGTTCCGCGAGTAATATAGGGTTTCCCCAAGGTTTCGAGGAGAATAAGTTTTATTTTTCCGAGAGGTTCTCGAAGAAACGTTTTGAGAAACCTTGCTCGTTGATTTCTCTAACTTGGTAACAAGACGAATTTTGGGGTTTGATAGATTTTATCGTTACCCTTTCTGTTTAGATAGAGAAATTGCGAGCTCGTTTCGTGCTCTTCCTGTGGCGGAAAGCCGGCTAAGTTTTGATTTGCTCGAGCATCGTTTCGCGTAAGTTGGCCGTAGAACAGTCGCTGCTGGAGTTGTTTTACAATCGTGGCGCTGCAACTTTTCTTTCATATTTCCGGACATCGGTTCGATCAAGCTTTGCGGCCGTATGAGTAAGAGTAATCCGTCCTCTCCCTGTGGGAACCAAATTCACACCGTCAATTTCCGATAACGATTATGGAGGAAAACCGGTTAACCCGACTTTCCCCGGTCCGGATTCTCTGCGACAGCCAAGGACAAGTGACCGAATAAATGCGGAAAAGGTTTTGTTAAGATTTGCGACTGGACCTTAAGAAAGGCTGCCTACGTACCCCTTTCGAGGATCAAGTCGGACGTAGTTCAATTAGAAAGAATTGAACAAGAGATCGAACATCTATGCCGGTTCGCCTAGTATGAGCGCTGGTCATAGAAACAGGCATGTCGAAGATAACGCCTGGGGTTTCTGGTGCAGAGCTCTTAAGTAAAAGAATTGTCCAATCCTTCCGAGGAGCCGGAGATTTGCGAGAAGGAGGCAGCCAGACGTTCTGGGGCCTGGTTCATCTAGTATGAGCGTTGGTCATAGAAACGGGCATGTCAAAGATAATGCCTAGGGTTTCTATGTGCGGAGCTCTGAGTAAAAGTATAGTTAGATCCTTCCGAGAGGAACAGGGGTCTTGCGGAGAAGATAAAACTAGAACAAGAGGCGGCCAGACGTTCTAAGTCCTGCCTCGCTGGCCTAACCGCCTAAGTTCTAAGTTCTCTAAGCTAGCAGGAGTTCTCTAAGTCTAGATTCTAGGATTTTCGGATCCTCTTCTCCTCTGCTCTTGCTCTCCTTATATATCCACTCCAAGGTCGGTTTGCCTTAGGATGATGGACCTCGCCTTTGGGCCCAAGCTTATCTCTTCAGGAAATATTCCATTTTCGTCGGTCTTCGTAATTATCCTCGATTTTTCCGCTATTTTTCGGTGACTTGATGTTTATCCAACGTTCGGGAAATCGGATAAATCGTCATAGCCAGATTGGGCCTGAATCCTTAAAATCGTAAGTAAGTCCGTGGACTTGTCTTAAGTCGTTGAACGTTTTATACGATTTCTCGAAAAGACTATCTTTCTCGTAAAATAAACCGTATAGCCTAAAGGATCGATGTTCAAGTTAATCGATCTTTGTTTTATACGATATCTTCTACGAGAAATCCAGTCCTTCTAGTTTTTGTTGTAAAACATCGAGGACGATTCCAACCGAATCGAAAGATGTTCATTCCGTAGCCGTGATCGTACCAAACTCACGAGGATCGATCCAAACAAGCCAAGATGGGATCAGACCGAGCATGATGGGACCGAGACCAGGGCGAGGGCCGTCGACCGGCGTCATGGGGCTTGCGCGGTGCCAGGCAGGCTTCGCGGGGCGATGCCGCCGGCGCCAGCCGCCTGCGTGGCGCGTGCCGCCCGGGGCGGCGCTGCGTGGCGATGCCGCGGCGCCAGGCCGCCTGCATGGCGATGCGCGGCGCGGCCGCGTGCGCGATGCCCGGCGCCAGGAGGTGCCGCGCGGCATCCAGGCCGGGCCGGCGGCGTGGCGTGCCGCCCGGCGCTGAGCCAGGGAGCCACGCCAGGCCGCCGCGTGGCGACGCCGCCGGTGGATGCCAGGCGGCCAGCGTGGCCGCGTGCGCCGGCGAGGTACGCCGGCGGGCGGCTGGCGCTGCCGCCTGCGCCCGGCGCAGGCGCCCGGCGCCAGGCGGTGCCACCGCGGGCATTTTGAAGATCTCGGCGAGGGTTCGATTTGATATCTTGATCGTTTTCTGGTTCCTCACGGTTTGAGAGAACGACCTCTTCGAAGTTTCAAGGCAGATTCTTTTGTGTTTAGGGTTTTTGTGGTGATCGAATCTTGATGTCCTTGAAGCGGACCGATCTTTCCGGGACTCTCGCGCCCCTTAGTCTTCCGATCTTACTTTCAAGAAGTGTTTCACGAAGAACCCATAAGTAAAAAATAATCCTAGCTGTTGATTTCGAGATAACCGTTTTCGACCCCACCAGAGAAAATCTCGTATAACTTCTTTTCAAATTATATGAGACTTTTTGTTTCAAGAATTACTTTCCAGAGACTTTCAGTCATTGATTCCGTCGTGACCGATTTTGACCCCAACATTTGTGCAAAGGTATTGGAGATGTATATAATCCCAACGAATCATTAAGTCAATGCAAAATGATTGGATACACGTAGAGAGCGAACGTTTATTTAGGTTCGGCTATAGGAGCAATTTAAATCGCTAGTCCTCGAGATGTTTTGCGAGATGGAAGCTGATCAGGAATCCAACTTGCGAACCAGTGGTGGCCTAAGGACACAGTTTATTGATGTTATTTTTGATATGGAGGGTGATTTAGGTCGAAGGTCTTGGGTCGTTTGAGACCACGTGGTAAAATTCGCTAAGAGTTCGAGCTCGAGCAAGAAGAGTGTATAAAACATTTTGCGGTTGTATAAGTTTATTAATTATGAAGTTGTGATAAAAAATGATGAATCAATATGAATTTGGTAACTTAAGTAGTCACAATAGTGATGCAAGAATCTATATTATCTGATTGATATACTGATATGCGCGAATAGATTGGAAAGAATTATTTACCGACATGGGCATGTTCCAGTCTAGGTGACTGCGGTCTAGTGGAGAAGAAGGGGTGTTGGATGTTTGATCATGTGTACTTTTTGTAGTTGACGAGAGGTTGAGGTGGCTGTGAATTATTGACTTGATATCCGTGTACAACTCGTAGTTCGCCGTCGCGAAGCACATCGCGCTTCCCGTCCTTTTTTTTTATCTTTGGAAATATCGTTAGCGATCTCTAAATATTTCTGCATGGCTTGTCCAGATTTGCTATTTTCTTTTTCGGGAAATGATTCCATGGTCGTGAGCTTCTTTGATATGATATAGATAAATCTATTCACTTCTTCTAAGGAAGGGATCAAAGTAGTTTGACATTGTTTGAGGTCGGGCTACTTCTGCAGCGAATGGTTCTTTTTCATAATGAAGTGCGTGTACTATCTCTTAAGGAGTCCGGAAAAAAGTGTTTGAGCTTTCTTTGTGCGTCTTCGGTATTCTCCTCTCGATCTTCTTGATATCGAGCTTGCCATCGTTCTGAAGCATGAAGATCTATCGGTAACTGAGCTTCTAAAGCTCTTTGGAGATATGGCACATAGATTTTAGGGAGAAGATGCGTTGTTGGCTCCTCGAGTTTCTAGAGCTCAATGGAGATTGAACTCGATGCAAAGATCGAGCTATGTGGGATCTGACTCATCGCTTACTGGAATACATATTCTCAGTGTGTTCCTCGAGCTATTCGAGATCGATGGAGATTAAACTTAGTTCCATGAGAAGGACGACCTACCGACCACTTGCATTTCTCGAGCTCTGCAAAGATCGAGTTCGTTTGTTTTTTTTTCCTTTTGCTTAGTACGGACGTGTGGTATGTTGTTGCCTATTGCCGGTGGAATATGTGTCTTATAAACATCATATTCACCGACATCTTCCTTTAGGGTTCATTCTTTTCAGAGTAACTCTTGAAAAGTTTCACATCGGTAATATTTTGTAACTCGATTGCTTCTGGGTTCAGGCTAGAAGATTGCAAGGAACATCCTATTTAGTTAGTGTTTCATTTTTTGGGGAAGCTTGTCGTTTGACGCGGATACGCGATCATGGTCCTTGGAATCTCGTTATTGGGAGCCCTAAAGCTCGAGGGGTTTTCGCGTTTGAGTTGCCTGGTCCAGTCCGCCGATACTCAGGCTGCAGTTGATTGATCCTGATCAAGGTGGTTCTTGGACGTGTCTCCGGTCTTGAGACATTCGGATCTGGAAATGGTAAATTTGGGAGCATCTGGGGCTCCTTGGCGGCTTGATCATGTTCGTGATTTGGTCGACGGAAGAATAATTATCCTCTCATCAAAATACGTTAACCAATTTGGTTAATTGTATGTCGGTCGAGATAGTCGTGGTTTAGAGCTCGTGAGTACAAGTTCTTCTTTTCTTGAAAGTGGGGAAGATC
Organism: Brassica nigra; assembly: GCA_016432835.1. Lineage (NCBI taxonomy): Eukaryota > Viridiplantae > Streptophyta > Magnoliopsida > Brassicales > Brassicaceae > Brassica > Brassica nigra. The sequence goes on from CM028249.1 coordinate 49,062,987, forward strand.
CTCGACTTTGGCCAATGCAAAGATCCAATTGCTTTATGAATTAATCATAAACAAATGACATTTCTTGCTCTCGTCGAACATATCCATGGTGGAGAACCATTAGTTCTCGAGCTTTTGGTATAAAGGAGTAGTACATAGTATAGGGATCTATCTGTAAATACTAGATAATACATTTACCCTACTTGTACACATATATATACTCTACCGTATTCTAATAAGAGTATTCATTCAGTCTTAATACTTTATATGGTATCAGAGCCTAATACCTAAATCTCTGAGCCGCCTTCTTTCTTTTCAAAATTTTTCTTTGTCTCTCTTTCTCCTTTACGCCATGACAAATCCTGCAACAACTGAAACAATTCCCGTATCAAACTCAAGCACTCTTCTTCACATTAATATGTCTACTGTGACTAAGTTGACCACTTCCAACTTCTTGATGTGGAGTCTCCAAGTCCATGCTCTTCTAGATGGATATGATCTAGTAGGCCACATCGATGGATCGGTCCAACCTCCATCCGCCGTGATCACCACTGATACTGGTTCTGAAATCAATCCAGGTTTCACCCTTTGGAAGCGCCAAGACAGACTCATCTACAGCGCGCTCCTTGGTGCTATCACGCCAACTCTTCAGCCAATCCTCTCGACGACCACTAATGCATCAGAAATATGGAGCACTCTCAACCTCACCTATGCTAAGCCGAGCAGGGGTCATATTCAAAAAATCCGACATCAACTCAAGACTTGGACGAAAGGCACCAAGTCTATCAATGAATATTACCAAGGTCTTACAAAAAGATTCGATGAGCTTGCCCTCTTAGGAAAGCCATATGATCATGAAGATAAAATTGATCAGATCCTTGCAGGACTTACTGAAGATTACAAGAACCTTGTCGATCAGATTGAAGGTCGTGATGTTGCTCCCTCCCTTACTGAGCTCCATGAGAAATTGATCAATCATGAAGCTAAACTTCAAGCTGCTGCTCCTGTGATCTCTCCCGTTCCAGTCACGGCGAACCACTCTAATCATAGAAGCAACTCTGGCAACAACAACTACCGTGGCAACAATCAACACTCAAAGCGTGGTGGATACCGTGGGCATCAATCCTGGCAGAAGCAACAACAGTTCAGCCCTACTTCAAACCCAAACACATCGAGAGGCTATCAAGGAAAATGTCAAATTTGCTGACTCTTTGGACACAGCGCGCGTCACTCAACTGCAGACCATGAGTTACTCTCAATCCAACATGCTTCCTCATACGCAACTATCAGTGCCTTGGCAACCCCGAGCCAACCTAGGAGCGGTCTCACAGTACAACCAAAACCAATGGATCCTTGATAGCGGAGCAACGCATCACCTTACCTCTGATCTCAATAACCTGGCATTACATCAACCTTACAATGGTGGTGAGGAAGTCTCTATTGCAGACGGTTTAGGACTTTCAGTCGCACATATGGGTTCAGCTTCTATACCTACATCTTCCAAAGACTTGATTCTTAATAATATACTCTGTGTCCCACATGTCAATAAGAATCTGCTCTCAGTCTACAGATTATGTAATGCTAATGTTGTGTCCGTTGCTTTCTTTCCTTCTCATTTTCAGGTAATGGATCTCAAAACGGGGGTCAGGTTGCTCCAAGGCCAAGCGAGGGATGAATTGTATGAGGGGCCGGTGTCTTCCTCTATCAAACCCGCCTCTTATCTTATCTATCCAGACACCAAAACCACTCTCCATCAATGGCATAAACGCCTTGGCCACCCTTCTTTATCTCAAATCAGTTGTTTCAAAGTTTTCATTACCTTGCTCAAACAATTCTGTTTTTCCTTGCAATGATTGTTTGCTTAATAAAATTCATAAACTTCCTTTTCAAGAAAGCTCTATTGTCTCTTCCAAACCCCTGCAATACATTTTCTCAGACGTATGGCAATCTCCAGTACTCTCTACTCAAAACTATAAATATTATCTTGTACTGGTTGATCACTATACGCGTTATTGCTGGATGTATCCACTTAAAGCCAAATCACAAGTCAAAGACATCTTTATTGCCTTCAAATCTCTTGTTGAGAGTCGCTTTCAAACAAGAATTCAAACTCTCTATTCTGACAACGGGGGGTGAATACCTTGCACTCAAATCTTTTCTCTCTTCTCATGGTATTTTACACCTCACAACTCCTCCCCATACACCTGAGCATAACAGACTGTCTGAGAGAAAGCACAGACTTATCGTTGAAACAGGTCTGGCAGGCTCCACTTCTTCCCTTTCATCAAACGGTGGTGAAGATTTTTATGCCGGTGATAATGTTTACGGTTTCTTCGGTAGTGTCGCTCCGCCCAAGAGATCCCATCTAGTATATTATATCTGCTTAGGGAGAAGAAAATCTTGCTTTTGTTGGGTACGAAGAGGTAACCCAATTCGTCAAAGCAAGGTAAAGGGATCGCCTTCTAGGTGCTCGTGGAATAGTGACATTCCTATGATAATGATCAAAACCAGAAATTGTGTTTGTGTTTCGAGGTCGTGAGCTTAACGCTCTCATTTCGTGGAGAGTGGAGAAATCTTGTTTCTGGCGTCTCCCATGATCTCATACTTATACATATTGAGATCTTGGGAATCGGGTGTAATGTTGGGGTTGTAACCGTGATCTCTAATGGAAACATGGTTTCTTCGTGTTCATATATGAACGTCGTTCTTGAGTTAACATGAATCATATTAATGAATAATATGATGGTTTGGTATGTATGAGTTTATGGTCGTGAGAGATTGAGCTCTTATAAATTGCAAAGTTGAATGATGATCACTGTTTAAGGTGAGTTTGGTCTCAAGAGAAGTAAACAATAGTAGAAATGGGTTGAACAGAGGTATTTATTAGATTTCGAGATGAGGTTACAAAGGTGGAGAAATAAGGAAACAAGCCGGAGCTCGGAGAGCTTTTAACCAGAAAAGTACAACTAGCGAAGAGATGTTTGTACGGACAAAACCCTAATCTCGCCGCTAAGTCTATGTGTGTGTCGTGTCCTCTCTTTTCTCCTTTGCTCCCTTTCTCTTATATACCTTCTGTTCGGATGGGACTTGACCTAGTCTCCTTTCCAATTTATTGGGCCTTGTCGGCCTGTCGGGCTTGGAGTAAATCCTGCCCCGAGCTACTGAGCCGACCATTCTTTGATCGTCTTTATCCCGGCTGAAAGTGGTCTGCAGTCGAGCCGTAGGCGCCGAGTTGCGGCTTCTCGGCTACAATATACCTAACCGATTCGGTTAGGCCTTTTGTTCGATGGGCTTTGAGGATGGGTACAATCCATCCCCAACAGTAAGTCCCCCCCCCAGTTCATTGATGAGCCGAGTAATCGGTCTTCAATGAATTTGGTATTATTAGTTCGGAGGACAAAAGGATATGCCGAGCATCCTGGGGCGATCTTCGAGGTTGGCGTTTTGATCATTACCGAGGAAATGGAACTTCTACTCGTTGTCTTGGTAATGAACCGGCGCAATCGCGAATTCCTCTGGGAAACCTGATTTGGGAACAAACCGGAGCGGTCGAAGATTCAAGAATCTCGACCGAGGAAGCGAAACCGGCGCAGTTGCGCGACACGCGCCGACAGTGATCAGGCCCATTTAGGCCTCTTTAGGCGTAATTATGACGCATTGGTCCGAGAGCCCGCTTCCTCTTATAAATATCCCCCTCCCTTCTCATTTTTCTCATTTCTCTCCGCGTCTCAAAGGTACTTTCTCTCTCTACTCTCCTTCTCTCTCTTAACTCTGTTTTAGAAATCGGTTGTCCGAGATGTCGTCGTCCCAAAAATTATCTCGGGAATAGAAAGGAAAAAAAGTGGCTTCTGTTCGGACTTCTTCCGAAGATCCGGCGGAAGAGATCCGTCACGAGGCTACGATGGATACGGGAAACATGGATCTGTCTCAGCGGCTTCTCGTCGCAGAGGCGGAAGTTCAGTTCCGCGGTGATGTTTATGGTCAGGAGGCGGTTGACTCTACAATGATCCGGAGGAGTTTCTATCCCGGGAATCTGTTCGCCGACGAAGGCCCTTTGGAGAAATTTAGGGTCCGTCCTTCAATTGTAGCGGGTCAAGATTGGGCAAATGTTGTGAGGACGAAGTCGACAACCAAATCGGTGGAGACGATCCTCCGAAATCTCAACGCGCATGGTGTCACTTTTATCATCCCGAAGGAGGATCAGAGACCTTGGTCTCCACCGAGAGGTTACCAATGTGTTTACGAGTCATATTTTCAGAACGACTCGAGGCTCTGGTTTCCGATTCCTCGGATCGTCACGTCGTATGCGTTTCGGAGGGGAGTTGCTTTGAGTCAGCTGATCAACGGCTCGATCCGATTAATGGTTGCCTTGTCGGTGATTGCGGCGGAGGCTGACACGTCTCTGAGCGTCAGAGCCTTCGAGGAACTGACATCAGTCTCCATCTCGGAGGACGGTATTGTCTCGACGAGACAACGACCTAATTACAACGTACTCCTCGGGGGTCCGTCGAAAACTTCGGACTGGCAGCGGCACTACTTTTACATAAAGTCGAACAGATCGTCGTTCGAGGAACCGCCGAGTTCTAAGTACCGCGTATTGTGGAATACAGATATGGGTATATTCGCTAACTCGTAATGTCTTCTGTGTAGATCTCTATGACCTTATGTTTATTTTTGTTTTTGTTGCCGTGCAGCCGTTCATTCCAACGTCGATACATACTCGGAGGATTGGAAGCAGCGTGCCCGAGCGGTCGCATTGCAGAAGCAGGATCACTGGGATAACTTTACTCGGGAGAGGATCTCGAGGTCGATTCACGTGATTGCTGATCGTAAGCTTTCCCACTTGTCCCCTTCGTCTCTCATATAATCCGCTGACAACCCCTCTCTCTCTTTTTTTTTGTTCAGAGCATTGGATTTCGAACTCTGTCCCCTACATCAAGAATCCAGCGAATAGGAGGCTCTCTCTTCTTACCCCAGACGAGCAAAAAGAAGTTAATCGGGCCAGAAGAATGAAGGAGCTCCCGGATCTTAGTCGGATTGTGGCTGCTCGGGTCAGTACCAAGAGGAAAGTCGCTGGGAGTGGTACCAAACCGTCTGGATCCATTAACGCTGCTGTTGCTCCCGTTGCGGTCGAGCAAGATTCTCCTGGTGAGATTCCCCGGAAGAAGAATTCTGGGAAGAAGAAGGCGAAGAGAACCGCTTCCCCGGAGGAGGATGTTGAGAAAGTAGTTCCCAATCGGGATGACTGTTCTTCGAAGAAGAAGAAAGAAAAAAAGAAGAAGAGGAAGGGAGCAGGTACGGAATCCGGCCCTCTAAGCATTGCCGTTCCGGATACCGAGGACCCGTCGCCTGAAGAGGTCCTGTTAAAAGAAGAGAAGAAAGAGCAGCGAAGTGCCGCGTCCCTCTTCCGTTTGCGAGGAGGAGCTCCGTGCCTTAGAATCTCAGAACCCATCGGAGAACAGGGGATCTGAGGACGATGACGACCAGACTGTGGCTGCTCGAGCCAGAGAGCTGAAAAGGAAAGCTGCTGACGAGGGTTTTTCCGGGGTTCCGGAGAATGTACAAGACATTGTTGGGGTCTTGGGGGCCTCATCGAAATCCAGAGAGCGATTGAATCCGTTTCTCGACAGATCGCCGTCTCCTATCCAGGAAGGGTTCGAGACCCGTGCTTCCGGATGCCGCGGGGATGTCTCTTCGGATAAATTCAGTTTTGAGTTTAACCGGGAGCTTCCCCTTACTTTTTATCCTGAAGAATGTGGTCGCCTCATGCTGAAGTTCAAGGGCGGTCCCGGTCAGATGCCTCCTGCCGACGAATTGATCTTCAAAGACGAGTACGAGCACGCGGCTAGCTCGTCTTTGAAAGTGAGTGGTTGCTTTTTCTCTGTCTTTTATCTCTCTCATCGATAATCATGTTCTTTCTTCTTCTCCCCCTTTTTTTTACAAGTTTCTTTTTCCTTCCCGAGCAGAGTCACGGCGATTGGAACATACTCGTTGGGAAGTACAACACTGCTCTAAGGCTAGCAAGGAAGAGAATTTGCGAGGACGCGGATGAGAAGAAGAAAGCCGAGCTCGCGCATGAAGAAGTCCTCAGGAAGGTTACTCGTGAGAAAGAGGAGGCCATCGCTAAATGGCTCTGAGGAGGGAATTTAATGAGACTAGAACCTCTGATTTGGCTGAGTTGCAAATGTGCAAGGGCTCCATGCAGGATCTGGAGATCTCAGTGGATAAGCTGGAGAGAGAGAAGGCCGAGCTCGAGGCAAAGAGAGCCGCGGAGGCGCTGAGGCATTCGGAGGAGATGGGTCGGCTTTGAAAATCTCGAAAGTATGAAGTCACACACGAGAGAATTCGTGTGATGATTGCTATGATAGCAAAGGCGAGCTTTCACCGACTTTCCCATTGAGAAAGACAGAGAGACAAGTATGACGATGCTCGATGCTTGCACATTCAAGCATTCGGGACGAGGAAATGTCTCGAGCAGATCAGAGACTCGGGAGTCGAGATTCCGCAGGAGAAGATCGACGAATTCTCTGAGCTGGAGAAATTCTACGAGGAAGAGGCCGGCCGGCTGGAGGTTAAGGACATTCGGCGGAGGACCTCCATCTTTCCCGTTAGTGCAGCCATCCGATTCCTGGTTGAAGAGGTCTGGAGGCATATCGATCCGTTGAGTCGAGCGAAGGTTTGTCGATTCAGAGGCTGCAATTGCCCTCCGGTCTCCTCTTAGAATCCAGCTCTTCCTCCTCGGGGAACCTGGCGAACCTCATCCTGACTGCGGATCTTCTACTGCAAAAGGCGATCAGGGAACTGAACGGTGCAGCCAGCTCCGTTGATGAAAATGCTCGAAGGGCCAGCGCCCGACCATCGTACACTCTGATTCTCCTGCGAAGACGTCTAAGGCCCTTAGTTCGTCTTCCTCTACTTCGAGGACCGGAGGCAGAAGATGGTGCTCTCGAGGAGAAGTCTGCTGCTGACGTGAACTCGCCGGCTCCGGCGTTTGGTCGTGTTTCAGGCCCTGAAGGTCGAGGCAACGAGGATCCCCCTGCTGCCGACGAGTGAAGGGTCCTGTTGACTGTTGTCTTTTCTTTTTTGTCTTTTGGTTATGGCTCTTTGAAGCCTTTGAACTTGTTTGTATAACGTATGCCCGGTTGGGCCTTGTTGTTAGCTTCGAGGTTTAAGCCCTTCTTTGTTTTCTTGGAATACTTTGGGAATTTTCCTTTTAAGGCATAATTGTTTTGAGTACATTACGGTTGGTCGTCACGACTTAGTTTAATTTTTAGGATAATTCTTTGCTTGTTGGTTCGTACAATTGATTTGGCAATAAACCAACAGAACCTAATCAAGACAAGAATTTCCAAATATTATTCGAGGAAAAGATATTTGAGGCGCTACCACGGTGTCGAGAGGCGTTTGGTGGTGACTCCGCGATTCTTGATTTGTGATAAGGTTCAAAATTTCACTCGCAGGTTGGTCGATGTAAAATGCATCGGTGACCGTAACCAGTGTTTCCCTTTCGACGTTATCTGATCAGGATTCGTCGATTATTGAGAGTGATAGTGTGGGAACCGAAATTCACACCGTCAATTTTCGATAAATAAGATTGCGGAGGAAAGCCAAGTGAACCCGACTTTCCCTGAAGGTCCGGATTCTCTGCGTTGCCACCGACGAAATCGACAAAGTAAACAGAAGACAAAATAGAAATTGAATTATTTGCCGAAGGCGTTTTATTAGATAAAGGGAAAGCGAGTACAAGGATTCTCGAAGAAAAAAGAGAGTTGCGATTTAAAGAAAAGATAGAGTCGCAGGCAGCCAAAGCGTCTAAGCCTTGCTCCGTAGTCTAACTACCCTAAACCAGTTTTCTAAGCTAGCGGGATGCTCTAAGTCTAATTCTCGGTTTTGGGATGCCTTTCTCTTCTGCTCTTGCTCTCATATATACCCACCTCTAGGTCGGTTTGCCTTAGGGTGATGGGCCTCGCCTTTGGGCCCAAGCTTATCTCTTCGGAAATGTTCCATTTTCGTCGGTCTTAATAATTATCTCCGAGTTTTCGCTATCTTTCGATGACTTGATGTTTATCCGATGTCACCGTGGAATGGGTAAACCGCCATAGCCTGATTGGACCAAACTCACGAGGGCTGATCAAACAAGCTAAAGGAGGAATGAACCGAAACGATAGGAGCGAGACGGGGCGAGGCCGGACCGGCGCCAGGCCGACCAGCGATGGAGTGCGCCCGTATGGGCGAAGTGCGCCGAGAGCGACCTGCGTGGCCAGGTGCGCCGGCGCGGGCCGCCCTGGCGTATAGCGGCGCAGCGGGTGCATGCGCCAGCCAACCAGCGTCAGCGATGCGCCCGGCGCCAGGCGAGTGCCGGCCAAACCAGCCAGCGTCCAGCGTGCAGCCCGGCCAGGCCAACCAGCGTCCGCGTGCCGCGGCAGAGCCAGGCGTCCAGCGTACGCCCGGCGCCAGCCAGCGTCCAGCGTCCCCGCGCCGAGGCGAGTTACCCGGCGTAGGCCGGCCAGCGTGGCAGTGCCGCCGGCGCAGGCAGATGCCGCGGCATAGTCAGCCCGTCAGCGTGCCGGCGTCGAGCCAGCCAGCGTCCAGCGTGCCGCCGGTAGGCCAGCCAGCGTCCAGCGTGCCGGCCGTAGGAGGCGGTTGCCGCGGCAAAGGCCAGCCAGCGTCCAGCGTGCCGCCCGGTAGGCGAAGTGCCGCCCGGCGCCAGACCAGCCAGCGTCCAGCGTGCTTGCCGCGCCAGGCGAGTATGCGCGCCAGGCCAACCAGCGTCAGCGTGCGCCCGGCCAGCCAGCGTCCGCTGGCCGGCCAGGCGAAGTGCGCGGCGCCAGGCCAGCCCGCGTCCCGCGTGCCGCCGGCGCCAGGCCAGCCAGCGTCCAGCGTGCCGGCCAGGCCAGCCAGCGTCCAGCGTGCCGCGGCAGGCGAGTGCCGCCCGGCGCCAGGCCAGCCAGCGTCCAGCGATGCGCGGCGCCAGGCGTCTCGCCGTCGTGGATTCTTTCCCTCGTCCAGTCGTTTGCGGGAAATCTTTTGAGTTTCGGGAAGGTCTTTAGCCGTAGATTTCGAGATAACCGTTTTTGACCCCAACAGTTAGCCCCCCAGCCCGTAAGGTCGGAGACGATTTTGCGGGCGAGTGATCTGAATTTTTTGAAAATCGAAATCTTTGGCTAAGGATTTTTCCGCAGAGAACCTGTGTCTTCTCCTCCTTTTTTCTTATAAGTAGCCAACCCTCCTTCTCATTCTTCACATCTTTCCAAGTTCTCTCTTCTTCTCTCTCAAGAAAGAAAATGTCTTCATCCCAAGTTGAAAGAGTGGTTCTGATGTTGAGATGGGCGAGGCCGGCCAAGCTCCGTCGGTTCCGGCCAGTCAAGCTCCCGCCGTTCAGGTCGTTCAAGAGGCTATTCCGTCCCTGGCTGATGGGTTTGATTCTTTCAAGGCTAAGCTATCCGGTGTAGTGCTGCGAAGGCTTAAAGCGAGGACTGAGACGCCCGATGTTCCTTCCGCGGCTCCAACTCCTTTGCCTGCTCCTTTGGTTCCTAGCTCCGAAGTCCCATCCGATGCCCTCCCGTCTACAGAAGGGGTTATTGTTCCTGAACAGACTCTTGATGTTCAGATCCATCCATCGGGTTCTTCGACTGCCCCGATCGTGATCTCCGGAAGAGATGACGCGATAGAATCTGCACTTCTTCCCGGTGAAGAGGAACTTCGTCTTAGGACTGCCAGCTGGTGCAGCGCCGCTGCCAAGGGAAGGGCAGAGCTGGCGGTGTCGGGGCGAAAGAAGCGGGGTCGCGAAGAGCGAGAGCGACCTCAGAGCCGTTGGCGCGTCATCGTTCAAGGTTGATTTTGTCCGTAATTCTTGCACCGTTTTTTTTTTTTTTTTTTTGCGATGATACTTACTCCTTCCTTTTGCGGACAGTTTGTGTCTCTGATCGACAGAATTCTTGGCGAGTCTTGGTCGGAAGTCATTCGTCTATCGAAGGAACTGGAGTCGTCGCGAAGCGCTGAAGCTACTAAGGCCGCGTTGCAGACTGTCGAGGACACCCATGCCTTGAGGCGTCCCAGCTTGAGGTTACGTATCAGCGATCTTGGCGCGACCTTAGGAAGACCCTGAGCTCGTTACTCAAGGTGAAGAAAGAGAGTAAATCCTCGGAAGTCCGCCGTCTTCGGGAGAAGGTTCAGGCTCACGAGGAGATGAGCGCCGTAGATCCTCGGAGGTTCGCGGATGCCAGCGGCGACTTCTATGGTGCGTCGGCGAGGATAGCCATCCTGTTTGAGTCCTTGATAGCTGTCCGTAGAGGACTTGGCTTTAGCGAGGGATCGAGAAGTCTGAGCGAGCTCGAGTTGCCGAGTAGCGAGGCCCGTCTTTGGACTTGGAGGAAGCCAGATTATCGTCTGTAAAGGAGAGTGAGGCGACCACCGAGGAGATTCGATTCGATCCTCGCGGTCTGCAAACCGAATGCACCCTAGCTCCGACCTCGAAACTTCGGAAGATCGGGGCCAGCGTGGGAAAAGATTGTGAGGTGAAGCGGACGAGGCGGGTAGTGGCGATCTGCGACTGAGGGCGGCCAGGGAGCTGTCGCAAAGTGAGGATGAAGATGGCTCTGGGAGGCTGCAATTGCCCTCGGTCTCCTCTTAGAGATCCAGCTCTTCCTCCTCCGGGGAACCTGGCCGAACCTCATCCTGACTGCGGATCTTCGCCAAAAGGCGATCTGGGAACTGAACCGGTGCAGCCAGCTCCGTTGATGTAAATGCTCCGAAGGGCGGAAGCCCGACCATCGTACACTCTGATTCTCCTGCGAAGGCGTCTAAGGCCCTTAGTTCGTCTTCCTCTACTTCGAGGACCGGAGGCAGAAGATGGTGCTCTCAAGGAGAAGTCTGCTGCGAGCGTGAACTTCGCCGGCTCCGCGTTTGAGTGTTTTCAGGCCACGAAGGTCGAGGGCAGCGGAGGATCCCCTGCTGCCGGCGAGTGAAGGGTCCTGTTGACTGTTGTCTTTCTTTTTTGTCTTTTGGTTATGGCTCTTTGAAGCCTTTGAACTTGTTTGTATAGCATTATGCCGGTTGGGCCTTGTTGTTATTGAAACTTCGGGGTTTAAGCCCTTCTTTGTTTTCTTGGAATACTTTGGGAATTTTCCTTTTAAAGGCATAATTGTTTTGAGTACATTACGGTTGGTCGTCCGCGACTTAGTTTAATTTTAGGATAATTCTTTGCTTGTTGGTTACGTACAATTGGTTGGCAATAAACCAACAGAACCTAATCAAGACAAAATTTTAAATATTAGGAAAAGATATTTGAGATGCTACGGTGTCGAGAGCGTTTGGTCGGTAACTCCGCGATTCTTGATTTGTGATAGGTTCAAAATTTCACTTTCAGCGGGTTGAGTCGATGTAAAATGCATCGGTGACCGTAACCGGTGTTCCCTTCGGCGTTATCGTCAGGATTAAATGGATTATTGAAGGAGATGATAGTGGGAACGAAATTCACACCGTCAATTTTCGATAAATAAGATTGCGGAGGAAAGCCAAGTGAACCGACTTTCCTGAAGGTCCGGATTCTCTCGCGTTGCCACGAAATCGACAAAGTAAACAGAAGACAAAAATAGAAATTGAATTATTTGCCGAAGGCGTTTTATTAGATAAGGAAGCGAGTACAAGGATTCTCGAAGACAAAGAGAGTTGCGATTTAAAGAAAAGATAAGTCGCGGCAGCCAAGCGTCCTAAGCCTTGCTCCGTAGTCTAACTACCTAAACCTAGTTTTTCTAAGCTAGCGAGGATGCTCTAAGTCTAATTCTCGGATTTTGGGATGCCTTTCTCTTCTGCTCTTGCTCTCCTTATATACCCACCTCTAGGTCGGTTTGCCTTAGGGTGATGGGCCTGCTTTGGGCCCAAGCTTATCTCTTCGGAAATGTTCCATTTTCGTGGTCTTTATAATTATCTCGAGTTTTCGCTATCTTTCGATGACTTGATGTTTATCCGATGTCACCGTGGAATCGGGTAAACCGCCATAACCTGATTGGACCAAACTCACGAGGGCTGATCCAAACAAGCTAAAGGCGGGAATGAACGAACGCGATAGGACGAGACCGGGCGAGGCAGCACCGGCGCCAGGCCGACCAGCGATGGGTTGCGCTGGCATGGGCGAGTGCGCCCGGTATGAGCCGCCTGCGTGGCAGTTGCCGCCGGCATGGGCAGTGCCGCCCGGCATCAGGCAGCCAGCGTCCAGCGTGCAGCCGCGCCAAAGCCAGCCAGCGTCAGCGTGCCGCCCGCAGGCCAGCCGTCCAGCGTCAGCGTGCATGGCCAGCAGGCGGCAGCGTCAGCGTGCCGCCGGCATAAGGCCAGCCAGCGTCCATGCGCCCGGCGCCAGGCGGTGCCGCCGGCATAGCCGGCCAGCGTGCGGTGCCGCCGGCATAGGCAGGTCCGCCCGGCGCGAGCCAGCCAGCGTCCAGCGTGCCGGCGCCAGGCCAGCCCGCGTCCAGCGTGCGCCGGCGCCAGGCGAGTGCGCCGGCGCCAGGCCAGCCAGCGTCAGCGTGCCGCGGCGCCAGGCGAGTGCCGCCAGCGCCAGGCCAGCCAGCGTCCAGCGTGCGCGCGCCGGCGAGTGCCGCCCGCCAGACCAGCCAGCGTCCAGCGTCGCGCGGCGCCAGGCCAGCCAGCGTCCAGCGTGCCGCCCGGCGCGGGCGATCTCGCCGTCCGTGGATTCTTTCCCTCGTCGATCGTTTTCGCGGAAATCTTTTGAGTTTGGGAAGGTCTTTAGCCGTAGATTTCGAGATAACCGTTTTGACCCCAACAGTTAGCCCCAGCCCGTAAGATCGGGAGCGATTTTGCGGGCGAGTGATCTAATTTTTTGAAAATCGAAATCTTTGGCTAAGGATTTTCCTTGAGAGACACTGTGTCTTCTCCTCCTTTTTTCTTATAAGTAGCCAACCCTCCTTCTCATTCTTCACATCTTTCCAGTTCTCTCTTCTTCTCTCGAAGAAGAAAATGTCTTCATCCCAAGTTGAAAAGAGTGGTTACGATGTTGAGATGGGCGAGGCCGGCCAAGCTCCGTCGGTTCCGGCCAGTCAAGCTCCGCCGTTCAGGTCGTTCAAGAGGCTATTCCGTCCCTGGCTGATGGGTTTGATTCTTTCAAGGCTAAGCTATCGGCGTAGTGCTGCGAAAGGCTTAAAGCGAGGCGAGGCGCCCGATGTTCCTTCGCGCTCCAACTCCTTTGCCTGCTCCTTTGGTTCCTAGCTCCGAAGTCCCATCCGATGCCCTCCCGTCTACAGAAGGGTTATTGTTCCTGAACAGACTCTTGATGTTCAGATCCATCCATCGGGTTCTTCGACTGCCCGATCGTGATCTCGGAAGAGATGGCGATAGAATCTGCACTTCTTCCCGGTGAAGAACTCGTCTTAGGACTGCCAGCGGCTGGTGCAGCGCCGCTGCCAAAGGAAGGAAAGAGCTGGCGCGGTGTCGGGCGAAAGCGGAGTGCGAAGAAGAAGCGACCTCTGAGCCGTTGGAGCGTCATCGTTCAAGGTTCGATTTTGTCGTAATTCTTGCACCGTTTTTTTTTTTTTTTGCGATGATACTTACTCCTTCCTTTTGCGGACAGTTTGTGTCTCTGATCGTGGAATGCTTGGCGAGTCGCGGTCGGAAGTCATTCGTCTATCGAAGGAACTGGAGTCGCGAGCGCGGCGTACTAAGGCGCATGCGGTGTCGAGGACACCCATGCGAGCGTCCCAGCGAGGTTAAGTATCAGCGATCTTGGCGACCTTAGGAAGACCGAGCTCGTTACTCAAGGTGAAGAAGAGAGAGTAAATCCTCGGAAGTCCGCCGTCTTCAGGAGAAGGTTCAGGCTCCGAGAGAGATGAGCGCGTAGATCCTCGGAGGTTGCGATGCCAGCGGCGACTTCTATGGTCGTCGGCGAGGATGGCCATCCTGTTTGAGTCCTTGATAGCTGTCCGTAAGAGGGACTTGGCTTTAGCGGGGATCGAGGAGTCTGAGCGAGCTCGAGTTGCCGAATGAGGCCCGTCTTTGGACTTGGAGGAAGCCAGATTATCGTCTGTAAAAAGGAGAGTGAAGCACCGAGGAGATTTCGATTCGATCCTCGCCGGTCTGCAAGCGAATGCACCTAGCTCCGACCTCGAAACTTCGGAAGATCGGGGGCGTGGGAAAGATGCGAGGGTGGCGGACGAAGCGGGTAGTGGCGATCGCGACTGAGGGAGGCGACGGCGAGGCTGTCCATGAAAGTGAGGATGAAGATGGCGCTCCTGGGGCGTCTAGGTTTATCAATCCCTTCTGGGATTTCGTTTTTATGTGTTTGGCCGTTTAAGAGGCCATGATGTATTACGGGACTGGCGTTGGTGGCCGAATCCTGCCCTTTTATGGGGTTTTGTTTGAATTTCGCAGTCTCAATCTATGAAGCGTTTTGATTATTTATGAACTTCAGTTTTTGAAGTATGAGAAAGAGGGTGTGAGTTGTCGTCTCATTCCTAGTTCCCGATGATCACCGTACCTATTGTCCATAAAGCGAGATTTTCAGCGGTTTACCGATTCTGGAAAAACTTCGTGAAGCGAATAGGCTTAAGTGAAGAGACAAATTTTTGGATCGTATACCATACTATGTCTGTGAGATGTCAAGATCCAGCGTGGCTGGGTTTAGGGCAAGACCTAGGTTTACTCTCGGACTGAGGCTTTGCGATGACAAATCGGCTTTCGTTTTGCCTGTTTGCGATTTTAACCTGACTCGTACCGTTTAAAATCCAGGTGTTGTCGGCTTATATGATTTGTTTTGGCGTGAGTCGAGCTACTTCCTTCTGAAGAGCTAGACCAAAATTTTGGATTTCTTGTATAGCGGCTATGTTTATCCTTGTCGGATGTAAGAGAGCCTACCCTCGAAGGCTATTTGTCTGTTAGGGCGTTAGAGTTGTTTGTTGTGATCAGCAACAACGAAATGATACCGTTTTGAGGTGCGTTTGTATGTTTAGAGGCGAAGATTTCGTCTGCAATGTTTTCTGGAAAGAATGTCCTTGGCGTTAGCGGCGTCTACGCAGTGCTGAAGGTTGATTTTTCCTTATGCCCATCTCGTGTTGAAGCGTTTGCGGGCTTTGGGGATGTCTTTTGCGAATGTTAGCAGAAAACTGTCGTTTCCGTTTTGGGCAGCGGGACCAAAGAGTCGTAAGTTTGACCGAGGGCGTCCACATTCACAATGCCTCGTGAAGTGTTGGCCATCCGGATTTGTTTTGGATGTGATAATCGCTTAGTGGACACTAGATCCGCTGTTGTGGCCGTCGGCTGATTTTGAAAAATCGTGAAAAGTTTGAAAATTTTAGAGTCTTGAAATTTGTGGGAGTATCTGTATCGTACCCCCTCCCCTTTTAAATTGGGGGATAGCTGAATCCGCCGATTGGCGAGTTGCCTCACGTACCCTTGTCTAGGGATCAAGCCATCTCGTAGTTCTTTTGTACCACGCTTTATCGTTTAGTGGTAGTATTTTTTTGAGGTGCATCGCATTCAAGTTCGGGATTTTGGCGTCTTGCATGTTTGCGATTTGGTATGAGCCTGGTGGACTACTTTTATGACTTTATGCGGTCCTTCCGGTTTGCTCCCGTTTTCCTGCGTTTAGTTCGGCGGTGTTTTGGAAGACTTTTAGTAAGACTAAATCGCCTTCTTTGAACCTGCGATGGCGCGTTTGAGTTGTAGTACCTTGCGGCGGCGTGCTGGTAATTCTGGATTGAATGAGTGCCTGGTGCGGCTCATTGATGAGTCGAGATTGTCCAGCATCATAGCGTCGTTTAAATCCTCTCTTCGGGGAGGAATCTTCTCCGTACTCGGGAATTCTACTTCAGCGGGGATCATACATTCCGTTCCGTAGCGAGGCGAATGGAGTTTCACCCGTAGCCCGTCTTGGGGTTGTCGATCGCGACCAAAGAACTCCTTGAGCTCCTCGCCCATCGCCCTTCTTGGCGTCTGGCGTTTCTTGAGTCCGTCAGGGCGGTTTGTTGATGGTTTCTGCCTGTCCATTGCATTGCGGATATCTGGGAGTTGACTTTGTAAGTCGTATTTTCCATTTTAGAGAATGCTTGAATCAGTAGAGATAAATTGAGATCCATTATCATTACGATTTGTGGGACCCCATGTCTAGTTATGATATGTTTCAGGCGAAGTTCTCGACTTGTGTGTCCTTGATACTTGCGTAGGATTCGCTTCTACCCATTTGGAAAAGAAATCCGTAGGACTAGGAGAAGCGTTTTGTTTTGATGGGTGCATAGGTCCGGCGATGTCCATGGACCATCGCGAGAAGGATAGGGGCGAGATCGAGGAGAGGATCTCCGGGTTGATGGATTGTTGGAGCATGCCTTTGGCATTTTCGCACTTCGGGCGAATTTCTCATGATCTTTACCATGGTTGGCCAATAATAACCGTGGCGTTTGATTTTAACGCGAGAGATCTTCGCCAGAATGATTTCCGCATGATCCTGAATGGACCTCCTTCATGATTCTTCTTGCTCTTTCCCCTTCTGCGCATGCCATGAGAGGACCAGAGAAACACCACTTATAAATTTCTCCCTCTATCGTGACATACCGTGCGGCAGGTTTTACTTTACAGGCCGCCCATTTTTGGTGGGTAGGTTCCATTCACGATATAGGCTCGGATTGGTTCTAACCAAGGGCTGTCGCAGCCATACCGGTCGGGTTCACATCCGCTTCCGGCTGATCCTCGACTTCTTCCATCTTCAATCTCGTCTTGGATTAGATTGGCGACCACTGGTGGTCCGATGCTCGGATGCTCGATGAATTCGACGGGATTACTCTTTGGAGCCCTGGATCTGAGCTTGAGGCGAGGGCAGCCAAAGCGTCAGCCTGGGCGTTTTCGGCGAGGAATTCTGGTCAGAGGCGAACTGATCAAATTCGAGCCAGTTCTTGGGCGAGTTTTAGATATCGTCCATCCTTCGTCTCTGCCTCATATTCTCCGCTGTATTGATTGGCGACTAACTGAGAATCGCGGTAAAGCGTGAATATTGGATTTTAACCCATGGGCCAGCCGCAATCCTGCGGCGAGTGCTTATTATTCTGCCTCATTGTTTGAAGCGTGAAAAGCCAATCGGAAGAGACTGTTCAGGATTTCCCGTTAGGAGGGTGAGCCGTATTCGATTCGGATCCTTGTTTGGATGAAGATCGTCGGCGTGGAGGACCCAAGTTGAGTTTGGTTCCTCGTTAGTCATGTCTCTAGTGGGTAATTCTACCAAGAAATCCGCCAGTGCTTGGACTTTGCTGCGTCCTTGGGCGGTATTCGACGTCGTACTCACTCAGTTCGATTGCCCATTTTGCGAGCCTCGGATTGACTTGGACTATGCAGGATTATCCGTGGCGGGAGCGTGGTGAGAACCACTATAAGCGTGAGACTGGAAATATGGTCTTAGTTTTCTTGCGAGGTTATGACAGCGAATGCTAATTTTTCCATTAGAGGGTATCGAGTTTCCGCATCCAGTAGCGTCTTGCTTACGTAAAATATTGGTTTTGTTAAGCGTTCTTCGTATCAAGACACCACTGACCGCCGTTGAAACTGCGATATAGAGAAAAAGAGTTCACCTTCCACGGTTTTCGAGGACTGGTGGAGTGGCCGAATAATGTTTCAATTGCTGGAAAGCTTTTCACATTCGCGGACCATTCGAACTTCTTGTTTCCCTTCAATGTCTCGTAAAGCGGTAGGCACTTATCCGTGGGCGTGAGATGAAGCGGTTCAACGCAGCGACTCTTCGGTTAGCCTCTGGACTTCGCTTGGTTCGGGGAGACCATTTCTATCAGTCGCGTCGATTTGTTTTGGGTTGGCCTCGATTCCGATCGTTCACGAGGTATCGAGGAATTCTCGATGCCACTGCGAATCTACATTTTGCGGGTTGAGTTTCATGTTATGCTGGTTGAGTCGTGCAAAACATTCCTCTAGGTGGGCTATGTGATGGTGTTCGTCAAAGATTTTACGAGCATATCATCGATGTATACTTCCATAGTTTTGCCGAGCTGTTGGCAAACATTTTGTTGACGAATGGCTGATATTTGCACCTGCGTTTTAAGACCGAAGGCATTACCTTATAGCAATACGTTCAGCGGTCTGTGATGAGCGCCAGTTTTTCGCGATGATCGTCGGGATTCATCATGATCTGATTGTACCGGAAAAGCGTCCATGAATGACGAAGCTTGTTTCCCGCAGTTGCTTGACCAGTCGGTCAATGTGGGGCGGGAAGCAATCCTTTGGACAGGCTTTATTCAGATCCGTGAAATCGACACAGACCGCCATTTGCGTTTTCTTTTTTACCACGGCGGGGTTGGCGAGCCAGTCGGATACCTGACTTCTGTTATCGACCCTACTTTGAGAGTCTTTCGACTTCCTCATTGACTGCTGATTACGCTCAGGTCCCAACTTTCGTCTTTTGTTTCACGGGTTTGTGAGTTGGATTCGATGTTAAGTTAAGTGACATGTTACGCTAATGTCGATTCGGCATATCCTCCGCAGCCTTGCGAGCGTGCTGAGGTTCTTTTGAGGCATCGCGATGAGCTCTGCTTTCATTGGTTGCGGAGGTTAGCTCGATCTCGACACACCGTTCAGGGAAAGCGTCGAGACAGATTGAAACCACCGGTTCGCAGGTTGGTTCAGCTTCCCTTCAGGGGCCTCGGCTCTTTGGGACTGCCAGAAGGTCTCCGGTGAATTGTTAACCGTTTGCTTTTCGAGAGTTTGATTTCAGAATTTTTCCGTTTTAGTTGGTGGCGAGGTAGATCTGCTGCTCCGTGACTACCATGTATTGTCGACCCGGCGTTGGGAACTTGAGGCATAGGTGGAATGTTGATGGGATCGGCTCTCATGGAGTTTAGCCAGGGAGTTCCAACTATCGCATTGTAGGATGTTGGACCATCGATCACCAGGAATTCCGTGTTTTTGGCGGCGCTCGGCTTTGACTAGGAGGTTAGTTGAGCCGAGGTCATAATTTCTCGAGAGTCGAATCTGGGCTGGGGTCATCCGTAAGGATGCTTAGTCGGCCCATCCTCTCGAGGGTGCTTTTGTAGATAATATTGGCCGAGCACCGGTGTCGACCAATACCCACTACGTCAATGTCCTGGATCGTGAGTTCTATTACGAGGAGATCGTTGTGAGGTTTGACCGTCGCGGGCGCTTTCGATCCTCGAAAGATCACGATGTTGCGGGCTGTGAAGAAGTCATACTGAACTTTGATCGATCGGTGGTTTTCGAGTTAGAGAATCCGTCCCCCCTCCTTCTAGCGCCAAACTGGGAACAGAAATTCACACCGTCAATTTTCGATAAATAAGATTGCGGAGGAAAGCCAAGTGAACCCGACTTTCCGAAGGTCAGTTCTCTGCGTTGCCACGAAATCGACAAAGTGAAGACAAAATAGAAATTGAATTATTTGCCGAAGGCGTTTTATTAGATAAAGGAAGCGAGTACAAGGATTCTCGAAGAGACAAAGAGTTGCGATTTAAAGAAAAGATAAGTCGCAGGCAATGCGTCCTAAGCCTTGCTCGCTAGTCTAACTACCTAAACCCTAGTTTTTCTAAGCTAGCAGGATGCTCTAAGTCTAATTCTCGGATTTTGGGATGCCTTTCTCTTCTGCTCTTGCTCTCCTTATATACCCACCTCTAGGTCGGTTTGCCTTAGGGTGATGGGCCTGCTTTGGGCCAAGCTTATCTCTTCGGAAATGTTCCATTTTCGTGGGTCTTTGTAATTATCTCCGAGTTTTCCGCTATCTTTCGATGACTTGATGTTTATCCGATGTCGTGGAATCGGGTAAAGCCCATAAGCTGATTGGACCAAACTCGCGAGGGCTGATCAAACAAGCTAAAGGCGGGAATGAACCGAACGCGATAGGACCGAGACGGGGCGAGGGCGCGGACGGCCAGGCCGACCAGCGATGGGTGCCGCCGGCATAGGCGAGTGCCGCCCGGCATGAGCCGACCTGCGTGGCGAATGCCGCCGGTATGGGCGAGATGCCGCCGCCAGACCAGCCAGCGTCCAGCGTGCCGCAGCGCCAGGCGAGTACGCGTAGGCCAGCCGCGTCCAGCGTGCCGCCGGCATAAAGCCAGCACGCGTCCAGCGTGCCGCCCGGCATCGAACCTGCCAGCGTCCAGCGTGCATGGCGCCGAGGCAGTCAGCGTCCAGCGTGCCATGGCGTAAAGCCAGCCAGCGTCCAGCGTGCAGCGTAAGGCCAACCAGCGTCCAGCGTGCGCGTATAGGCGAGGAGTGCGCCGGCGCCAACCGGCCAGCGTGCGAATTACGCGTATGGGCAGATTACCGCCCGGCATGAGCCAGCCAGCGTCCAGCGTGCCGCCCGGCAGCCCGAGGTGCGCGGCGCCAGGCCACCAGCGTCCAGCGTGCGCCCGGCGCCAGGCGAGTGCGCCCGGCGCCAAACCAGCCAGCGTCCAGCGTGCCCTTGGCGCCAGGCGATTGCGCCAGCGCAAACCAGCCAGCGTCCAGCGTGCCGCCCGGCGCCAGGCAGTGCCATACGTTAAGAGCCAACCAGCGTTCGATGCCGCCCGGCATGAGGCGAAGTGCCGCGGCGAAACCAACCAGCGTCCAGCGTGCCGCATGAGGCAATTACGCCGAGCGCCAGGCCAGCGTCCAGCGTGCCGCCCGGCGAACGTCTCGCCGTCCGATAGATTCTTTCCCTCGTCGATCGTTTCGCGGAAATCTTTTGAGTTTGGAAGGTCTTTAGCGTAGATTTCGAGATAACCATTTTTGACCAACGGATAGTCGCGCTTGTATTCTAAATTTAACATCGACTGCTGAGGCGACCCGTTATGCGGGATGAATCCCAGTCTAATTTTGGACTTTGTTTTGGTTGGGGCTGGACCGTAAGAGGGATGCCCTCACGA